>OY390729.1:1024612-1345659 GCA_959613375.1 Heteropelma amictum
GCTAATTGACAAATGTGATATATATTAGGTTGGGGAAAAAGTAATTTCGTTTAATTTACTTTAAAGAACATGAAAAATTCCGAAATTACGTTTTCCCCAACCCAATATATTATTTTGAAATTTATTTCAGCGTGTTTCACAAATGAACTCGCCCCATAAAAAAAAAAAACTGAGCGCGGGAATCGATCCCTCGCCCCTCACGTTCGTAGTCCGACACGCTACCAACCGGACAATCCGATTGCTTGCAGAATAAGTGCACCTTCTGGTACTTGTTCTTCGCGGCCGGATGGATTATGATTGGCTTGCTTTCGGGGATGTTTTATCGCTTGATGGAAGTTTGTATAAATAGAGAAAGTATGGGAATATGATGAAGTATAATATAACAATACATCTAAATTTTGGATGTATTATTATCTAGTATAATACATCTAAATTTTAGATGTATTATTATCGTATCAATCGTAAATGAAGTATAATATAATAATACATCTAAATTTTATATGTATCATCATACGATTACAAAATTGTTGTTCTTTCAACGACCGTATGTCACGAATGAACAATTCGCTGAAAAAAAAAAAAAAAACTTAGAGCGGGGATCGATCCCGCGCCCCTTCGGATCGCAGTCAGGCACGCTACCGACTGGACCATCTAGTCGCTTGAGAATCAAGTGCACATTCTCGTACTTGTGTATCGCGGCCGGATAGATGATTGGCTTATATTCGTTTGCTGTTTTGTTGCTTTATCCCTCGATAAAAGTATAAGAATTAATATAATTTAATAATATAAATATGATTCCGCTTCTTCATAGGGATTATAATGCATTTATTGGAACAATTTATTGGAAGAGCTCGCGCGGGCCGTCGGGTGACGTCACGCGCGAGTCAGCGAGCAGTGCAGCCAGAAGCCAGCAGCCAGATCGCGCGTAGAGGTTACCCTCTCTCTAGTCTCTTACGCGCCACATGAACGTGCTCAGCGTCTATGTGTTAGTGTAGCTGCCGAAGGCCCGCTCGAAGTTTCTCGACCGCGCTCGGCTCTTTCCGACGGCGTCCGAGCGCCGCTTGCTCACGGACACGCGCTTCTTTGATTGTGTGGTGGGCGCGCAGGGGATTAGAGAGAGGGTAAGTTCTACGCGCGATCTGGCTTCACTGATCGCAATCAATAGCCTTAATAATTCGAAATGTTCGCGCGTCGTGGCTCGGATCTCGACCGGTGAGATTTCTTTTTAGTGTTTGTATTATTTGTAAAAACTCACTGTGTTTTTGTGTGTGTCGTGTGGTGTAATGTCGTTCTGTGTTGGTGATGTGTGTGTGTTGTCACGTCCGTTTCGTGTACTGTGATGTGAATTCGTCCGTCCTCCTTGTTCCTCCTGTCTCTCGCTACCGCTCCGTCTCTCTTCCGCCTCGGCACCTATTTTTCTCCCGCACAGCTGATTTTGACAGCCGTCAAACAACGTGGTTTACGTCAATCCATCGCGTGATTCTCGTAGCCGTTCGCACGTTTTCCTGATCCCTCTGTTTTCCTTCCTTCTCAGGTAAGTACTCCCTAGAGCCTTCAGTACTCGTCGTGGTCACAGTACGCCGGGAACGCTTGGAATGACGATCCCCACAGATATTGACTCGCGAAGAGTTAATCTCCGTTGTGCCTACGTGTCTTCGAGTCGTTCAAAACGATACGAGTACTCGATTTCCTCAGGCTTTCGCCTTCGTACTCCCTGAGTATCGTACAGTTTTTCCTGTACTCTGACTCGAATACGTATCACTGTCCGTTCGTTCGCGTACCGGGAGACCGTCTTACTGCCAGGGCCAGATCGTCCTCGTCGGTACACTACTTCCACGTAGATGACGCCGTAAATCGAGCGTGTAACACTTTCGTGCACGGTGCTTCTGTGTCGCGAGTTGTTCAAGACTGTGCGAGTCCTCGATTTCCTCAGGCTTTCGCCTTCGTACTCCCTGAGTATCGCAGAGTTTTTCCCAAACTCTAGCTCTTATACGAATCACTTTCGGTTCGTTCGCGTACCGGGAGACCGTCTTACTACCAGGGCCAGATCGTCCTCGTCGGTACACTACTTCCACGTAGGTGATGCCGTAATTCGAGCTTGTGACACAATTGTGCACTGGACTTCGATTCCCAAGAGTATTTAGCATGTAATGCTCTGTTCAATTCTTGAGACCAAGTCTACTTTCTGTTCTCTTGCTCCCCTATTTATACCCCAAAGATATTGTTTAAACCTCCCTTCCCTTTGTGCCATTTGTTTATCTTAATATTGTTAATTTTTGTCCCTTCCCAAAATTTTCCCCCGACTTGTCGTGTCTGTGTGTCTTGGTGTTTGTATTCGTCGACTTTCATGTTTCTGTGTTGTGTTCGTGATTATTAAGTATTAATGTTTATAAATGTTAAGTTTTTTGGTGTTTTCGGTTTCTTGTTCGCTGTCAGCTGTCGCCGATGGCGTTGGTGTATGTGTGTGTGTTTTGTTTATGTCTCGGTCGTTCACCCGAGATCATCTGTTCGAATTTTGAAATCTAATAATTTTGGTTTTGTTTTTCAGGTGCGCCTCGGTCGTTCACCCCGGCTTTTGGATTGGCGTGACACGGAGTTAAGGGAATTAAAGGGGGCGGAATAGATGAGACGTTTGACGTTTCACTATGTTAATTTGTTAATTCGGAAAATACTTTTACCGTAGATGATCCAAGATTTGCGGATGGACAGGGCTGCACAGATCCCCGAGCATCCGTCCGCAAGTGCGCAGAGACTTGGGCATTATCTGTCCTCGCTTCATAGATTGTAGCTTCCTGTTTAGAATGAATGTTTTTAATGTAAACTCTAATTTTTCACACTAATATTTCTTCTTCAACTGCAATCAATGAAATTTCCTCACTGTAATGTTGTGACCTGGAATGTTGTATTTCCTAACAACATTCAGCGACCTCCTAAAAAACCCTCAACCTGCTTCTCACAATGGAACAGGGCAACAGCGTTGCCCAAATAATTGCAGTAACGCCTTATCAGCAATTGCAATAGTAGAACAGGGCCAAGAGGCCAACATTAAGCAACACCACACAAGTAGTCGCAATATTGCTTCTTCAGCAATATTGCAGAACAGAGAAGCAGGTCACGGTCACGATTAAATATCGCGACGCATCGAGGAATCGAGGCAGTCTTGACCTGGGCAAGGACGGGTTTGGTCCCACGGCAAAATAATCACTTTATAACCTAATCAGACCAAACTAGTCAATAAACATACAGAGTTTTTGGTAGCTATCGAGTTGGAGTTACACTCATTTGGAGAAGATCCCAAATCTCTACCCTGAATCCTGCGTCAATCCTGTAACGCCGAATTCCGGGACACAACATTGGTGGCAGTGGTGGGATTTCCACAACTCAAATTACCACTTTAAACTCCAAAAATACTAATTTACACTCGTGTATCGCGATCGAAGTGACCGAGTCACCACGCGTGTAAGAGTGCTTGTACCATCGAGGTCAGAAAACGACCCAAGAAACGTGCTGCGACCGAGTCGAGCCACATTCAAGGTACACCGGATCCCGAGGATCAACGGAAGGCCCAGCCAAATCAAGGACTCAACCACGACAGCTGAAAGTACGCGAATCCTGAACAGAAACGTCACACGGATCATCATGCTACTTGCGAACATCTACCTCTAAGTGACGGAACAATTTTTTTGTAAACCCTCCAAAGCCAGAGAATTCGTTTATGTCGAACGAAGAGTTATATAACCGCTTGTGCTTACGAGGCAACCGTCATATATCACGGTCTCTAGATTCATTTTTCGAGTCACGGATAGTGTACGAGCTTTCAGACAGCGACGAACAATCAAAAAAACGTAGACGCGAAACTAGTAGCGCAGAAAGTTTATATCTATCGCCTGAAACGCTCGCAAAACTCAAATTTTCAAAAAGGGTACGTTTTTCAACCCCTAATCGATCTGAATCTGACGAGGACGAAGCAACAAGTCCTGTAGAAACCAATCGAGAGCACGAGATAAATCTCGAAGATTTCTCATTGTTAGATTTACAGTCGGAAAAAATGCCGAACGTAGTAGAATACATGTCAATGCAAGACGCGCGAAATAGCCTTCCCGTTTTTGACGGCTCTCGACCAGAGCTCGTAACTGATTTCATCAGAGCAGCGAAATACGCAGCAGATACGGTAGACCCAGCGAGTCTACCTAACCTCCTTACTGCCATAATGGGGTTAAAAATCACGGGCCGAGCGGCCGCAGATTTGTTTTTTCGCGAACCACAAACAGTAGACGAGTTATTGCGGGACTTACGAGCGCTATATGAGAAGCGACGTACAATCCCCGCATTACAAGTTGAATTCAACACCTGTCGACAATGACCTGACGAATCAGTACAGGCATATGCGACAAGGATAGAAACCGTACTGGCGGAATTAATAGCCGGTACGACAGCGCGTACACCCCATGCAACCGGTAAAAAGGCCGTCGAAGAATTACTTCGAGAGTTCGCCTTACACAACTTCGAACTGGGACTACACAAGGACCTTCAAATAATGGTAAGGCCCAGGAACTACACGAATCTCCAGGACACTATACAAGGAGCGATAGAAGAGGAGAAAAATATAGAAGGGACACGGTCAATCGCAAAAAGGTTTTCTCACGGGGGAAATCCGAATCAGCAGCAACAGCAACAAAAACCTCACCCCCCGACCTACAACAAACGAAGGTCATGGGGAGGTGTGTCAACGCCACCGGCCACACAGGGTCGGCAAGGGCGATATAGTCTGCCGGCACCACAAAAAACGGTCCAGCAACTCGACCTTGCGTGCCATTACTGCAAGAAAAAGGGTCACAGATATAGGGACTGCCGGAAGAGGCTCAAGGACTTCCACGAGTCGGAGGAGGGTCCACAAGCAACACAGGGACCATACGGAAAACCCCAGGCCAAAGCACCGTACGAAAAGGGTGCAGAAGTAACAAAAAAGAGGACTATCAGTTCTCTCGCGGTAGGAATGTTCACTGCAACCAGAGTGATAGGACCAACGGAAACTAAGGAGAATGTAGGAGTCTCCAAAACGCAAAACAATCAAAGATCTACTAAATGGCAAAAGTAAGCTACGGAGCGTCAACGCACCGGCAAGAATCTGCCAGGTCAGCGCAATGGAACCAGCCATCCACGCCAGCGACCTACATTTGCCAACAGCCCAAGCACGCGCTGGACTCCTCACGTTACGCTGCGATACTGGGGCACAATGCAGTATCGTGCGGGTGAATGAACTTCGGGACGATACGCCGATCGAGGATGAAATAATAAAACTCCTCGGCGTGGGAGGAGCACCACTACGCACATCATGTAAAGCACAGCTGGAGATAAAAACTCCAGCAGCCATCATGAAACATGAGTTCCACATGGTTGACAAAGATGTACCACTAGGAATAGATGGACTGTTGGGCATGGACCTAATAGTAAAATACAAGGCCAACATACTGGGCGGAAAAACATTCGAAATTTTCGGAAAAAAAATTCCTTTTGTACACGGAGCACGGCACGTAGAATTGCCTCCGCGGACGGAATTCCTGCTGTGGGCACGAACGCCGAAAGAAGGCACAGGATACGTTAACAAACAGGAAATTCGCCCCGGAATAACAATAGGAGAAGGAATCGTGTCAACCAACGCATACGCATGTCCTGTGTTAATAATCAACACGCTTAGCAAGGCCCAAGTAATAACACGACCAACGATCGAGTTAGAGGAACTCGGATGGGACGAAGATACTTCCGGAAAGGAATACCAGCAGAGAGAAATCTGCGAGACCATATACGAAAACGGAGAGCCCAAGAAAAAGGACCGTTTAGAGAGAATCTGACTGGGGGTCAGAGGGGACTCGCACTTAAATCCGGAAAAGGAGGAGAAACTCCGGGAAATTTGCGAAGAATTCCCCGACGTGTTTCACCTGGAAGGAGAAAAGTTAGGTTGCACTAACACAGTTGAATATCAGATCTCGTTAAAAGCAGGGACTAGGCCAATCAAGGTACGTCCATACAGTTTACCAGGGGAACATCGAAAAGAGGTAGAAAAACAGGCGCAACAAATGCTAGAGGACGGAATAATCCGGCCCAGCACGAGCCAGTGGAATGCTCCATTGCTCGTCGTACCAAAAAAGGCAGACGCCGATGGCACAATTCGAAAAAGAGTCGTCGTCGATTTTCGCAAATTAAATCTGGCGACCGAAGGCGACTCATATCCACTGCCCAATATTAACGAAATACTGGATCAGTTGGGAAAAGCAAAGTACTTCACGACCTTGGATCTCGCGTCAGGATTTCACCAAATCCCGATGGCAGAGGAGGACAAGGCGAAAACCGCTTTCTCCATACCCATGGGTCACTATGGGTACAACCGAATGCTATTCGGACTAAAAAATGCACCTCCTACGTTCCAACGGTTAATGGATACCGTTCTGACAGGATTACAGGGCATCAAGTGTTACGTCTACCTGGATGATATCGTCATTTATGGAACCTCTCTCTCTGAACATAATGACCGTTTAAAGGAAGTACTAACAAAATTAAGATCAGCGAATTTGCGAGTTCAGCCTCGAAAATGCCGATTCATGCGTAAAGAAACGCAATATCTCGGTCACATAATAACCGAGGTAGGAGTAAAGCCGGACGAAGGAAAAATATCAGCCGTAAAAAATTTTCATGTACCAAAAAACGTTAAGGGAGTTCAGTCATTTATGGGACTGGCCGGTTACTACCGCCGTTTCATCAAGTGTTTTGCAAAAATCGCAAGACCATTGACGGACTTAACAAAAACGAAGCCAAATTCGAGTGGACGGAACAACGACAGGCCGCGTTCGAGCAATTGAAAGAAGCGTTAACTACCGCACCGATTCTGCAATACCCCGATTTCACAAAACGTTTCGTAGTCACTACGGATGCGTCGGAAAAAGCGATCGGCGCGATATTGTCACAAGGGAAAATCGGAGAAGATTTACCCATTTGCTACGCTAGCCGAACTCTAAACAAAGCCGAATCAAATTATTCCACCACTGAAAAAGAATTACTTGCTATCGTATGGGCTGTAAATCAATTCCGACCGTATATTTACGGCACCAAATTTATCATCGTCACGGACCATAAACCATTAACATGGTTATTCGGGGTCAAGGACCCTGGGTCAAGATTGATGAGGTGGAGAATTAAATTGGAGGAATACGATTACGAAATACAGTACAAAGCAGGAAAAATAAACACAAACGCCGACGCTCTAAGCAGAATACAGTCGTGAGCGAAAGTTAGGGATCACGTTGATTTTTTCGGAGCACGTCGCGAATAGTCGATAAAAAATTTTGAAAAAATTAGGGTGTATAGGAAATTTAATTAACTTTCGAATGGTTCCAATCCCACGTCGATCGGACGATAAAAAACCAAATGGCGTCGACTTTTGCAAAAAAGTGTATTTTCGCCGAGGTGAACATTTTTGAAAATTGCGAAAAAAGATATACAATGCTATTTCAGCGGATTATCTTGTAATGATAAGGTGATAGTATACACTTCGCCGAATCCGAAACTACCCTTAAACTTTTTGTCCGACAATTGGAAATGGACATACGCCGTTTTGAAAGTCGGAATGAGTAAAGGGCGATATCTCCGAAAGTACTTGACCGATTTCGCCGAGCTTCCGTGAGAAGTTGTGTGAAAATACCCTCCAAATAATGGGTTACTTAGGTGTTATGAGAATCCCGTGCACCGACGATGCACCGCCGAAAACCGTTGCATTTCGGGGTCACTTTTTCGTTTGAGAAAACCTGCCCGCCCCACTTTTCGACATTCGGTAATGCAAGTTAGCCTATCGTATCAACGACATTTCAACGAGGGAAATTAAAAAAAAAACGTTTGAATGCGATTCCGGGATGCAAAATTATCAACGATCAAACGCGAGAGTACAACGGAACACCGGGCGAATCGACTCTGCCGCGATCTTCGTGCCCGCGCGTTGAGCGCCACTGGCCGATGAGCGACTGCAAGCGCTCTATCGCGCGCCTTGCTGGTTGTGCATGATGATGTCTCTCTCGCACCCGAAAGATGACGGTTCAGCGTACACACACAATCCGATAGTCAGATGAATATTTATTTATTTACCAACAAATTATAAACGAAGGCTGTGCGTGCATGCAGATCTTGTGCGAAATTCAGTAAATGTAGGAAACGGGGAAGTGACGAGATTTCTTACATTACTCGATGGAGAGAATTGTAATTTGCAAAATTTTGTGTTTTGCAAAAAAAACAACCAATTTGTTTAAACATTTTTTTCACAAAAAAAGCTGCTCACGATATTTTTTCTTTCCTTTACCGAATTAGATGACACAAAATGAAACACGAAAAATCGACAAACACGAAACGAAAAATGATTTTTTGACACACTTCAGACAAACAACAATTGGACAAATAATTTTTATAACTACTTCTCCAATCCCCAGTTGTTAGAGTACTTATGAACCAGTGAATTATTTGTAATGTGTCGAAATTTGTTTGAATTTTGTCCTAGAATCATGCAAAATGATAACGTATTTGTTTAAATTATGAATAATATCAAGGTTTTTGAAAGTCATTATCAATGAATTTCAGATAATCTTTTTTCGTCCTCACCAATATCGATCTCATGATTGATTCTGTAGTGAGTGATTACAAAAAAAAATTATAGTTCTGAAATGACAAAAACAAATTCACCGCCAGGAATCGAACCCTCGACCATCGGCTTACCATGCCGCGCCCTTAACCACTCGGCTATTCCTTACTTGTTGCTCTCCAACAACAAGCGGAGCTCTATAAAGTGCGTTGTTGCATAGCGGGCGATCAACACTCGCGTGTTCCAATGATCCAAGGCCGCCGGAAACAAAATTTCGATATTTAAAAAGACTACGTCTCGCAACTCCATCCGTTACTTTTTTCATTCGTGGACTTTATTCGATCTGCATTTTTTTATAGTGGAGCACGTGTTGTTCGCCCAGTATGCGACCACGCACTTTATAGGGCTCTGCTTGGTTTTGAGCACAACAAGTGAGGAATAGCCGAGTGGTTAAGAGCGCGGCGTGACAACGCGAGGGTCGTGGGTTCGATTTCTGACCGAACATCTTTTTTTTCTCATTTGACAACTATTTTTCTTTTTTTCCAATTGATGCACCAGAAAACCCATCGGTAAACAAGTGTTGAAAAAAAAATCATCTGAAGTTAATTCAGAATTGATAATGAATAAAGTAATTAAGTATTTATGTAATGCTATAAAAAAATGGAGATTGAATAAAGTCTACGAATGAAAAAAATAACGGAAGGAGTTGCGGGACGCAGTCTTTTTAAATATCGAAATTTTGTTTTTGGCGGCCTTGGATCATTGGAGCACGCGAGTGTTGATCGCCCGCTATGCAACAACGCACTTTATAGGGCTCCGCTTGTTGTTGGAGAACAACAAGTAAGGAATAGCCGAGTGGTTAAGGGCGCGGCATGGTAAGCGGATGGTCGCGGGTTCGATTCCTGGCGGTAAATTTGTTTTTGTCATTTCAGAACTATAATTTTTTTTTGTAATCACTCACTACAGAATCAATCATGAGATCGATATTGGTGAGGACGAAAAAAGATTATCTGAAATTCATTGATAATGACTTTCAAAAACCTTGATATTATTCATAATTTAAACAAATACGTTATCATTTTGCATTATTCTGCGACAAAATTCAAACAAATTTTGACACATTAACAATAATTCACTGGTTCATAAGTACTCTAACAACTGGGGATTGGAGAAGTAGTTATAAAAATTATTTGTCCAATTGTTGTCTGTCTGAAGTGTGTCAAAAAATTATTTTTCGTTTCGTGTTTGTCGATTTTTCGTGTTTCATTTTGTGTCATCTAATTCGGTAAAGGAAAGAAAAAATATCGTGAGCAGCTTTTTTTGTGAAAAAAATGTTTAAACAAATTGGTTGTTTTTTTGCAAAACACAAAATTTTGCAAATTACAATTCTCTCCAATCGAGTAATGTAAGAAATCTCGTCACTTCCCCGTTCCCTACATTTATTGAATTTCGCACAAGATCTGCATGCACGCACAGCCTTCGTTTATAATTTCTTGATAAATAAATAAATATTCATCTGACTATCGGATTGTGTGTATACGCTGAACCGTCGTCTTTCGGGTGCGAGAGAGACATCATCATGCACAACCAGCAAGGCGCGCGATAGAGCGCTTGCAGTCGCTCAGCGGCCAGTGGCGCTCAACGCGCGGGCACGAAGATCGCGGCAAAGTCGATTCGCCTGGTGTCCCGTTGTACTCTCGCGTTTGATCGTTGATAATTTTGCATCCCGGAATCGCAATCAAACGTTTTTTTTTTTATTTTCTTCGTTGAAATGTCGTTGATACGATAGGCTAACTTGCATTATCGAATGTCGAAAAGTGAGGCGGGCAGGTTTTCTCAAACGAAAAAGTGACACCGAAATGCAACGGTTTTCGGCGGTGCATCGTTGGTGCACGGGATTCTCGTAACACCTAAGTAACCCATTATTTGGAGGGTATTTTCACACAACTTCTCACGGAAGCTCGGCAAACTCGGTCGAGTACTTTCGGAGATATCGCCCTTTACTCATTCCGACTTTCAAAACGGCGTATGTCCACTCCCAATTGTCGGACAAAAAGTTTAAGGGTGGTTTCGGATTCAGCGAAGGGTATACTATTACCTTATCATTACAAGATAATCCACTGAAATAGCATTGTATATCTTTTTTCGCAATTTTCAAAAATGTTCACCTCGGCGAAAATACACTTTTTGCAAAAGTCAACGCCATTGTGTTTTTTATCGTCCGATCGAAGTGGGATTAGAACCAGTCGAAAGCTAATTAAATTTCCTATGCACCCTAATTTTTTCAAAATTTTTTATCGACTATTCGCGACGTGCTCCGAAAAAATCGAAGTGATCCCTAACTTTCGCTCACGACTGTATAATACTGCGAATGTCACTTTGCATGGATTTGAGACTCGGGGTCCCTGACGACTCCTCAAGCCCTCGGCGAGGGTTAGAAGCGGACAAATTTCAACTCTTTGCACGGTGGGTTAATTAACCTTGGAACTCCTGAATTCGCTTCCGGCTAGAAAGCTTTCAGCCCTTGAAATGAAAGGTCAATTAACCTTCCGCAAGCTTTAACTGTTTCTGCAAGCTTGCCCGATGGTTAATTAACCGTTCGATAACAAGGTTTTCTTCTCGTTCTGTAAGCTCAATCGTGGATTATGCAACCTTCCGCACAGCGGGTTTTTTGTTGCTCGCGCGCTTCTAGCTGGTGGGTTATGTAACCCACCACACAGAGAGTTGTTTGTTGCTCCCGCGTTCTCGCTCGCGTGTTATTTAGCCCACGCGCTCAAAGAGTTATGTCCCGACTGTACTAGAGTAAGAGCTAGAAGCGCGCAAGCAACAAATAACCCTCTGTCTCGGGGGTTACAAAGCCCACGAGTAAGAAGCGCGAACAAAAATAACCCTCTGTACGGAAAGTTGCGTAACCCACGATTGAGCTTGCAGAAAGGGGGAAAACCTTGTTATCGAAGGGTTAATTAACCGCCGTGCGAGCTTGCACAAAATTATGTCACTTCCGGTTTCGGGGTATACAACCCTCAAAAAATGAGGTCAATATTTGTCCCTTCATAACCCTCTAGGTTAATAACCCTCCGACCACAAGGTTGAGGAGTCGCCAGGGGTTCTGGTGATCGCATAACGGGTTACTGGGGAGCTCACTGATTTACCACTAGCGAACCTGACGAAAAATGCTCTAACTAAAAATGACAGGTCGAGAGTAGAAAAATGGCCGCTGCCGTACGTTTGACGCTTCGGAGTTTTCTTGACGGATTTTTCTTTTATTTCGCAATAAAATAGATCATGTACTCATTCAACAGTACATGAAAAAGACTGAAACGTTTTTGATTTAAACATCTTGAAACAATGCTCGCGCATACGCATATGATCGTATGTAATATGCTGCGGGCTTTTTCCTAATACTATCGACACAGCGAAAGCTGTTGCGTACAACCCGAAATCATTACCATTTTGTTGTTGGTCGACAGACGGAAAAGTAATCGAATTCTCTCTATCAAAATCATAAAAGGGAAAAGGTTTCTCCAAATAAATTTTGTGATATTTATAGAGATTTTACCCTCAATGGAGTCATAAATAAATATGTTTTCTGTGTCATAATAACAACATACCCAATGGCCATTTTTATGAGGCCCGTACCCCGGCACGATCAATTCGTCGCAACTAAATAAAATCTGTATATGTTTTTCAGTCTGCGCGACGGCGTTGATTCGATCAGGATGATAAAGACGCCACGGTGAACGTGGTTGAATTTCGAAACGTGACGATGCACTTAAAATTTTACCGAATTCTTCGATATGATCCGCATTCAACTTCGAACCGTTACGGATAAGACATCTTTGTCAAACCTCGAACTGTTCAATGTTAGCATGAACATCAATCGCATTATCATCAACTTCAATGATAAGTTTACTGCGTTTACTGCGTTGTTCAACTTGAGACTCTACACCAGATTGTGAACGCGGATCTGATAACAAGATTTTTGAAACATTTTTACGTTTTTCATCATAGATCGATCGGTGTAAATCATTAGCGGAAACGGATTGTCCGTTAATGACGTTTGCAATAGTGTCACTATTCAAATGATTACCACTCACTACATTTGCATACGTTCTATTATCAACAAGATTCTGACTTTTCTTTTGACAACTGATATCGTGTTGAACTGACTTAGAACACAATTTTTGTGCTCTATACCTAAAAGTTGCATTAAATATCACAGCAAAGGCTTCAATATGTCCATCATCCAGCCACTGATTATTTGTAATGGAATCTGTAAAGACCTTACGGCCATCGGTGCCAACTGAGTCATCATTTAATTGAAGTGTCTCAAATACAACGTCTTTCAACGTTAAAGCGCTTAAATGCTCTGCATCTCTGATTACTATGGAAGCAAAATCCTCTCAAGGTGCAAAAAATTCAGCTGCTACAGGCGCTAAAAGCAGCCGATAAATTTATGAATGGGTAATTTATGAACGCTCCAACATTTCTTCTTGTGTTGGGTGTAGTTTGCTTTTTTAAATTGTGTTTTTATTCAAAATATTGTGACGAAATTTTTGTGACCCAAAAAATAATCAGCATCATCTATAAAGTCAAAAGCGAACAGGCGAAAATATTCGATATTGCCAAAAGTATCGTCAACGTTTTTAAATCGGAGAAAAGAGCGTTGCGCCTTGAACAATTGGCAAGCAGAGTATATCCTTTTGTACATGAAAAGATGCACGTAATTGAACATACGATCTCCATCATCTGCGAACTGGTGGCCGAACATTTGAAATTTGTTACTTGCCGGGATGTTCAAATCGTCAAACAAACAAACAGCTCAATATGACCCGGGAGTAATGCTCAAGGCTGTGAAAACCAAGGCTGAAGCCTACGTGCTGTCCAGGTTCGATAACTGACCAAGTTATCGGCGCTTCTTTTGGAAGAAGTTGTTTAAGTTCAGGAGTTCCGTTTCGGTGAAAATTCGCTCGCCATCGATTTCAAGTTTTCTTAGATGCGCAAATTTCGCCCTGCCCAAATGATATATCTTTTTCTTAATTTGGCTTGCTCGGATGTTTCTCAAGTTCGGCGATGCGCTTCGAATTTTATCAATGAATCCCGACGACTAGATCGTCAAGTCGCCGGTTACGAATTCATTCCATCGATGGAGAGCAGCGGCAAGATCGTTGAGAATAACGCCTTCCCAACGAAATTTTTTAGCTCCGACACTTTCGCTCTCCTTTTGACCCATTTCTGCTATATAATCATAGAAATCGTGCTATATACATTAACCATTTATCAAGAATAGTTATATCCGCACTTCTGCGAGTGTTAAAAAAAGAGGAAAAAATGAAAACATCAAATTTACTTTATATCTCACATACCATATTGAGTTTCTTGGTGCGTGGTCCTGGCGACGATGTTCGGTTCTGTTTCGACGAGACTTGACAGTCTCTTATCGAATCTACAAATGTAAAAGATTTTGCAAATCTATAATGATCAACGTGTAAAGCGTATGGATCGTTACATGCCGACTCGTTTGTTAGCATACAATTTTATTGCTAATCTATTATAAAGTTTGACAATGAGATTGAGGATGAGTAATAATGATTGAACAGTATGCGATATATTCGTTTAACAATAATTCTCGAGGTTTTTCTTTTTTCGACGTTCTCGACGTTTTTCTTTTTGGTTCCCAAACCCATTTTCATAAATTATATTTATGTAATTTGTGACGTTGCGTCACAGGTCGCCCCGACCTGCCCCTCGTAAGTCCACCACGCACGTCCCCCCATTCCCTTCCCTCGCGATTTTCCCCCTTGAGATCCCCGTATTAGCTTAAGTCGTCCAAAAATGTCGCGAAATTCAAGAAATGTGAGTAGTTTTAGTTACGTTCAAGTTTCGCAATTATATCGCCGTTAATGCGCCCAAAACAGCACCAAAAGCGTCGTTCTCGCTTTCCTCCCCTCTTCCCCCCGAAGCGCAGCATCAGCGGTGGACCGCAGCCCCTGTGCAGATCATCGCCGAAGCGGACCCTATCTCGTCGTCTCTACCCCGGGGGTGCATCAAAGTATCGGCGGAGGACCTTGCTTCCCCGCCCCAGCGATCGTCGCTGAACCCCGTCAGAACACGGAGGAGAAGGCCCATCGTCCGTGGACATATCGAACCTGGGGCAACCGAGCCGTGCCACCATCACCGGCCGGCAACACCGCGGCAGACCCAGATTTATGCATCGACCCCCGGGGTCGGAATATCCCACGACATCTCGTTCCCATGGCGCACCTTTGGAGGATCTACGATCGATGCAGAGTCACCGTGCTGCCATCCCTCTCCCGTCCCAAGTATCACCTATTAGAAATTTCTCCCATCCTGCGTATTAGCCCCCCCAAAAATCTCTCCCACTTTCCCTAATTGCGCGAAGAACCCGGAAGCCGCAAGAAACTCGTCACTTGCGAGCGAGGCGTTAGACCGAGCGTATAGTCATTTTTTTTGTTTTTTTTTTGCGATATTGCGTTAAACTTTCTTTTGCGTGCCCCCCTTGGGTTTTCTAAAGTCATTTTTATTTCTTTTCAGAGTGAGTGAGAGAGTGAGTGAGGTAGAGGAATTGTGAAGGAGTAGCGTGAAGAAAGTGAAGGAAATTGTGATTGAGAGTGTGAGGAAAGAGAGGCGGACCGAGGATAACCCAGCGTGAGTTTTTCTTATTTTCTCTTTACCGGTCCGAAATTATTAGTTTTTCGTTATTGCGTTGCGGGTGGCCCTGAGGCCCACGTTTTTTTCTTTGCTGATTTCCCTGCGTTCCCCCTTACGTGTGCGTGGTGCTTTCCCTGCGTTCCCGGATTTCCCTGCGTTCCCGGCTTTCCCTACGTTCCCTATTCTCCCCCTCGCCCCTTCGTGACCTTGCCCTTCCCTGTCTTCCCACCCCCCGTCGTTATTTCGCGTTCGAGAGCCTTGTTTTTTTTGTTTGTATTTTCTCTTTTTATTAATTATTACGTTCTTTTTCTTTTCGCATTCGTAGACTCGGCGGTCAAGAGTAAGAGGCGTCATAGCGTTCGGGAACCTAGCCCCTGAGATCCCCCCTTTCCCCCCGTCGCCCCGTCGCGTAGTTGATAGTACATTTTCTTTATTCTTTTTTGTTTTCATTGTTTTCATTGAATATCGTTGCGAGTTCGGCGATAAACTCGCTGGCGCCCAAACCGTTGTTTTCTTTTTTTTTTAAATAACATAGAATATATCTCATTTTTTTTTACTCGTTTCAGTTATTTTTCTTATTTTTTTTTATGCTCATTCCCGGTATTGTTTCGCCTTTCCCCGAAAAAGGCGTCACAAATTATAAATAAATAAATATAACTCGGGCATTTCAACCGCGATTCACGATGAGCCTCTCTCGTGGGAACTCGGTGACAATGAGTTGTCACCCAGTTTATTCCACATAAAGAGATCTTCGCTCGTGCGACGGCACGCGAAATCGTCCGGTCGCGAAATTCGCGACCGGACGAAGGTGTCGATTCCGCCGTAGCGAGTTGCATGCTGGAAGTGCTGACGGTGCGTGAGAACGTCTCCGGTCGGTTCTTCCCGCGATGCAAAAGTGCTAAATGGCAAAAGCCCGGCACTCACGAAAATCGGCGAAAGAGCGTGCTCGAGAAGCCAGTCTTCGAATAAGCTTTGAACCGAAAGGAACAAAAACAGCAAGCGCTGTTCATCGGCTGACTCCTCGAGCTGCTCCTGCATAGTGGCCTTAATATCTTGCGCGAGATAATTCCCTGGGGTAAAGAGGTCGAACAGTCAGTTCGACAAATCCCGTGCGAATTCGTGCAAGTGTGCTACGTCGCGGTGATAAGACTGCACGAGTGATATTGTTCAAATTCCGCCACGAACTAAGGGATCGTGTAGTTGTAAGGTGTGAACGCTTGTGCAAAAGTTAGTGAAATTTATAATTTCTATAAGTGGTTGCTTGAGAGTGAACGAAAATAGAGTTGAGTGTATGAGCGTTCGATCGATCAAGCATTCGAGAGCGCGCGAGAAAAATTGTAAGTAAGAACCATTGAATCTGAAATTTGTAAGCGTTTTAATTGGCCCGATTCTGCGGAATATAATTTTTAATAAACGTATGATTGTATTTGTTTTTCGCCCTAGTAGAACAATTCCAATTCCCAAGAACGCCCTGTATAGGACGGTCCCGACACGTGCCCACCAAAAATAATTAAAACTTAATTCGAACAAAAATAATATTTGTACGTGCGAACCGCTCCGTACGTCACAAAAAAAATTAAAAAGTAAAATTTTTCTAACCTGGAAAGCACGTAGGCATCAGCCTTGGTCTTCACAGTCTTGAGCAGTACTTCCGGGTCATATTGAGCCGTTCGTTTGACGATTAGAACATTCCGGCAAGCAACAACTGTCAAATGTTCGGGCACCAGTTCGCAGACGGTGGAGATCATGTGTTCAATTTCGTGCATCTCTTGATGTACAAAAAGATACATTCTGCTTGCCATTTGTTCAATGCGGAACGGTCTTTTCTCCGACTTCAAAACGTTGACGATACTTTTGGCAATTTCGAACATTTTCTGTTGTTCGCCTTTGACTTCATAGATGACGCTGATTGCTTTTTCAGCTTTATGAAGTTCTTGTTTTGATTTTATCTGAAACAATATAATGGTAAACCATATGTAATATAAACTTACGAAAAATGTAAAAACATTTGATAAACGATCTATGGAACTTTTAACAAATTGTATTTGGAGAGACTTCCGAAATGCCATTTGATGAAGGTTTCAAATTTAGTTTCAGTTTTTCCCCTTAAGGGTACCGGCAGACGGAAAGAACGATCGACAACTCGATCAAAATTTAACCACGCATAGAGGAAACGACTTTGAGCAAGATGCTTTATTTCCGGTTGTCGGATATTTAGTTTCAGTTTTTCCCCTTAAGGGTAGCGGCAGACGGAAAGAACGATCGACAACTCGATCAAAATTTAACCACGCATAGAGAAAACGACTTTGAACAAGATGCTTCATTTCCGGTTGTCGGAAATTTAGTTTCAGTTTTTCCTCTCAAGGGTAGCGGCAGACGGAAAGAACGATCGACAACTCGATCAAAATTTAACCACGCATAGAGGAAACGACTCTGAACAAGATGCTTCATGTCCGGTTTCCGGAAATTTTTGTTCTACAGCCATGTCGGCACAGTACTACCGCTCGACGCTGGCCCGGAGAGGCAGCATTTTTAAGTATAAGTACTCTTATACTTAAAAATGCATGATTGCGGCATTAATTTACCTTTTCTATTAAGCTGTAGTTTTGTTTGCCGTCCGAGGGCTCGACCAACATAGCCGGTGCCACGACTTGTCGCAGTGCTGGCCGCTCGGCCAGAAAAGCGTTGACGGTATCTTTCCACGGACTCATCATGGCATCAAGTATCTCTGAAAAATTATCGCAGACCAGAGTATAAATTTAAAATCTTCGCATTTCGATGAAGTGAACACTTCCTCCTCTTCAGGAATTATACAGCCTGTCCCATAATGGTCAACCGACCTCTGAGGGGTGAGTAGATGGGGTGATTTTGGTCCGAAAAGTCCTCTTCCATTTTTTCCTCCGACGCCCCCCTGATCAGATATTAATTAATTAAGTTCAGCCAATAGCACGCGTCGAATAAGCGGACTACACGGCGAGTAGTGGTGTGCGTGCAAGCGTAGCAGGCTTGGGAGTGTGCGTGTAAAGCGCGAAGGAGGTCGATAGTGTTAAGCCAACCACATGAGTTGCCTTCAGTAGAGCAAAGGCATTATTTCCGTATCCATGGAATAAGATTAGATATACAAAAAACATATAATAATATCTTTTCGTCGGTGAGACTTACCGCCGCGTCTCACGGGCGACATACACCACCACGATAACGACGCCCGAATAAAATTGTTTAAGAATAAATAATGCCACATTTTCTATGATAAGTTCACCGGATATGATACGAGAAAATGTACGAGTACGTAAACAAATATCGCCGAGAGCTAGACGCCTTATCGCTCCGCTCTCGCCGTGAGACTATCGCTTAGATACGGCGCATATTAAAATAGTGTTTAAAATCGCGCGGGCCTCGCCAGGGGCCAGCAGCGCCCGGCCTGTATCAAGCGGGCCTAGGCTAGGCTCAAGCGTGGCGATCGCCCTGCCTCCCCTCCTCGGCCTCTTGTTTCCATCTTCTTCCCGGCTAGTCGAGAAGGAGACAGTTACCGTTCATAAGTCGCAGGCCACGCTTCGTGTTTCTCGCTGAATTACAGCTTTCACCGAGTTTTCTTTCGGTCGTTTCCCGGCTTCTCTCGTCTACAACTTATTGCGCTACAAGTCGATTTACGCCCGGCTTTCGCGTAATCCGTCCGGACTCCTCAGTGTGCCTTTCTCGGACACTTCGGTTTTACGCTCGGAACACTTCTTCGACGACGCGTACGCGAGCGTCTCGACGCCATTCGTGCGTAAGCGCGCGATTGTGCTACTCGCTTCTATCATTCACCTTTTTTTTGTTGTGCTACGCCCGAATAACTCTTCGGTGCGACCATTTTCTATTTATAATTTACAGAACGAATAAATCTCCGTTTTCGTTGTTGTCGTGAACATTCGTGCGCGGATTCTTTCTCCTTCGCCTTTTCTTCAAGCCAGAATTCTCGGCCTCCTCGAACAAATAGTTATTAACAAAAGTCCTGCAGATGCATATGTGACTGAAGTCACGTAGGCCCTTGCCTCACCATCGGTTTTGATAAGAAATTAGCCCTATGCACCAAGACGTCGACGACCTACGAGTCAGTGCAGCCAGATCGCGCGGAAATCTTACCCTCTCTCTAGTCCCTTCCGCGCCTACCACACAACCACAGAAGCGCGTGAGCAAGCGACGCTCGGATGCCGTCGGAAAGAGCCGAGCGCAGTCGAGAAACTTCGACCGCGCCTTCGGCAGCTACACTCACACATGGGGACGCTGAGCACATTCATGTGGCGCGTAAGAGGACTAGAGAGAGGGTAGCCTTTCCGCGCGATCTGGCTGCTGGCTTCTGGCTGCGCGCTTAGCACGGCTCGCGCGTGACGTCACCCGACGGCCCGCGCGAGACTCTTCTAATAAACTGTTCCTGCTTCACTCACACCCGTCCTAATGCTAACTGCATTAAAATCCCTACAAATAAGCGGAAATATATTTATATTACTAATATTACATTAATTCTCATACTTTTATCGAGGGATAAAGCAACAAAACAGCGACCGATACAAGCCAATTATCTAAACGGCCGCGAATAATAAGTACGAGAATGTACGCCTATTCCTCAAGCGATTAGATGGTCCAGTCGGTAGCGTGCCGGACTTCGGTCCGAAGGGGCGCGGGATCGATTCCCACTCTAAGTATTTTTTTTTATTTTCTTTTTTTGGGCGAAGTGTTCATTCGTGACACACGCTCATTGAAAGAACAACAATTTTGTAATCGTATGATAATCCTCTAATAAAAAGTTCATGGGCTCAAATGTATCGAATATATCGAAATATCGAATCCATTGTTACCTCTTTATTCGTGCTCTGATTGGTCGCTTTGAAATCTCGAATTCGGAGTTCAGCTGTTGGTTTGATACTTACGGCTGTCGGTTTGACAGTTGCGTGTATACGCGTAGGGTTATTATGTTCCTATTGGAATGAAACTTTTCTTCAGAATGCATGAGCGTTTAATGACATGACTCGGAAATAAGCAGCATATTTGAAGAAAAAAGTATTTGTATTCGTGCATATTTTAAAATAAATAAATAGTTTTTCAGCCTCCACTTTTTTTTAGCTCGAATTCAGAAATAATTATACAATGCGTTCCAATTGAAGTGGAACACTTTGATTTTTGTCGATCTCCGGCGCAAATCGATCGATTTCAAAAAACAAAAAAAAACTTTCTTGCAAATTTTATTTGCTTTTGAATGAGCCTAGTCCGAATCCGATCGGATTAGAATTGGCCGAGCACCAGGAGTCGACGTAAAATCATGCAAATCGGGTTCCGACGCTCAGCTCGAAATTTCGTATTTCCGGGAAGGGCGCTATGATTTGTCATACACCGTTGGAAAGGGCATTTTACCCCGAGAAAAATGCGCACAAGCTGGAGCCTGTGCGATCATCCCAGAGGGAGATATAGCACTAGGAAGCGAAAACGGTTTATCGACGATAACTCGAGAACCGTTCGGCCGAATTCGCACAGCTTTCGCATGAGCTATTCTTTTTCCATCCCCCAGAACTACGTGAAGTCGTTTTTCCCGTGGATGCTCCCTCGGCCGAGAACCAGAGATTATCATAATTTAAACAAATACGTTATCATTTTGCATTATTCTGCGACAAAATTCAAACAAATTTCGACACATTACCAATAATTCACTGGTTCATGAGTACTCTAACAACAGGGGATTGGAAAAGTAGTTATAAAAATTATTTGTCCAATTGTTGTTTGTCTGAAGTGTGTCAAAAAATTATTTTTCGATTCGTGTTTGCAAATTTTTCGTGTTTCATTTTGTGTCATCTAATTCGGTAAAAGAAAGAAAAAATATCGTGAGCAGCTTTTTTTGTGAAAAAAATGTTTAAACAAATTGGTTGTTTTTTTGCAAAACACAAAATTTTGCAAATTACAATTCTCTCCAATCGAGTAATGTAAGAAATCTCGTCACTTCCCCGTTCCCTACATTTATTGAATTTCGCACAAGATCTGCATGCACGCACAGCCTTCGTTTATAATTTCTTGATAAATAAATAAATATTCATCTGACTATCGGATTGTGTGTATACGCTGAACCGTCATCTTTCGGGTGCGAGAGAGACATCATCATGCACAACCAGCAAGGCGCGCGATAGAGCGCTTGCAGTCGCTCAGCGGCCAGTGGCGCTCAACGCGCGGGCACGAAGATCGCGGCAGAGTCGATTCGCCTGGTGTCCCGTTGTACTCTCGCGTTTGATCGTTGATAATTTTGCATCCCGGAATCGCAATCAAACGTTTTTTTTTTATTTTCTTCGTTGAAATGTCGTTGATACGATAGGCTAACTTGCATTACCGAATGTCGAAAAGTGAGGCGGGCAGGTTTTCTCAAACGAAAAAGTGACACCGAAATGCAACGGTTTTCGACGGTGCATCGTTGGTGCACGGGATTCTCGTAACACCTAAGTAACCCATTATTTGGAGGGTATTTTCACACAACTTCTCACGGAAGCTCGGCGAAATCGGTCGAGTACTTTCGGTGATATCGCCTTTTACTCATTCCGACTTTCAAAACGGCGTATGTCCACTCCCAATTGTCGGACAAAAAGTTTAAGGGTGGTTTCGGATTCAGCGAAAGGTATACTATCACCTTATCATTACAAGATAATCCACTGAAATAGCATTGTATATCTTTTTTCGCAATTTTCAAAAATGTTCACCTCGGCGAAAAAACACTTTTTTGCAAAAGTCGACGCCATTTTGTTTTTTTATCGTTCGATCGAAGTGGGACTAGAACCATTCGAAAGCTAATTAAATTTCCTATGCACCCTAATTTTTTCAAAATTTTTTATCGACTATTCGCGACGTGCTCCGAAAAAATCGAAGTGATCCCTAACTTTCGCTCACGACTGTATAACGATGTCATCCAGGTAAACGGAAAGGTCGTTGCCCTGTAGACCCTTTAAAACGAGGTCCATGAGTCTCTGAAATGTAGCTGGTGCGTTTTTCAAACCAAAAGGCATTCGATTAAATTCATAATGACCATGAGGAGTTGTAAAAGCTGTTTTATGTTTATCTTTTATATCCATTTCAATTTGGTGGAATCCTGAAGCTAGATCGAAAATAGAAAAATATTTTGCTCCTCCCAATTGATCTAATATATCGGTTATTAAGGGGAGTGGATATGCATGACCGATTGTTTTATCGTTTAATTTTCGGAAATCTATCACAAGTCTCCATCGTTTATTTCCCTGTGAGTCAGCTTTCTTTGGAATAATCCACAGTGGTGAATTGTGCGGAGATTCGGATGGTTCGATAATGTTTAATTCCAACAAGTTATTAATTTGTTTTTCAATTTCTGGTTTCTGAAAAGGTGGGTGTCTGTATTGTCTTGTGTTAATTGGAATATCGTCTATAGTGGGAATTTTGTATGTGCAAACATTGGTTGATTTAAGAAATTCTCCCGGCAAATGAAAAAGGTCTGCGTATTCCTCTACAAGAGTGGAAACTGCATTACGCTCTTCGTCGTTAAGATGATCGAGATTCAAAAGCTTCATTACCTCACTAGCACGGTTTCCTCGCGTCCGAGTACTATCATTGTGTACGAAGGTCTGGTCTTTTGCGGAATTATCGTCTGTCTGATCGTTCTCGTCTATGCTCATATCGAATGGATATAGTGAAATTACGGGAACATTTATCTTGACGTCTTTGTCGTAGGTGTTGATGGCATATAAGTAGGCTTTGCCGTTAGTATTAGTAACCAAAGCTTCACCTGCGAAGATGTCATCACCTAAGGGTATGCGTGGTACGTAACCCGTCTTTAACGCGTTGTTTACCCGAACAAACATGATCGTCTTCTGTCTGGCCCGCAGAAGAAGTGATTCTGTGTTTGTAAATGGATAATCTGTATCGTTCAGCCGTACGTACTTTGCTAACCAATCGATTCTACCCTTGTTTTTTCCCAATAATTCATTACCAAGTATTGCGTCAAATTCTATTGGAAAATTATCTGAAACTACGTGAAATTTTTCTGAATTGTTATTTATTTCGATCGCTATTTCTCCAAGAGTTATTGGTTTATCATGATTTGAAATTCCTTGTAATTCGTAAATTACTGAATTATTAATGTCATCGGGAAATTTTAAATGATTTAGTTTTATTAGATTTAATTGAGATCCCGAATCTGCCAAAAATAAAATTTCTGATTTTATGAAATCTTTCGAGCACAACAATATTGTTGGGGAATTGTTATTAACGGATGTAAAGTTGAGATTGCATTCTGCTCGAAGGATTTTTTGTGGAACGATTTTATCTATTCCTGGCGCTCTTGCGAGTGTTGCCCCGTCGCAGCGCCCTGTCGAGGGGTTGATTTCTCGTTTCCCTGGGCTGTACCTGCCTTTGTTTGTTCAGCTTTCTTGTTGTAATTGTACATTCTTTTTCGGCAATCTTTAATTACATGACCTTTCTTTTTACAATAATTGCAAATTTGATAATTTTGACTTTCGTTCGATTTCTTTTCGTTATTTAATTTCATGAGTGCGAAGCATTCATTTATTGTGTGATTTGTTTTTCGACAATGATTGCAAAATTTCTTGAGATTTGGGTTATTTTTAAATTTGTTTTTTTGTATTATCGGTAAACAAATTTTTGAATTGTCATTTTCTGTGTCGGTGTGACCCAGAAAACGTTCGATTTCTCGAGCTTGTGTAAGTTTCTTTTTCATATCAGGTTCGCCATCGAATGAAATATGTGCTTGATAAATAGGTTCAATACCTTTCCGAAATTGATCTGCTGCTAATTCTGGTGCGAGCTCTATTGCTCCGGCTTGGGTTTTAAGAGATGAACTGTCGATTGCTTGCTTGAATTCGTCTAAATATTTAGTAATTCTCTTATGGAATTCTTTGACTGATTTTTTGTGTTTTTGTTGAAATTTCGATATTTCTGAAAACCACGTTGCAATAGGCTTTTTAATACTGAATCTCTCTTTTAAATCTTCTATTAATTCATCTATCGTTGTGATTGATGAATAATCTAACGCGTCAAAAGCTGCTCCTTTGCATTTGCTAATTAAATACGTTACGATATCTGATTCTGTTGCAACAGCAATGTATTGTTTAGCTCTGTCGCAGTATTTTAAGTAAGCTGATAAGGAAATCGTTCTGCTTGTTCCATCAAACTCTGGTATAATTTTTGAAAAATCTCTATATCTATTGTATAATTGTGACGTATCATTATTTATTTGTGAAGTTGATGGAACTTGAAATGATGATGCGAACGTATTCGATTGCTGTCCTTGTTGTTGTTGAGGTAGTGACGCATTATATGCCGTCGATGTTTCCATTGGGATTTTGGTGTCGTTAGGCATTGTAAATGTTTTGACTTACTCGTTGAAGATCTTGTAGATGTCGAGAAGAAGAAAGGTTCTTGGAGATGTAGTAGACGACAATTTATGATGCTTGTGCAAGCGGTCGAAAAAGGTGTCGAGTAGCTGCTGGAAGTTGACCTGGCCCTTGAAGATTCGGTGATGGTTGTACGCGTGCTGCTGGTCACACTTGCTGCCGTTTTCACGATAACGATGGATGACTTCGCTTTCAAGTGTTCAATGATTTATGGCGCGAACAAAGATTGTCTTTTTCTTTTTCACGATTTAAAAAGTTCACGTTTGTGTACCGGTTTACTTGTTAGTGATACTCTGTCAAGAATTGTAACATGAAATTTGTTAATTTTGTGTAATTTCGATTGATTTTCGCTGTTATCAAATTTATTGATGGTGCGATTTAAATTGTATTCGGCTGTCACCAGTTTTATTGGTGATGTGATTTAATTGGTTTCCGCTGCTTCTTGCTGCCACCAATTTTATTGATAATGTGGTTTATTTTGTTATTTTCCATTATCACCAGTTTTATTATGGTGTGATTTTGATTGTCGGTTGCTTTCCGTTGCCACCAGTTTTATTGGTGGTATGAATTAGTTTGTTTCCGCTGCCACCAGTTTTATTGGTGGTATGAATTAATCGGTTGTTTTCCGCTGCCACCAGTTTTATTGGTCTATAATTTGTTACGTCCCGGGAGAGGGATCGAGAACGAATTTTGTGACCACCGGATTTGGAGCGCGAAGATTTGAATATTCTTCGCCGGAGAGTCTGTTGGTTGGTCCGCGACTCGCGAAATACAAATTTATTATCAATGTGGGTTTTTATACCCGATACTCTTCGGAGATGTTTTGGAAGTTTTGGATCGGAGAAATCTTTGAGTGATTTCCCGAATGAAGTATTAGCCGATTTAACAAATTAACAGAGTTTTATTTAATATTTTAATCACTATTGTTTTACAAGTTCGGTACAATTTATTGTTTGTCGATAATAGTTCGAACTATCGCGGATTGAGAGATCTCAGTCTCGTCAATCGAGTTTTAATAATTCGGTCGAAGTCCGGATAATTTCTAAGTAAATTTTGTCTGGATTTTAACGGACGTTACGACGACGTGAACAGAGTAAACTTTTTATCGAAGTGTGTATGTAAAATAGAATTGAACAGAGTTTATATAGTAAGTTTTGATCGAGGTAGTGGGAGATGATTCGCGTCTCCCACGGATTAACAAAAACGTATCCATACGCTATAAGATGTAGGTCAGATTTGGTATGGGAGGAGATCTCCCTATTTTTAAATATTACAAAGTTGTTATTTAAAGTTTGTACATAGAGGTTTCGTTTACAGAGTTTTTTATAACAGTGGTGCATAGACGCACGCATTGCGTCTAGCAGTCGTTAACCCATTTTTGGCTTCCGGGTGTTTGCTTTTTGAGTTCGAGCATTCGTTACTTTGAGTAGGGGTTATCGTAGTTCAAAAATAAAAGGCAGTACGTTATAAAGTTTATGTCGTACTGCGTTCGTGTATCGAAAGATAATTAGAAAAGGAGGAAAAGATGTTTGCTGTGGGAAAACACTTGAAGAGTTTTTCCCGTGCCCTATTTTAACTTTTACGACTTTTCGAGGAAGTGTCCACTGTCAATCTCAGAGGAGGCTTGTTACTAAATTAATAAAAGAATTTGTATGCAGTGGCTTTTATATTATGAAGAGTCTAATAGTGAAAAGTAGGACGTTACACGTGCCGTGAGTTTTTGAACGAGGGGTATTTTACGACTTGTCGTAAATTTGGGTGCACTTAGTGACTACATATGCTTCGCCGAAAGATGATACCAATAGACGCGTGCCCTGCAAGTACCTACTGTTGGTATTGCGTGTTTTTTAATGGGGGCTAAAAAAAAAAGTTCGAGCGCTGGGACGTAGTAACAGGAGGATGGGCCTTCTCCTCCGTGTTTTGACTTGCTTTTCCGACGATCGCGGGAGCGATGTCTTCCGCCGCTTTTCTCGATGCGCCCCCGGGGTGGCGACGACGAGATAGGGCCCGCTTCGGCGATGATCTTTGGTGTGGCTGAGGTCCACCGCTGATGCTGCGCTGGGGGGGGGGGGGGGGCAGAAGGGGGGGGAAGAATTGAAGAGAACGAGGGCGAAACTTCCGGCGTATTTTGCGACGTCGCTGTGCTTAAACTATTTACAGGAGGTACTTATCATTTCGCGACATTAGGGGACGACTTAAAATTATTCGGCGCGGTATACGGGGATCTCAAGGGGAACGTAACGCGGGGGGAAGGAAGTGAAGGGGGGCGTGCGTGGCGCAACGTCACAATATATATATATACATATACTGTGCCGTTCCGTCAACAGGTCGCCCCGGCCTGCCCCTCGCAAGTCCACCACGCACCTCCCCCCATTCCCTTCCCTCGCGATGTTCCCATCGAGATGCCCGATTGCTGCGTTAATTAGTTAAGTTGTTTAAAATTGTCGCGATTAATTCAAGAATTGTAAGTAGGTTTAGTTAATTTTAAGTTTTCGAAAATACATCGCCATGAACGCCGCCCTAAAATGCACTAAATAGTTCGTTCTTGCTTTCCTCCCCCGCAGCATCACCGGTGGACCCCTGGATTCGTCATCACCACCCGGAGAGAGGAAGTATCCCGTCGGGCCCCACTTCAATTTTTCAATTTTTCTAGGGTGCCCCTTTTTTTTGAGTTTTTTTTTCGAGTGCGATCGAATGAGTGTGCGAGTAAGGGCAGCTGTAAAGGAATTGTGAAGGAATTGTGTCAAGAAAAGAATTGAGAAAAGAGTCGTTGTGAAGAGAGTGTAGCGTGCAAAGAGTGTGTGAGGAGTAGGGATGCCGGATTGATAAAGTGAAATCGATTTATCGCATCGAATCGAATTGTGATTCAACAAATCGATTTCATAATATATTAGGACCAAAAGGATCGATTCAGTCAAAATCGAATTGTATTAAGTACCGAGAAAAAATAGAGAATAAAACATAGCTTTGTGACGTCGGTCTGACGAGTCCACAATGTTACTCCACACTCAAGGTTAAGAAACCTTGGAAAAATGGTCGTTCCCTTTTTGCCCTAGCCTCTCGGCCAATAGACTGGATGGGAGTCTTTAATTGAGGAGTGCAAATAAATGTGGAAACGTCGTGTTGGATTTAATCTGACTCAAAGAGTCTGTATTTTAGAAAACAAATTAAAGATATACAAATAAAACAAATAATGGACTTACAGTTTGCTAACGATGAAAACGGCAGAACGAAATCGGTCAGTCGAAAGGGTGAGAATCTTCGTTGACCTCGCGGTTCCTCGAAATAACTTCAATAATTCTTAATTTTTCTTTGACTTTATACTTTTCAGTTTCAACTTTAAACTTTGAATATTTTCTCTATTAATTTCAATTTTTCTATTACTTTAATCTTTTCTTATTTCTTTGAGTTTATTTAATTTCGGTCTCTTCTTTATTATTTGGACTCGGTACTTTTCTTTTGACTCTGCAACTTTCTGATTTTACTATTCACTGTTTGAAAACTCTTTCCTGCTCTTAACTGACTCTCTTCTGCTTTTCTTCTGGCTCTTCTGCCCTGATTTTCCTTCTGCGCGTCTTTTTATCATTTCGGTTTATAGGCGTTCCGAAATTTTAAGTCGTAGAAAGGTTCAACCAATGATGGTCCATTTTCATCTTGATTTTCCCTTTTCTTAAACTAAAGGGCCTGATGCTTCGGGAGCGCACACTCCCCTCCACATAGGTTATCCTATCTTTGTCGCGTAGGTGGGTTTCGCCCCTCCCTGACGGACAAAGATGTTGCTTTGGGAAGGCCCATCTTCCCTCCACAACTTACGTCTTATGCGTATTATCGAATACAATATTTTATTTATAATATTATTCAATGTTTGTCAAGTTGTTGTTATTTCAAACGTATTAGCATTTTCTTTGTGATTTACATCATATGTCTCTTAATGTCAAATTTATTTAATAGTGTTACATAACTTTTCTTTTCGTGTCGTCTGTTTCAATTGTTATAATTATTGCAAATGAATTATCTGTTATCTTCTTTGTTATTTTGTTTCCTCATTACTATTTATCAATTATTAATTAATTAATTTTAACATTGAGATTTCATTTGTCTGTTTAAATTGTTTATTGTTAAAAGAAAAATATTTCAATGTTGAGAATATTTGAAAAGTGTTTCGTTTCGTTTGAAGAGCAGCTGCATAAAGTTTTATGATCGTGGAAATATTTGAGATTTGGTTTTCTTGGAATTTTGGTACTTAAAAATGTTCATGTTCCCTACCTACCCATGGCGTCTACGAGTCGCCAGATAAGCGGTCCTCAAAAGGTTGCGGCATCTCATATTACTCCCTTTCGTCGGAATGCATTTTCTAATCTTCATGCGTTTCCGCTTTCGGTCCGTTGATATTTTTTTGAACACGTGAGTTTTTTTGAGAAAAACAGACTCGTGGGAAGTTTACATATAGAAAATGTTTACTTTACATAAGAGTCTAGACGTTTTGTGTGCTCTTGTAACGATATCTAAAGAATTTCTCGAAGAGAGAAAAAAAAGAAATACGGAGTTTCGACGGACGTCACAGCTTGAAAAAGAATAAAATAGATTTCAAATCAAAGGTACTTTTGTGATTAAGGTATGAAAATAAGAATCGCCACATAAAGAATAAACGTTTTTATTTATTAATATTCAACAAAAATAAATGCGTTACTAAAAGATCGTTTTATTATAAAGTATTGCTTTCTGTTTAATTTTTTGAGATTCAGAAACAATACTTTGTTTTTTAAAAACAAAACAGTAAATTTTGTTTACAAATACACATATAAATGTCATCAACGGGGTATAAAGTTTTTTTTACGGTAAGTGCTTATAAAACTAGTCAATGTGATTTATCGTTAATTATACATAATATCACGTGTCATACTAAGGGTACACGCAGTACTTCTTATTTTTCGGAAAAAATCGGCAACCACAGGTTTGAAACGTCGATGAAAAAAAACGCATTTTCTCATATTAGAAATAAAAAAAAATCAATTTGCTATGTTATGAATATGGAAAAACGCACTTTTTTTAAATAAAAAGAAGAAATAAAATCATTTTGTTCTTATTATGACCCCACAAAATTGAATCGACTTCGTCCACTTTTTTGTCATTTTACCATAGTACGTATAATTACGTATCCATTTTTCACATCTCTCATAAAACAAAAAAGAAAAAATTTGGATGAACATAAAAATGAACTAGATATGAGAACTTTGTTTTCCATCCATTTACATTCCGGCCTACTTTACATAAGAGCAAAAACATCGAAATATGTTCGGAAACTTACAAATTCCAGTCTGAAAAGTTCAAAGACTTGAGAAATAGAACTCGTGAGAAACGATCAGGACTAAGTCTGTTGCGATTTGGAGTGACGACGTTTTTAGCAACAAAAAAGACCCGTTCACACGGAACTGATGTGGCGACGATCGACAGATACTTTAGAGCTATGGATGCCAATTCAGGTGTATTCTCTTTTTGCTCAATCCAATATTTTATTGGATCCGCTTCCAACGAAATTCTTTCCTTCGATAAATATTGTTTAAGATCCGGATGGAGACCAGCCGTTTGGAGAACGTCAGTTTTATGCACTTTATGCTCGTAAACAAGTTTCAAATGGAATTTCCACAGCTGATCTTGTTCGTATTTACTGGAAGTGCTTCGCTCTTCCTCAATTACCGCGTTTTTTGTTGACGTCTGACTTTTTAGGAGAACGTTAATTTTGTTTATCACTTTTGAACAAGTTGTAGCACAGGAAAAATGTAACCGTTTGAATCGCGGATCAAGTACAGTAGACACTGCGCTAAACGGATTTAATTCTGTGCCACTAAAACGTTTTTCGAGTTCTTTTAGAATATCTCCTTTAAAATTTTGAGTGATCGATGAAAGTGTTTCGACGGCTTCAATAGATTTTTTCAAACAATAAACTGTGGGTATGATCTTACTACTGGTGACATAATCTTGGCCACACATTTCTTTGGAAACAATTTCGATGGGTTTGAGAACCTGAATTAATTCACGAATGATAGCTACTTTTAGCGCACTTAACATTGGTGGCGACCGTGGTAGTTTCAGTAAAACTGAGCTCACAGTGTCGATAAGTTCGAGAAAACGTTCCAACATATAAAAAGTGGAGTTCCAGCGCGTCGCCACGTCCTGGATCAAACGAAGCGAAGTATTACGATTTTGTGATTTGCGTAATTCATCAGAAGCGACTGTGGATTGCTTAAAGTAAGTAACAATCGATTTAACGTTTGTTATTAACTGTTTGACATTTTCAGATACTTCGATTACTTTCGTCACAACCAAATTTAATGAGTGTGCAAAACACGGTAAGTGCCGATGTGCTCCGAATGTCGCTGTGACGGCTTTCAAAACGTTAGCCCCGTTATCTGTCACTACAGCCGTGACTTTGTCTTGTGGAATCCCCCAACGAGAGCTAATTGAAACAAACGTTTCCGACAAGTATTCACTAGTGTGACGTTCCGACAGTTCCACGACATCAAGAACGATGGACATTAATTTATCTTCATCGATGAAATGGATCGTACATGCGAAGAAGCTCGTGAACGTCATCGTTTGCGTCTAGATGTCAACGGTGAGCGTGAATCGATCGAGTCGCTCCAATTTCTTTTTTATTCAAACAGATAGTACGTCGTATTTTGCATCCAGTGCAGCGGTCATTTTGGTACGTCCAGGGATTTTAAATAATGTAGTGGCAACATTGGCGAAGTGCTGAAACCCTTCTTTCTCAGATGTATTTAAAGGTAAATTATCCTTTACAATCATGAAAAGCAGTGCGTCTATTAAAGCAGCAGCTTTGGATCCACCATCTGTGATCCGAAATAAGAAAAATACCTTTGAAAAAAGTTAATAAAAAAATTCAAATGAAGGGCTGTAATAATGCCTCGAAACGAAGTATTTAGAACAGTTATTGATGTAATACGATAAAATAACGAAATAAATCAATAATTATTTACCTTTGTACAATGACATTTTCGACATAGTATTATCAATTCTGGGCTGTACGGTTGTTTGACGATTCCTAAGTTTCAATGTTTTGGAGGAGACCGGTAACTAGAATAGTTTGAATACAATTAGACCACAAGATAGCAATGAATTGAAATAGAAATTTTGAGCTCTATTGTGATCAGGGCTTACATGCACCTAGAGACGCCAAAAAAGAATTCGTTGCAATACATTTTTTAATCTGAAAAACTGTATTTATTAAAACAACTATTTTGTTATTTGAAAAACGATATTGCCGTCAATAAATTTGAAAAATTTCATTAAAAAAATTCGATGAACCCTCGTTGTAGGTACTCTAAAATATTTTTTGAAAGAAGACACAGGTTATAGTAATTTTCAAATTGTAATAGAATTTTTCTACTATAATTGTAACATTTAGACAATTTTCAAAATTTTTTTACAAATCATATATCAAGGGTAATATTAATTGTAAGTAGAAGTATTTTTTAAAGATATATTTTTGAAACCGCTCTTGGTCATTTACCTCACGTGAACTCTCCGCCATTGGGTTTACAGAATTTTGGCTTGGGACGACCAGACCTCCTTCGTCGGAGTCATCTGGATTCTCCTCCAGATCCTAGAAATTAGCAATAATATTGTAATATTAATTTATTAAAAATGAAACAACAGTAATAGTGGATAATACCTTTGACCGATAGTCGATGTTCGGGATGCTCTTATCGTGTGGTATTAACGTCAGATTTTTTCCCGAACCATTATGGTATCTGGTTATATGGTTAATTAAATTTGTCGTATTACCGCATGACTTTGTGGCAACTCCGCAGAGTTTGCAGGTGCCGCCAGTTAGGGTTTTAATTTAAAAAATGCCAAACGTGACTCTTTCCTTTTTTTTACGTTTTACGTCGGGTTTTCTATAAATGAATAAAAGATAATTGAATGTATTTACAAGAAATTATAATTATATTAAATAAAACTCTAAAATGATTGATTTGAAATATATCAGATCATGCTTACAACCACTTCTTTAAATCATCTTGATTTCCCTTAAGGATATTAGCTAAAAAAGATATGAAACTTATAAGTAAATGGATTAAAAGAGGACAATCATTTTTAGACTATATCGAAAACCACAGTAAAAGTTAAGTATCGAAAATAAAACAGCGCAAAAAAACAACCACTCTCACGGAGAAACGGCGTAAATATCTAATACATACGATTGTTTGACTGTAACGGAGCAATTCCTTGGGAAGTTGATTTAGAAGTCCCTGGTTCTGGTTGCGGAGAACTTCTCTCCTCAGTTTCAATTCTCGTGCTGTGTACAGAAATACAGATATTCAGAAGTACAGAAGTACACAATAAACTCTATCAAATGGAAAGAATAGTCCATAATGATAGGTTCCGGAAGGAAATTTGGAATTCGAAAATTCGTTTAAAGAACTTACACATCAATGCCATCGGGTGATTTCCAGAGCGCTTCTATCTCGTCTTCTAAATTGAAAAGGATGTTTTTATTGATGAGATCGTTGATGAACTTGGAAGCGAATTCCATCGAATCTGTAATGCAAAAAAGTAGATATAAGAAGTTTCAAAATAAAAGTTAAAATTGAACCAGTTTTTTTTGTGTAAACTTACGTTGTTGTTCTACGTACGTGGCCAAGTCAATTCCATCGACTCGATGTGGATCCTGCCGGTTGATTTGGAAATAATACGCGAATTTGCGATTTGAAGCAATTTCTGAAAATCATAAAAATGTTTATATATTCCAACCACATTGAAAGTTATAATTCCTATGGCCAAACTATTTTTAATCTCCTATTTAGAAATAAATTTTTAACTATTAGACATGAGAAAAAAATGTCTAATCGCGTGCCCACTGTTAGGGCACGCGATGATGAGCTAAAACTACAAGTTTCAGTACGTATTGTAGGCGAAATCTGTATCGTTACGGAACGTCCTGAGTCGTTATCCTCATACCGAGATAGAGAATTCCTCGACGGGTTAATAAGGCTCTAACCTAAAATCGAAAAAACAATGGAATGGAGATAAACTTACCAGCGGTAGAGCACGTCGTTTCCATTTTGAATCAATAAATGTTTACATTTTCTTTCACACCCACTTTATTTTTTCAACATCACTTTGTATTTTCATACAATTTTTTTCTCTTTCCACGCAACTCACGGCGTAGCGGCGTGGTTTTCATGAGATATGGCGTATGGCGTATGGCGGAAGCGGAAGGCGGGAGGCACAAAGAAGCCGGGAGTTTTCGTTGACAAATAGAATTTAGTATGTCATTAAAACCATTGAACCAACCAATAGCATGGTCTTACAGAAGACCGCGGCCAATAGTAATAATATACAAAATGTTTTCACCTTCTCACTCCTTCTAATCGACAGCGCACAGGGTACATACATCGCTTGGTTTTTTTTGTACAATGGCGTAATTTTTATCGGAGATGGGAATTGTATGTCGGTTTTAGAATAAAAATTTCGAATCGATCTTGCGCTTGAAAGATCAATTTGGGCAATTAATTAGTTCGAAAGAATCGATTTAAAAAATCGGAGGAGACTTGTTTGCGGAAGGATGGTAGCGAGGACCGGGACAAGCGTGAGTCATTTTTCTCTCTTTATCGGTCCAAAAATTCATTTTTATTTGCTTTTGCGAGTGGCCACGAGGTCCTGTTTTATTTATTGCGATTTTCCCTGCGTTTGTCCTTGCGTGGTGCATTCCCCCCCCATCGGCCCCATTTTGCGAATTTCCTTTTACTGAGCCGTCCTCTCCGTGTATTGCCCTACCCCCGTCGTTATCGTGTGCTCGAGTTGTCCTTTTTTTATCAAGTCGCATTTGCGTTTTCCCTATTTTTCTTTTCTTTTCGGCACGTAGCCGCACGTAGAAGTACGTAGAGGCACGTAGCGCTCGAGAAACCCAGACCCTGAGATCCCTCCCCCCCTTCCCCCTTCGCGCGTTTAATTGTTGTAAATTCTTTTTTTCTCTTCTCAACCGTTTGCGAGTTCGCGAAAAAACTCGCTGGCGCCCAAAACATTGTATTCTGTTTTTCTTTCCCTCAAATAATTTATAACATAATTTGTTTTTGTCATTCTTTATTTATTGTATTGTATTGTTTCGCCTCCTCCCCGGAAAAGGCGTCACACTAGTTGACCCGGCGAACTTCTTTCCACCTAACAGTTAATGAATAAGCAGATTTAGGATTTTATAATTAATTGAAAATTATTAAGTTCAATTTTTTATTAGGATAATAATCTTATATATAAAGAACAAAGTCATTTTACTTACACTATTTATAACTAATGGACGGCTAGACTGATGTTTTTTTAATGATACATTTTTTATTGATGAATATCATATTTTAATACGTATTATCCTATTCCAGAAGAAAACAAATCCAAAAACACAAAAATCATAAAAATGGGTCCAGCCATTTTTGAGTTACAAATGGTATAACTAACACGACTTTATTTTATATACGGGTGACATGTTAAGGGTGGCCACCCTCTTTTATTTCGCCCCCCGTAAAGATAATCGGACGGGTCGCGGGTGATTTTTGAAGGAAATTTTCTGAATTTTTCGATAAAAAATACGGTGTTCATCGGAAAATAATAGGTTTTGCAGCACAAAAGTGACCACTATGAAAATAATGTGAAAACATATTTTTTTCTGATAGGAATAAAGTAGACTTTATTCCGAATACGGGATACACGCCAACATTTTTTTTTGAGTATCGCATCATTGAGAAAAGTTATATAAAAAATGCGCGTTATCGAATAAATTTGCATTTGACTGAACGAAACAACGGAATTGAACCAGCGGTACAAGAGTGATTTGCTGCATCGCCTGCTCGTTGACGACATATTTTTCAATAACCTGACATTTCTTAAATAACCTTTTTGGCATTTCAGACTGACAGGTACAAAATTAAAATTGGGAGAATGAACTTGAGCGCAAAAGACAAACTGACTTTGAGACAAAACACTACAGCCCTGTTCATTCGATTCCATCGTTTCGTTCAGATAAGTTTAAATTGGTTTTATAACACCCAATTTTGAAATAACTTTCCTCAATGATGCGATACTCAAAAAAAAAATATTCGCCTGTGTCCCGTATTCGGAATAAAGTCTACTTTATTCCTATCAGAAAAAAATATGTTTTCACATTATTTTCGTAGTGGTCACTTTTGTGCTGCAAAACCTATCATTTTCCGATGAATGCCGTATTTTCTATCGGAAAGTTCAAAAACTTCCTTCAAAAATCACCTGCGACCCATCCGATTATCTTTACGGGGGGCAAAATAAAAGGGGGTGGCCACCCTTAACATGTCACCCTATGAATATATTTTGTGACGTAGGTCTGACGAGTTCACAATGAAATGTGACGTCAAGACGCACTTAAGGTTAAGAAACCTTGAAAAAATGGTCGTTCCCTTTTTTGCCCTAGCCTCTCGGCCAATAGACTGGATGGGAGTCTTTAATTGAGGAGTGCAAATAAATGTGGAAACGTCGTGTTGGATTTTATCTGACTCAAAGAGTCTGTATTTTAGAAAACAAATTAAAGATATACAAATAAAACAAATAATGGACTTACAGTCCATTATTTGTTTTATTTGTAATATAACGATGAAGACGGCAGAACGAAATCGGTCAGTCGAAAGGGTGTAAATCTTTGTTGACCTCACAGTTCCTCGAAATAGTTTCAATAACTCTTAATTCTTCTTTGACTTAATACTTTTCAGTTTCAACTTTAAACTTTGAATACTTTCTCTATTAATTTCAATTTTTCTATTACTTTAATCTTTTCTTATTTCTTTGAATTTATTTATTTTCGGTCTCTTCTTTATTATTTGGACTCGGTACTTTTCTTTTGACTCTGACTCTTCTGCACTGCTGACTTCTCTTACTCTGCTCTTAACTAACTCTTTGTTCTCTCTGCTGGCTCTTCTGCCCTGATTTTCCTTCTGCGCGTCTTTTTATCATTTCGGTTTATAGGCGTTCCGAAATTTTAAGTCGTAGAAAGGTTTAACCAATGATGGTCCATTTTCATCTTGATTTTCCCTTTTCTTAAACTAAAGGGCCTAATGCTTCGGGAGCGCACACTCCCCTCCACATAGGTTATCCTATTTTTGTCGCGTAGGTGGGTTTCGCCCCTACCTGACGGACAAAGATGTTGCTTTGGGAAGGCCCATCTTCCCTCCACAACTTACGTCTTATGCGTATTATCGAATACAATATTTTATTTATAATGTTATTCAATGTTTGTTAAATCGCATATTGTTATTTTAAACATACTAGCATTTTCTTTGCAATTTACTTCATATGTCTCTTAATGACAAACTTATTTAATAGCGTTACATATCTTTTCTTTTCGTGTCGTCCGTTTCAATTGTTATAATTATTCCAAATGAATTATCTATTATTTTCATTGTTATTTTGTTTCCTCATTATTATTTATCAATTATTAATTTATTTACTTTAACATTGAGATTCCATTTGTCTGTTTAAAATGTTTTACTGTTAAAAGAAAAATATTTCAATGTTGAGAGTATTTGAAAAGTGTTACGTTTGTTTGAAGAGCAGCTGCATCAAGTTTTATGGTCGTGGAAATATTTAAGATTTTGTTTTTCTTGGAATTTTGGTACTTAAAAATATTCATGTTCTCTATATACTTATGGCGTCTACTAGTCGCGAGATAAGCGGTTCTCGAAAGGTTGCGGCATCTCGTATCACTCCCTTTCGTGAGAATGCATTTTCTAGTCCCCATGCGTTTCCCCTTTCGGTCCGTTGGTATTTTTTTGAACACGTGTGCTTATTTTTAAGACTCGTGAGAAGTTATATATAGAAAATGTTTATTAGAGTCTAGATGTTCTGTGTGCTCTTGTAACGTTATCTAAAAGAATTTCTCGAAGAGAGAAAAAAAAGAACTACGGAGTTTCGACGGACGTCACAATTTATTTATGAAAAAATACACACTGTCTCGGTTTCATGAATCTAATATCTGGTTTTGTACATTTTTTCAAAATTCGGTGTTCATTCCTTCCCCAGACCTTACCCAATAGACTAATTTAATTAATTTTTTTTCAACAATTATTTCTATTTCTATTTGTATAATATCAAATATTCCAACACAGCTTACACAACTTACGTAGTCGGATACGATATCCACGCGTAATAATAATATTGCTAAGATTTCCAATAAATCGTTGCTACTTCAAAACAAACACAAATTGAACTGTTAAATTACAAACTACGTATAACTCGTTAAATGAAACTTAGTACGCTGATATTTGGTATTGTATATGTCAGTAGAAAAATACACACTTTTACGGCTTTGTATTTCGAATATCGAGGTTTTTAAATTTCCTCGTTCAGACTCAGTCTTTACTCCTCCCTTAACTTTATCCTTTGGTCTTATTTAATAAGTATTTTTTCAAAAATCTCTTATAACCAACACACCCAGTCATTACATTTCAGCCATCCGCGGAATATCTTCCAGCGTGTCATCAATAAAAGCTACTAAAATTTCAACATTTTACTGTACTCAATGATAAATAACTCGGCTCGTTAGACACTTACGTAGTAATAATATGAATAATTGTATTTAAAAAATATTGAAAAACTCCTGGCGCAGCCTTCATTTATTTCTTCGACAACAGTTTTTCGACCATCGTCTTAAGTCGTTTTAATACAGCCAGCTTTTCCTCGTGTTGTCTTTCTTGAAATTCTCGCTTTTTGGTTGCTTCGCTTTTTTAAAATCGATAAGCTCACGAATATATTGTAACGTGTATTATTTCGTTATATTTAAATTTATATGGATTCGAGACTCGATCAGGGATCAAATTAATTTGTGGACACCCGATAGATAATATGACCCAGTTTTTATTTCGTATTTCTCCTTTACATAGCTTCCTTAGATTAACAAGTGTTTATGTGCACCGAAATTCAATGTTGGCCTAGGATAATTTGCGCTTTAAATATTTGGCCTATTTTAATTCGGGGAACGCTTGATTTAATTATCCATTGTCTCGCTCGTTTGTTTACGTTCTTCTTCCGCCGCTTCCGCGCGTGCTTGCCATGCCTTGCGCTTGCCTTCTTTTTCTCTATCTGTCAATGTGTGTCTTTGTTCTCACTCACTCTCTTATTCCTTTTCTCTCTCGCTCTCTCTCTCTTCTCCAGAAAGCACGTTTTCCTTACGCTTTCCCTTTCCTTACTGTGCGTCCAGTACTCGGGAACAGCGACCAGTACTTGCGATACTCTCTTCCTTCACACCTCCATCTAAGCAATCTTACTTTCCTTACGTCCTTCCTTTCCTTATTATGCATCCAGTACTCGGAAGTGACGTTCAGTAGTCGCAAGTTGCTTGTAGCACTGTGTGTTCTATGCCGGTTAAATCTCCTATCATCTCGTTTTCCTCACGCCCTTGTCTTCTTACTGCGAAGGCCAGAATCACAAGGGCGTTCGTACTAATGAAATTCTTTAGGATATTTCTGGGCCTCTCCTGAGCACATTCGCCTTTATTTCGGTTTGTTCGCTCCCTTGACACCCTTCTTACTACCAAGGCCAGTTAGGTGTCTCAGTCGCTACTTCCACCTTTACAAAGGGCGTATATGCTCCGTAACACGGCGTGTCCTTTTCAATCGACTCGTTTTCGTATCAATTTGCCTGAAGTCACGCTTGTTAATGCTGTGAAACAAGTGCCTTTACCCTTGCAGACCCCCGGTATTTATACCTGATTTACAATGTTTAAACTTCCCCTTCCAACTCCTTTTCATGAGACATTTCGTATGTGTTTGTCTTAAATGTTAAATAAAATTATTGTTTTTCGATGGAATTCCCTCGATGTGTGTCCGTGTTTTGTTTTCGTGGAATTTCGTTAGTGTGTCTATCTATGTATTTTCGTTATGTTAGTTCGTCTGTGTAGTTACATCTTATGCCTTGGTGGTCGTTCGTTTGGTGGGGAGAGGCATCGTAATCGGTTATGTCTCAATATGGATGGAATTTTTTTTTGTATCTGAAACTATAAGTACCGAATACATTTGATTAATCGTACTGGTATAACTTACAGTGCATGATCGCTCCTACCTTTTTTCTGAGATAAATTTACTTCGTTTATGTGGGAAAACACTTGAAGAGCTTTTCCCTTGCCCTGTTTTAACTTTTACGACTTTTCAATGAAGTGTTTACTGTCGATCCCAGAGCAAGATTGTTACTAGGCTTGTAAGATAAGTTGTATGCGTAGGTCTTATTATTGAGAAACAGTCTAATAGAGAGAAGTAGGATGTTACACGTACCGTGAGGTTTTGAAAGAAGGGTGATTTACTCCTGTCATAAATTTGGGTGCAGTTAGTGACTACATATTCTATGCTTCGTCGAAAGAAGATACCAGTAGACGCGTGCCCTGCAAGTACCTATTGTTGGTATTGCGTGTTTTTTTTTATGGGGGCTAAAAAAAGTTCGAACGTGAGTGCTGGGACGTAACAATATATTCCCACTTTTTCCGATTATTTCCACTAATCTTGTTGTGATCGACAACGGCTTTGTAGGTTCTCTTTAAAGACTGAAATGTTGTAGAACATTTTACTCCGGTAATATTTGGCGATTTTTTGCCCATGAGGCTGGCAATTTTCTCCCAGAAATGTTTCACCGTGCCTTTTCCGTCCTGATATTGATTTTGATACTTTTGGAACGTGCTTAATAATAATAATATTTCTTCTTTGCTCCAAGTGTGCCCACCTAGAGCACGGAAAAATTACAGCTATCATCCTTTTCACAATATCAAGGTAACAATTTACTACCTTTATCCTGCAGAAACATACCTGTACTTGTGCTCGCTAAAACAAAATGAATACATTCGAAATTAATTTGTGTTAAGGTCGTGTTTTGAGGTTTCTAGACACACAATCCCAATAAAACCGAATTACGATGTGAATTTTGCGTAGTTACCAATAATATAAAAATCTAAAAAAATCGTTATATCGAAGGTTTGCACCAAGCACATTGATTTTAGATAAGAATAATATCAATAAGTTATTAATAAAATAGTAAAACAAAAGTTATTTTGGAAAAAATGTAGAGAACTTATTTTCTTCTCATGTGAAATAAATCCATTTATTGTTCCAAGTACACGTGCATTTTTTTGAAATTTTTCCATCGTTTTGATATTTCTTTTGCAAATTTTTAAAAATTTATTAAAAAATTATTAATATAATTTAATAATTTTGGCATATGAAGGTCCTTCATTACTTAGAAATTTGTATTCTATTGAAGTAACGCCTTCGTTTATACGGTCCTTTAGAAGTTGGAATTAGCGGATTTTGAAACGATGAAAAAATTCACGTGTATGCGGAAAAATAAATAAATTTATTCCACATTAATACAAAATAGTTTTCTAAATTTTTTCCAAAGTAATGTTTTTTTTACTAATTTGTATATAACTTTCCGATATTGTTATTATCTGAAATCAAAGTGCTTTGTACCTTCTACATGAGTAATTGTTTTCAGATTTGGATAACATCGGTAAGTAGGCAACATTCACATTTGATTTCGGTTTTGTTGAATTGTGCGTCCGGAACATCCTTAAGCAATAATTTGGCGGATAACTTCTTAAATCAGCTTAATTATACTTACGTTTTGCTGTCTCCTCTATTTCAAGTGCTAGATTTGAATAAATATATTTGAAATTAATTTATACAAAATATGTATTGGTACTTATTAAGTGAAACCATTTTTTATCTTTACTTGTTCCAGATTCTTGCTTCGCAGAATTCAGAAGTAGCGCTGCAAAGTTTATATCTATAAAAGGTGCAAAAGAATTGTTTACAAATTCTGTATATTTCATGATAATACTGAAAGTTCGTAATACAGTATCATATAATACAACATAGATGATGTCGTAACATGATTGAACCAATACGATATCGTATACTATACACAGTTCTTTATGTACAAGTATTTTACAATTTAAAAAATATGAATTGGTTGATAGGCCATTACAAAAAGAGATGTATCGCATCTTACTTCAAACACTTTTTAATGACAATATTTGACAAAACACCTTACTCGAAAGGAACTTGAACTGGTCACTACGCCTTCATTAAAATCTTCTTGTATCCCTTAATTTACTACAAGCTGTATATAATTTAAAACAAAGTAATTTATAGCTCGTGTCAATAAAATAATATACAAAGGTTCTTTTCATTAAATATTATAATATTGCAGAATGCAGCAAGATGCAGAATAACTTTTTTACCGCTATTGAATAATCACTAACTTCTTTACAGTTTTTAAATAAATACTAATCCATTCCTTAAAATTAGAATACATGTGAATTGTGTTTATGCGGCAAAATGTGAGGTTATATTTGTACACTCTCGAGAATTATAAAACTAGTGTTATAGGAAATGAAATAATCTTACCTCGTCGGGCTCTTTCTGCATCTGCGGCACTGACAATGATTTTGTATTGTTTGTTATTTTCGGCATCTAATAACAATAGCTCTTCGGTAATTATGAGCGTATCTTTTCTGGGGGCTGCCATTTTTAAAAATTCTTATCTGCTGTCGTGCCTCACCTCGCGAGCGACATTAACGAATACAGAAAATGACGACAAAATCCGTGACGTTATATGAGTACGACAGCGCATTGAACTTTCACGTATATCGGAACGACATTCGCAGTACTGCCAGTACTCGCAGTAATATCGGAACACACCTATCGCTGCGTTTCGACAGAAACGACTTTTGGGGTCGACGTCGTTTCGCCATCGACGGCTGCCTCGGCGAAGGCAAACTCAGTATCGCCGCGTCTCGACGGAGACGGCTTTTGGTGTCGACGTCGTTTTGCTATCGACAGCTGCCTCGGCAAAGGCAAACTCATCATCGCTACTTCTCGACGGAGACGACTTTTAGTCGAAATTACTGTTTTACAGCTGCGCAGCAGCTCATCGAGAAGGACCTCAATTTCACGGCGTCTCGACGGAGACGATTTCGCCGGTATCATTGTTGCGCTGCTACGCAGCAGTTCATCGAGGAGGACCTCGATTTCGCAGCATCCTGAAGAGGGCGACTTCACTGAAATCTGAGTTTTGCTGTCACGCAGCAGTTCATCGAGGAGCACCTCGATTTCGCAGCGTTTCGACAGAGACGATTTCGCTGCGATCACCGCCTTGCCACCACGCGACAGCTATCGAGTAGGCAAGTGGGAACTCGCCATCGCATTTCATCCCAGTTTTTTTTTTATCTGGCCACGAGCACCGAAGCCGTCTCTCGCTGCCCCGCCCCGGTGTCCGCGTGTCTCCGCGACCGAACAACGAACGAGCGACGCGTCGAGGAAGCATCAGCGTCGGCAAGCGGAAGTTGAGAGAGAGAGTGTGTGTGTTGCGTGAGAGCGTCGCGATTTTCGATCTCTTGCTCCGATTTCGTACGCGAGATCTGTAAGTCCTGGCATTTCCCTTCCCTCGCCCCGAGTTTACTCTACGATTACCCAAGCGCTTATGCGAGCTACACGGTTTGCGATTTTTCCTGGCGGTTCATGCGTGTTTCTTTCTTATTGCGACCATCGAGCGTTTTTTTGTGAATTTGCGCTCTTGGCACTTTTAACGTTTTTTTTTCATTTGCGCTGTTGTCACTGTTAACGTTTTTTTTGCGAATTTGCGCTTTTGGCCCTCTAGCCTTTTTCTGCAATTTCACGAGTTGCGCGTTTGGTTTTTTTCCTGTTGCGACTTACGTTATTTTTGGATTAGTGTTGCGAGTTTTCGCGTTTGCTACTCTAGAGTGTTCTCGACCTACGCGGTGGTCATTTCACAAGTTTTGGCGAATTACGCTTTGGTCACGTTAGCGTTTTCGCGAGTTCGCGCTTTGTCACCGTAGCGTTCTTCTGCAATTTCGCGAGTTCTTGCGTTAGTAATTTTTGAGAGTCTACGCGAGTTCGGGCGTTTGTAACTTTTGAGAATATTTGCGCGGTCTTGTTGCTTTTGTAATTCTTGCGGATCTGTTGCGAGCTCTCGGTACTCTACCACAAGAGGTTTTTTTTTACGCAATGTTGCATTACGAATTCTTTTAGCGAGTTACGTTTTCTGCCACGTCATCGAGCCTTCTCTATTTTTTTCCGCTTGCGCTGCTTGGCGTCCCCCCTGTGCCCCGTGAATGCCCCTCTTCCGTTTTTCCTCCCCTTGCCCGGCTTTGCGCGTGGGCACAGCGAGTATCGTGACTGAAAACCTAAGGTATAGGGTAAGAAGCCATCGCGTCGGAGGTCTATACCCTGCGATCGACCCGAAGGACGAGCCGGAACACAGGACAATGAATTTCGCTCATTAAGAGCTGGCGCTCAACACCACGAAAGCGGATACGCTCCCCACGCGCCGCACCGGGAATTAACCCGGCTATTTTTGGCGTTAACCCCGCATTTGAGAGGGGGGACGTCATAAGTAATAAACGAGTTTTACTGCGTTGAGAATTCAATTGAGAATTGGCAGGAATCGTTAGATGGGCGAATTCATTTTTCTGCAAAAAGTCTATCGTTAGCACTGATTTATTTCGATCAATACCAATATCACTATCTATCAACAAGTTTAAAAAAAATGTGGAAAACATTTGACGTTACATTTTTAAATTTGGTATCGTTCGTTCTGTGCAGTTCTTTTCAAATTTGCGATATTTTAAAAATTTTTGCTACGAAATTATTTTATTGTTCATATTGCGATATCTGTTTTTAACGATAAAGCCACTAATGATAAAAGGAAAAATGCGAAAATTCAGTTTTGTTTTCATTTTATCCATTTACTTATTACAGATTTTCATGAACATTATGAAAAACATTTTTTTTCACGTCATGCCGATCTCGACGAATCTTCGATAACAGTTCTATCAATAAGACTTTTTTGTCGAGTTGCAAGTGTTTACTAACCCCAATCGTTCGCTTCACGCTTTAATGATGATTCGAAAACAGTTGTCATTTCGAATTTTCTTTCGATTTGACGTTTCACGCATAACCTGCTGACGCGTACACTGTCAGCAAGCGAAGCCGCCAGGAGCGCAGAAAGTAAGCAGAAAACGCGACAACACACTGTGTTCACGTTCGTTTCATTCCGACGTTCATTCGAGTTACGTTCAAATTTATTCGATAATACGCATTTTTGATATTACTTTTCTCTGTGATGTGATACTCAAAAATAACTTTTCCCGGGTGTCCCGGATTCGGAATAGAGTCCACTAAATTTCTATTAAAAAAAAAGTGTTTTCACATTTTTTTCGCAGTGGTCACTTTTTTCCTGCGAAACCTATCATTTCCTGATGAACGTCGTATATTTTATCAAAAAGTTCAGAAAATTTCGTTTAAATATCACCTGCGACCCGTCCGATTATCTTCACGGGGAACAAAATAAAAGGGGGTGGCCACCCTTAACATGTCACCCTACTTTGTTTCATAAACTATATTTATGAAGAATATCCTTTCTGCGAACCTCTATTATTTCGATACCGGCTGTCCGAAAAGGGTCGTCTGCCCTTTGAAGAAAGAAAGAAAGAAAAGGGGTAATTTTATATTTACCTCGAGATCCCATTACCTAAAAAGAGAAAGAAAAGAAAGCATACATTGTGACGCTTTCCGCGGGGGAAGGCGACACAATCCGGGGAATGAGGAGAAAGTGGGAAAAAAAAAACTGAAAATAAAACGAGAAATAATATGTTAAAAAAAAAACTCTTCGATAGTAAAAATTTGAAAAGGTTCACTATTTGGGCGCCAGCGACTTTATGGCGAACTCGCAACGATTACAAAAAAAAAGAAACAACGAAAACCGAAAGAAAAAACAATGTAATATTTTAAGACACGCGCAGGGGCTGGGGAAGAGGATCTCAGGGGGAGGGTTCCCGAACGCTAATACGCCTCTCACTCTTGACCGCCGAGTCACCAAAGAAACAAAAAAAGAAAAAAAAATGAGGAAAAGCGTGATCCTTGCGAAACACAAAAAAACGACTCTCGAGCGCGGAATAGCGACGGGGGGATAGTACGGAGGAAAAGGGCAACACAGGCGCGGGGGATTATGAGGGGGGAACGCAGGGGGAAACACCACGCACTTGTCGCAGGGAAAACGCAGGGAAAACGCAGGGAGGTACGAAAGAACGAAGCCTCGTGGCCGCTCGCGGGCGATATCGCAGCAATAGCGAGAATAAAATAGAAAAAAAATGATCGGACCGATAATTTGGAAAAATGGAACTCACGTTTTACGGCCGTCTCCTGCGCAATTTCGCTCTACTCGACTTCCTTCTCTATCGTCCTTGACCCGCCTTTCTCTATCGTCCTTTCCACGTCTTTTTCCTTTACACTCGTCTTTTCCACGTCTTTTCCTTTACAAACGTCCTTTCCACGCATTTCGCTATCGTCCTTTCCGCCACGTCTCTTCACTTATTACTTCTCCACACTCTTTACGCGCAGTTTACCACACTCTCTCACACACAACCTCTCTCACACCCAACTTCTCTCACACACTCACTTGTTACGTCCCAGCTCTCACGCTCGAACTCTTTTTTTAGCCCCTGTGACGTCGGTCTGACGAGTTCACAATGAAATGTGACGTCAAGACGCACTTAAGGTTAAGAAACCTTGAAAAAAATGTCGTTCCCTTTTTGCCCTAGCCTCTCGGCCAATAGACTGGATGGGAGTCTTTAATTGAGGAGTGCAAATAAATGTGGAAACGTCGTGTTGGATTTTATCTGACTCAAAGAGTCTGTATTTTAGAAAACAAATTATAGATATTACAAATAAAACAAATAATGGACTTACAGTTTGATAACGATGAAGACGGCAGAACGAAATCGGTCAGTCGAAAGGGTGTAAATCTTCGTTGACCTCGCAGTTCCTCGAAATAACTTCAACAATTCTTAATTCTTCTTTGACTTAATATTTTTCAGTTTCAACTTTAAACTTTGAATAATTTCTCTATTAATTTCAATTTTTCTATTACTTTAATCTTTTCTTATTTCTTTGAATTTATTTATTTTCGGTCTCTTCTTTATTATTTGGACTCTGTACTTTTCTTTTGACTCTGATTCTTCTTCACTGAACTCTTACTCTGCCTTCTCTTACTCTGACTTGATTTACTCTGCTTCTTATTCTTATTCTGCCTTGATTTTCCTTCTGCGCGTCTTTTTATCATTTCGGTTTATAGGCGTTCCGAAATTTTAAGTCGTAGAAAGGTTCAACCAATGATGGTCCATTTTCATCTTGATTTTCCCTTTTCTTAAACTAAAGGGCCTGATGCTTCGGGAGCGCACACTCCCCTCCACATAGGTTATCCTATCTTTGTCGCGTAGGTGGGTTTCGCCCCTCCCTGACGGACAAAGATGTTGCTTTGGGAAGGCCCATCTTCCCTCCACAACTTACGTCTTATGCGTATTATCGAATACAATATTTTATTTATAATGTTATTCAATGTTTGTTAAATCGCATAGTGTTATTTTAAACATACTAGCATTTTCTTTGCAATTTACTTCATATGTCTCTTAATGACAAACTTATTTAATAGCGTTACATATCTTTTCTTTTCGTGTCGTCCGTTTCAATTGTTATAATTATTCCAAATGAATTATCTATTATTTTCGTTGTTATTTTATTTCCTCATTATTATTTATCAATTATTAATTTATTTACTTTAACATTTAGATTTCATTTGTCTGTTTAAGTTGTTTACTGTTAAAAGAAAAATATTTTGATGTTGAGAATATTTGAACAGTGTTTCGTTTGAAGAGCAGCTGCATAAAGTTTGATGATCGTGGAAATATTTGAGATTTGGTTTTCTTGGAATTTTGGTACTTAAAAATGTTCGTATTCCCTATCTCCCCATGGCGTCTACGAGTCGCCAGATAAGTGGTCCTCGAAAGGTTGCGGTATCTCGTATCACTCCCTTTCGTGGGAATGCATTTTCTAATCTTCATGCGTTTCCGCTTTCGGTCCGTTGATATTTTTTGAACACGTGTGTTTTTTGAGAAAAACAGACTCGTGGGAAGTTTACATATAGAGAATGTTTATAAGAATCTAGACGTTTTGTGTGCTCTTGTAACGATATCTAAAGAAATTCTCGAAGAGAGAAAAAAAAAGAAATACGGAGTTTCGACGGACGTCACACCCCCCTACATAGACGGTAGTACGAGTGAGACAAAGTGAACGAGAACGACCGAAAGAGAAAAAAAAAAAATATTACATCAATAACGAAAAGTTATTTCGTTTCCCAATATGAACTCCTTTTAATTAATATTTTTGTCTCATTTCAATATATATATTCACGTAATTCTATTCATGTGTACGAGAATTACCTATTTTCTACGTAAATCGATTTTCTTCCTTGTTGTAACTCCTGAGTTTCCCATTGAAATTGTTGATGATGACGACGCTGGTGATGTTGAACGTGTTGAAGGATGTTGTGACAGTTTAGTTGGAGGTACATGTCCATTCGTACTTACTCAGTCGATTTCGAATATCTTCTTATTTTTCTTGTCGTTTATTCAGCTTTTCATTTTATAAATTTTTTTTTTTTTTTTTTTTTTTTTTTTGAAGGTTTTTCTTAACTTATTAATTCACAAAGACTCTTTTAACCTCGATTTGATTTTCCTCTGTTTCGAGATCGGGGTAAATTTTTGTATCCGCAGCTACTGGTGGAATGAGATCTTCTCCTGCCTCTAGGTCCGATAGACGTACTGCTTGCTGTTCTGCTTCTGTGTTTCGTTGGTTATTTGCCAAATGTAATAACAAATGAGTAACTGAGTCCCACACGGCTCCGATTAATTTGAGTGACCATCCATAGACGGTGTGTAGAGTGTATCCATGTACAAAGGTATCTACAATCATTTTACAGATTTTGAGCACCATGAATATGCCAATGAAACCCGCGCTGATTGTGCCGAATTTCAAGAATCGACCCCATGTCTTTTCCCATGCGTTTTCTGCAAGTTTCTCGAGTGATTCTTCATCGAAAATGTTGTAGAGTGATGCACTATTCCTGTGTGATCCATTTGTTACTCTTTGTGCGACATTTTCTAGTATTGCGGTTTGTTCCATTGTGAACATTATTCTGTTCCGCATTGTGTCTAGATCGTCTTCGCTGTAGATTCCGCTTGTAGCCAGATGAATTGGATTTTTATAATTCCATGTTATTTTAGTGTCGGGCTTTAAGCTCAACGGTGGAATTGCCTCTACAGGTTTTGGCATAAATTTGTACCAAGTATTCCCCAATTGATAGAATTGTAACAACGGTGAATTACAGGGTATTTTCGTAGCATGATTGGTAATAATATGTGTCTTTGGCGTTAAGAAATAAGTCTCGTTTCCTCTTACAACTGGTACACGGTTGAAGCATTCTTCCGTATTCTGTACCTTTACTTCGACTGGTACGCATTGAATGATGTGGACCACCTCTCCTGCCAATACTGCCATGTATCCTGGTCCTTTCATGAATCGGTACGCGAATTCATCCGGTTGAGTCGATGCTATCGCTAAACTATTTTTTAAGACTTCTTTTTCTAATTTACAACGGTGTATCATAACATCTCTGTATAAAATTTGAACTTGTGACCTCACATGTCTCTCGACGTAAACAAATTTCGCATTTACATATAAAAACATATCCATATTATCAGGCTTAATTTTAACAGCATTATTTTTTCCAAGGATTCCTAGATCTTTACCTTCCATAATAAACAATTTAGGATGTTCTGTCTTGAGTATAGTGAGACCACACGAATTTTCTATTCCAGTAATAGCTAGTGAAAAACTTGTATCTTCTACTTTAACTGTATATACGGTTTCATCTTTTGTTTTTAATTTTGTCGCTAAACCTGTGTATAGCATTGAATACGTATAATCTTGACAAAATTTTCTCGGTAATGAGTCCCAAAATGTGTATCCTCCTTCTGGATCGATACAATGTCCTTGGTTTAAAGTACAACTATGTCCTGAAGTAAGATAAACCTTATTGCTATTTACTTTTACTCGAATCATTGATGATCTTAAACTAATTTTTGCAGTTCCCATTACAACTACATCATCCCAAGTGCCGTACGGGTCTGAATATTGTGTACCCATACATGAAGCATCATGTGCAGCTTTTCCTGCTAAAGTAATACTTCTAGTGGTGGTTGTATTTATTATCAATCCATCAATTATTGTATTTCCAATTCGCGCCGTGCCATGATTGTGCGCTATCTGACACGTTTCTCGTGAAATAGGAAGTATGTAATCCATGTACGCATTGTCAACAATCGCCACATGTGAATGCATACCGCAATAATGAATTGTTCTACTAATTTCGATTTTACATTGAAATGCATCTACAAAGTCATATTCGTTTGTTTGAAGAAGAAATACGTTTGTATGAGAAGTTTCTACGTGTTGAGATTCTATATCGCATTCGTCAATGTCCAATAGCGATACCGTCGTCATATTTAAAGATTTTGTTCCACAGTCGTAACCAATTATGGCTATTGCAGATTTCCATAATATTGACATTATTAAAATTTGTAACATTTCCATTTTCCTGTAACAATCAAAATTATATTATAGTTTATAATCTGGGTCTTTTTCCCTATTTTTATTTTTTATTTTCTTCTTCGTTTGTTTATTAGCTTCTGATAATGAAATGTGTGATTTCTTCAATCGATTTGGATGAACGATTTTGGCTTTATTTTTAATTTGTATTTTTACATTTCCGTTTGGAAAAACTTCTAAAATTTCATAAGGTCCATCATAATGATCTCCTAGCTTATTTGGTTTTGGTCCTTTGGAGAGAAAAACATTATCTCCTTTTTGTAATTTTATCGGTACTATTTTTTTATCATAATATTTTTTCGATTTAAACTTTGAATTTACCAAATTTTCATATGCGAGTGTCCTGATATCTGTTAATCTTTTCACTAAATCAGATATATAATTGTCATATGTGGGAATGCGATCCAAATCGTGCAATGGTTCATTCGTCGGTACTCGAGCAATTTTTCCATATACTAATTCATACGGAGTATATCTCGTACCTTCGTGAACACATGTGTTATATGAGAAGGTGGCTAATTCGAGCCAATCATCCCATTCTTTTTCTTTATCTGTATATTGTTTTAAATATTCTCCCAATGTATGGTGGGACCGTTCCAATGATCCATTTGATTGTGGCCTAAATGCCGTAGTTTGTATTTTCTTTATTTTGAAACGTTTTGTTATTCGTTGCATGAATGCACTAATAAAATTTCGACCCTGATCAGTTAATAATGCTTTTGGTGCACCGAAAATACAAATGAATTGTTTTATAAATGCATCAGCTACTGTAACAGCTGTCATATTTTTCAACGGAATTGCAACACAAAATTTTGATAAACTATCTTGAATAGTTAGTATATATTCGTTTTCTTTACTTGTTTTTGGTAATGGACCAACAATATCCATCGCAATTTTTTCAAATACTGTTCCTGGAGTGTCAGTTATTATCATCGGCTGTTTTGTCTTTACTCTAACTAATTTTTTTAATTGACAATCCAAACATTGTTGAATTCGTCGTTGCACATCCTCTTTTAAATTTTCCCAATAAAAATTATGTTTGATTCGATTGTATGTTTTCGATACCCCTTTGTGTCCACCCATTGGCGAATTATGAGATTCGAAAAATATTAAATCTCTTTCCTCAGTTGGAACATATCTAATTGTGCCAAGACAAATTATAACTTTAATTTTTTCACTTTCGAATATTGATTCTATCATTGTCATTATTTCTTCCCATTGGATATTTTCAATATATTTCGAATAAGCAATTGAAACTGTATCAATGTTTTTTTCTTTCATATTCATTTTTAATCGAACTAAACTTTTTGCAATATTTGATTTTATTTTAATCAACGATTCTCCTCTTGATTCTCGAATTACTAACCCAAAGTAAGATTTTTTATTTATCTTCCGATGACATACACTACCCAAGCTAACGGCTTCTACGGGAGGCAGTCTATCCAATTTTTCTAATTTCTTGGAGCCCTCATCACATGGATGTCCGCTTCCGTCGACAAAATATGCCAAATTGTCCTTTCTAAATTCAAACATTTCTTTTGAAACCACTATGTTTGATTTTACTTTATTATTATTAATTTTCTTTTCTACTGACTTTTCCTCTAATGAATCTTCCGATTCGCAGTCTGACTCTATTACCTCTTCAGAACTCGAATCATTCATTGGGAAATAATTACAATCCTCAGGATCACGAACATCCTCACTGGGTCCTTCCTTGTGTCCTGTTTTAATGGATTCATTTACCTTTGCCTCTATGGAGTCCAATACTCGTTTAGATGGCCTACCCCTTTTTTTCCGAGGTTTCTCAATAGTATTTTTTTCTTTTACTATATTTTTATTTTTCTTACTTTCAATTTTATTATTGAATTCATTTTCTTTTGGGTTTATTTCGTTCGATTTTAATTTATCAATTATTTGTTGCATTTCAGAATCGAGAGAGTTTTCATTTTCTTTTTCTTTTTTCGTTTGAGCACGCGTAGTAACGTTTACTACTTCAACTGGATTGCGTGATAAAGCATCCGCGTTTAAATTAACTTTTCCTGGTTTATATTTAACATCATATTCATATTCAGCTAATTTCAACCGCCATTTTAACACTCTGGCATTTGCATCTTTTGCTGTTTGAAACCAAACTAACGGTTTATGATCTGTGACCAATGTAAATTTATGTCCGTAAATATATGGTCTGAAATATTTAACTGCTTGCACAATCGCAAGTGCTTCTTTTTCATATGTATCATATTTTAATTCTGCTCCTCGTAAGACTCTAGAGAAATATGCTATCGGTTTATCTTTTCCGATTTCTCCTTGAGATAATACTGCGCCTATAGCGAATCCAGAGGCATCAGTAGTTATAATAAAAGGTTTCGAAAAGTCTGGATATTGTAATACTGGTGCAGTACATAAGGCTTCTTTTAAATTTTCAAAAGCATTTTGAGTTTCTTGAGACCATTCAAAATTTCTATCTTTTTCTAACAATTTTGTTAAGGGTTTTGCAATCTTTGAAAAGTTTTTAATAAATCTTCTATAATATCCCGTTAATCCGAGAAAAGCTCTGATATTTTTTTGTTTCTTAGGTACTGGAAATTTCTTTACAGCTTCTAGTTTAGATGGGTCAGGTTTTAAACCATTTTCACTGATAATGTGCCCTAGATAATTCACTTCTGGACGTAAAAATTCGCATTTATCTGGTTGTAATTGTAAGTTGGCTTTACGCAATCTTTGCATCAAATCATCTATTCTTTTTCCATGTTCTTCTAAATTTTTCGCAAAAACTATTATATCGTCTAAATAAACAAACATTGATATTCCTTGTAGACCACTTAAAACAGTATCCATTAATCTTTGAAACGTTGCTGGAGCATTTTTTAAACCAAATGGCATTCGGTTAAATTCCCAATGTCCTTGTTGTGTCGAAAAAGCTGTTTTGTGTTTATCTTTTGGTTCCATTTCGATTTGGTGATAACCAGACGCAAGATCGAATACAGAAAAATATTTTGAACCTCCTAATTGATCGAGTATATCGGTTATGTTAGGTAGCGGATAAGCATCTGTTATTGTGTTTTCATTTAATTTTCTAAAATCAATGACTACGCGCCATCTTTTATTTCCATTAGAATCTGGTTTTTTAGGTACGATCCATACTGGACTGTTATACGGAGACTCTGAAGGCTGAATAATGCCTGTGTCGAGTCCTTCCTCCATTTGTTCATTTATTTTCGATTTTAAATATTGTGGTGTGCGATATTGTTTAGTTGTTAAAGGAATATCTGAATTCGTTGTGATTCTATGTTTATAAACACTTGTTGAATTTAAAGGTTCTCCTGGAATATGGAAACGATCGGAGTATTTCTTTACCAAGGTTTCTACGTGAATTTTTTCTTCGTGTTGTAAATGATCCCATCTTAATAATTTTTTAATCTCATTAAATCTTTTTTCTGTTTCGTGCACTTTAACTAGCAATACCATCTTTTCTGTTACTTTTGACATTTTATTATTGTTTTCCCTTACAAAATTTATTCTTTCGCTTACTGAACTTTTTTCGTGAGCAATTGATAACGGAATTTTTATTTCCTCGACTTCATGAACTTCTAACGTAGGAATCTTTATATCTATTTCTTCCTCAGTTGTATTATAAATTTGCATGTACGCACGGTCATTTTGTACTTTGACTAAACATTCACCTGCATATACGCCTTTACAAATCTTTAATTTCCGGATATATCCTTCCGAAATTTCTGGATTTTTAACATAGGCAAAAAATGTCGTTTCGCTTCGTGGAGGAATGCACATTATGCCATTTTCAATTTTGTTTAATTGTTTAAATGGGTATTTTTCATTACCAATTTTAAATACTCTGTTTTTATAATCAATTTTTGCCCCATGAGTTGCGAAGAATCGAGATCCAACGAGACCTGCGTGTGGAATTGTTATCTCATCTTTTATAATATGACACACAGTCTCTTTACCGAATAATTTTACTTTTACACTGCCTAACGTTTTTACTGGGATATCTGCTATTCCATGCAGTTTAATTATTTCATCTGAATTTATTTTTGTATTCTTGTTCACATATTTTAACTTAATTAAGTTGGGCGAAGCACCTGAATCAAGCATCATTACTACATCTTCATTTTTATCAGTTTTCCCTACGACTGTGTATGGTAATTCATCAAAATTAACATCTATTTCGTATACTGGGAGTCGTTGTTTGACTCCTGCTCCTGAATTGTGTTTACAGGGCGGCTTTGAGTATTGTCTTTCCTCGCGCCCGCTGAGTGAGACTTGTTCGAGTTTCCCTGATCGTATTTTAGCGCTTTTAATCTATAACACTGAGTGTCTTCATGTCCCGCTTTTTTACAAAAAGTGCAATATTTCTGTGTATTACTTACAATATTTTGATTCGAATATTCTTTATTATTTGTTCGACACGTTTTAGCAGAGTGCCCGTGTCTTCCGCATATTTGACATTTAATATCTGTGACTTTATATTGATTTCGCGTTTGACTATAGCAATTTTTTGCTGTATGACCTGGTTTGTTGCATAATTGACAGTTTTCTTTCGAAATTTTATCGTATTCATTACATTGTTTTGCAAAATGTCCTGATTTTTTACAACGGAAACATACTATCTCTGAGTTTGACTGAACATTAGAATTGTTATTTCTACTAGGTTGAATGTACGTTTTATTTTGAGGACTATTTATTTGATTTTTCTTTATATCGTTTCTTTCTGAATTGAAAAATTTTACTGGCCTATTCATTTTATAGTCCTGCTTTTGTTCCTCACTTGAATTTTCTTTATTCGGATCTCTGCGTAAATCTTTTCGCGCATTTAATTTTCGTTCAATTTCTATTGCTTTATTTAATGCTTCTGTTACCGTATCGCATTCTGGCATACGTTGATCAATATCATTTTTTAAACCCTGAGAAAAACATTGTGCTACCGATGTGTCAATTTCGTCTTTGAATATTTGTATTTGTTGGTCTGTTAATCCTGTTTTACTAGCAATGTGACTTTCAACTATTTCTCTTGCTTTTTTTCGTAACCTATTAACAAAGTCTACAACTGATTCATTATCTTTCTGAAACATTCGTCCTAATTCTCCTTGCAATTGAAAAGTTGTTTTTGTTGGAACATAAACCTTTTTTAAATCTTTTATTAATTCTTTAATTGTTGAATATGTCGTTTTATTTAATGCATCTTTTACTTTTTGAGATAAGCGACTACCAAAAATTAATTTTGTTATATTTGATTCTGCAGCAGCTGGTAACATGTCTTTTGCTTCTGTGCAACTATTTATGAAATCTATTAAATCTTCGGCGATTCCCTCAAAATTTGGTACACAAACGAGTGCATCTTTTAATGAAATTGATTGATTTTGGCTTAATTCGTGAATAGGCATGTTTGTTGAATTTATTGTTCTTTCTGTACTATTTTCAGTTTCTTCTACCGCGTTTAATTCCTTCACTAAAGTATTGTCTCTATTTTCGTCCCCTGAACTTTCGTCAGATGTTAATGTTTCAACGTTACGTGTAAAATCTCCTAGTCCTGAATCTATCGTTTGATCTATCGATTGACCAGTGAATTTAAAAGTTCTTTTTCTGATAGTTGGAGGTAACCCTTCTGAATTTGTTGCTTTACCAGAACTACGCAGTGAGTACTGTGGTTCTTCGTCTTTAGACAGTTTTCCTTTATCCGACATTTATTATCATTTCCAACAGTTATAAGTGTATTCCTCAATGAAAGACCTGTTTTCCGCAAGTCGAGCTTCCAATAAAATGGTAGCAGCGATCGGACGAGCAGTGGTCGTACGATCGGACGAGCAGTGGTCGGACGAGCCCCCAATGAAAATGTGACGTCGGTCTGACGAGTTCACAATGAAATGTGACGTCAAGACGCACTTAAGGTTAAGAAACCTTGAAAAAAATGTCGTTCCCTTTTTGCCCTAGCCTCTCGGCCAATAGACTGGATGGGAGTCTTTAATTGAGGAGTGCAAATAAATGTGGAAACGTCGTGTTGGATTTTATCTGACTCAAAGAGTCTGTATTTTAGAAAACAAATTATAGATATTACAAATAAAACAAATAATGGACTTACAGTTTGATAACGATGAAGACGGCAGAACGAAATCGGTCAGTCGAAAGGGTGTAAATCTTCGTTGACCTCGCAGTTCCTCGAAATAACTTCAACAATTCTTAATTCTTCTTTGACTTAATATTTTTCAGTTTCAACTTTAAACTTTGAATAATTTCTCTATTAATTTCAATTTTTCTATTACTTTAATCTTTTCTTATTTCTTTGAATTTATTTATTTTCGGTCTCTTCTTTATTATTTGGACTCTGTACTTTTCTTTTGACTCTGATTCTTCTTCACTGAACTCTTACTCTGCCTTCTCTTACTCTGACTTGATTTACTCTGCTTCTTATTCTTATTCTGCCTTGATTTTCCTTCTGCGCGTCTTTTTATCATTTCGGTTTATAGGCGTTCCGAAATTTTAAGTCGTAGAAAGGTTCAACCAATGATGGTCCATTTTCATCTTGATTTTCCCTTTTCTTAAACTAAAGGGCCTGATGCTTCGGGAGCGCACACTCCCCTCCACATAGGTTATCCTATCTTTGTCGCGTAGGTGGGTTTCGCCCCTCCCTGACGGACAAAGATGTTGCTTTGGGAAGGCCCATCTTCCCTCCACAACTTACGTCTTATGCGTATTATCGAATACAATATTTTATTTATAATGTTATTCAATGTTTGTTAAATCGCATAGTGTTATTTTAAACATACTAGCATTTTCTTTGCAATTTACTTCATATGTCTCTTAATGACAAACTTATTTAATAGCGTTACATATCTTTTCTTTTCGTGTCGTCCGTTTCAATTGTTATAATTATTCCAAATGAATTATCTATTATTTTCGTTGTTATTTTATTTCCTCATTATTATTTATCAATTATTAATTTATTTACTTTAACATTTAGATTTCATTTGTCTGTTTAAGTTGTTTACTGTTAAAAGAAAAATATTTTGATGTTGAGAATATTTGAACAGTGTTTCGTTTGAAGAGCAGCTGCATAAAGTTTGATGATCGTGGAAATATTTGAGATTTGGTTTTCTTGGAATTTTGGTACTTAAAAATGTTCGTATTCCCTATCTCCCCATGGCGTCTACGAGTCGCCAGATAAGTGGTCCTCGAAAGGTTGCGGTATCTCGTATCACTCCCTTTCGTGGGAATGCATTTTCTAATCTTCATGCGTTTCCGCTTTCGGTCCGTTGATATTTTTTGAACACGTGTGTTTTTTGAGAAAAACAGACTCGTGGGAAGTTTACATATAGAGAATGTTTATAAGAATCTAGACGTTTTGTGTGCTCTTGTAACGATATCTAAAGAAATTCTCGAAGAGAGAAAAAAAAAGAAATACGGAGTTTCGACGGACGTCACACCCCCATTAAAAAAAACACGCAATACCCACAGTAGGTACTTGCAGGGCACGCATCTATTGGTATCTTCTTTCGGCGAAGCATATGTAGTCACTAAGTGCACCCAAATTTACGACAACCGTAAAATACCCCTCTTTCAAAAACTCGAAGCACGTGCAGCGTTCTACTTTTTACTGTTAGACTCTTCTCAATATAAAAAACCACGGCATACAAATTCTTTTACAAATTTAGTAACAAGCCTCCTCTGAGATTGACAGTGGACATTTCCTCGAAAAGTCGTAAAAGTTAAAACAGGGCACGGGAAAAACTCTTCAAGTGTTTTCCCACAAGCAGCATCTTTTCCTCCTTTTCTAATTATCTTTCGAAACACGCATAGGGTACAACATAAACTCTATAATATACCGCCTTTTATTTTTGAACTGCGACAACTCCTATCCAAAGTCATAAAACGCTCGAACCCCAATAACAAAAGTCAGGAAGCCCCCTCGAAAAGGGTCAACGACTCCTAGACGCAACGCGTGCGTCTATGCGTCGCCACGATAAAAACTCGTAAAACGAAATCTCTATACGCTGCAATGAAATATCCAAATGCAGCTCAACAACTTTGTAACATTGAAAATAGAGAGGGCTGTTTCCTCCCACCGTGTAACGGGTGAATGCCCTTTTTTGTTAATCCGTGGGAGACGCGAATCATCTCCCACTACCTAGATCAAAACTTACTATATAAACTCCGTATAAGTTACAACAAGTGCTTCACTTCGATAAAAGTTTACTCTGTTCACGTCGTCGTAACGTCCGTTAAAATCCAGACCAAATTTACTTTGAAATTATCCGGACTTCGACCGAATTATTAAAACTCGATTGACGAGACTGAGATCTCTCAATCCGCGATAATCCGAACTATTATCGACAAACAATACATTGTACCAAACTTGTGAAACAATAGTGATTGAAATATTAAATAAAACTCTGTTAATTTGTTAAATCGGCTAATACTTTATTCGGGAAATTACTCAAAGATTTCTCCGATCTAAAAACCTCCAAAACATCTCCGAAGAGTATCGGGTATAAAAACCCACATTGATAATAAATTTGTATTTCGCGAGTTGCGGACCAACCATCAGACTCTCTGGCGAAAGATATTCAAATCTTCGCGCTCCAAATCCGGTGGTCACAAAACTCGTTCACGATCCCTCTCTCGGGACGTAACAACTCTATAAAAAAAAACAAATCACTCAGAAAAATAAATAACGCCAAAAAAAACAATTGCAAAAGGGGTTCGAAACGCAAGGAACCAAAGAATCGCTACTATCCGTGATTAATCGCCGCTCAACGCTCCGCTCGCAAGTGACGACCTCGTCACTTGCTTTTCGGGTTCTGGGCTAATGAGGAAAAGTGGGAGAATTTTTCGGGGGGCTAGTTCGTAGGAAAGGGGAGGGATGGCAGCACGGTGACTCTGCATCGATCGTAGATCTTTCAAGGTGCGCCGCGGGAGCGAGATGTCGTGGGATATTCCGACCCCGGGGGTCGATGCATGTTCGCTGTTGCCGGCCGGTGATAGTGGCGATGGCACGATTGCCCCATGTTCGATTTGTCCACGGGGGATGGGCCTTCTCCCCCGTGTTATGACGTTGTGTAGCGACGTTCGCTGGTGCGGGGAAGCAATATCCTCCGCCGCTACTTTGATGCACCCCCGGGGTGGCGTCGACGAGATAGGGCCCGCTTCGGCGATGATCTGTGTGGGCGCTGAGGTCCACCGGTGATGCTGCGCTGGGGGGGGGGGAGGGGGGGGGGGGGTAAGAAGGAAGTGGGGCTGAGGGGGCGAGAACGAGAGCGGAATTTTCTGCGTATCTGTTTTCGCGAATTCGCTTTGCTTACAATTCGCTTCGCTTCATAGGGTATTTCACCGTCTTCCCAGCTCATTCCATGATAATTGCGTGTTAGCCATAAATTCATGGCTTTGTATTTGACCGGCAACGACTTCCATGGCGATGGCGAATCGAAGAACAGAGTCAAAGGTGAACCGTCTTGTTGTACTTCGACAAAAGATATTTCTTTGAGGACAAACTCGTTAATTGGCCGTTTGAAGCCTTGAAGATCAACGATGTAATCCATTATATCAGCTTCTTCACGCCGCCGCTGATCGGATTATACTGAACGATACGATCGTGAAGTATGAGGCAGTAAGCCGATGTATGCGCACGAATATTATTTTTCGACTCAAATTCAAGGCGAACATCCACCGGGCCTGTCTTCAACGATTCGTTTTGCTTCGAGCAGTCGATAATAATGAGCGGAGCATACTTCAGAAATTGCGACTTGTCTAACCGTGGCTCGGGCTCTCTGTTGTAGTACGTGGATTGGAAATTTGCGTACATCTGATACAGCAAAGCGTACTGATTTTGATCGATGTTGAGATTCAAATTTCCATAGGGATAACCTATGGAATGTCGATGTTTTCACGGACCAAACGTGTTTCGAGGTGGCCGGTAGCAGCGGATATTCGTATAGTTCCCACGTGCGGAAACTCATGGAAATCAGCGGATCCTTGGCTATGTACTTCAAGAGTTGAATTTTCCGCTGATCCGAGACTGTCACGTATGGCACGAGCCATTCAATCTTTTGCAGAACGAGTTTGAAATCTTCATCGGCTGCCTGTACAACGGCATCATTGTCGGTCTTTGATCGCGATAGGATGAGCTCGTGTTTAGCATTTATCACGATTTTTCGATAATCCTCAGCGAAGCCCAGCAGCATGCTCAGCGGTATGCATATGTCGAAATTAAACGCAGCATCTACGATTTGCTTCGTTTCCTCGACGTCGAGCCATCCGGTGTTCTCCAGCATGCTGCTTTTACTCGGGCTCATCGACGAGTAGCCCTTAATCAGACTCGTGAGGCCGACATTTTTGCTTCGATCGATCTCGATGGCATTGAGCTCGTAACGTATTTCCTCGAACAAATAGCAAATGGCGTTATTGACGAGGCTCGTGGCTAGGGTCGGTGTGCCATCGTTTTTCGTCAATTTTCCGCATATATGTAAGGAGCTGTGACTCGGTAGTATGCAGAGATCTTGATGCTGAATGAAGATGCGGATTTCATCGCTGTTGTTGAAGGTTGCAGATGCATACGGCTGATGAGCATGAATCTCACAATGTGTGATGGATTCATCGAAGATGACGGGGTTCTGAATATTAACTATTTCCTCCTCCATTGTACACACTCTGCGCGTTGATCGACGACTGTCCACCGCAAGCCATGTCGGTTTATTAAGAATTCTGTTGTAAACTATGCCCATTGCGATTTTATATGCAAACGAATCGTAATAACTTCACCGCGAAAATTGACTATATCACCGTCCTGATCGACTATCTGAAGTCTCATGCAATCTATCGTTCTGCTGGTGATCGGCAGATAAATCACATGTGCCGGTACTTCGATGATTTTGTAACCAGGTGGGACTGTCGGAAAAAACTCGTGAATCGTGTGTACTTTTCGCTCGTTGATATAAGCTCCCGTGGTGATGTTACACTCAACTCGCAGGGCGTTCACTTTGAGAATGGCTACCGGTAGATCGGATTTGTGTCTTTTATCGGCACTCAGAATACGCGGTGTAAATCCTAACAGGCGTCCGATAGAATCATTAGGTATAACATTTATTTCGCGATTACACTTAATTTCACTACGCAAAGTATTATTATTGGGTTTTATATTGAGAATAATATCTTTAAGTGTCAATTCCGACTGTACATATTTCTCAATATCTTCAATCTCGTAGCTGCCCGTAAGTATCGTTAATATCTCATCTCCAACGTAAAGTTTATTACTTTGAAAGTCGATGTTAGGAATGGAATTAAAGGTTAGCAATTCGATGAGACCGAGGCTATAATTTTTGTGAGGTGAGAGCTCGATCGGTGGAAAGTATTGCGCCTCGAGTATGGACGAAGTTCCCGATATCGTTAATGTGAAACTATCATCGATGATGGTTAATTTACGACTGACCTCCCTGTTTTACCCTGAACGTTTATATATAACGCATACTTTTCACCAAAATCCAATTGATCGCAGAGAAACTTCAAGCACAAATGACCGCACTCGATGTATCATAGTCTTGGTATCTCTCGTAGTTGTAATTCACGCTACTGACACCGAAATATTTCATGAGTTCGGATGGTGGTCGAAGGTTGCCAAAACTATCGAAATAATCGATCCTTTTTTCAATTTTTTTGTACGCAACCCAGTGTGTACCACGACCGATATTCTCATCCAAATTCACAATTGCCGTTTCGTATTTCAGCGGTCCGCCCTTCGGCAGTTTATCCCGCATGTAAACACCTCGAAAATGTCGAATGTTCATGATTCGTGCGTATTTACGGAGATCCGCGTCCGTGAGCGGTCGATGCGGTAGCTTCAATTCACGTTTTTTGGAGCTATATGAAGACCCAATCCCTGCTTGTATGGTTTAAGATGTAAGCCTTTGCCCAATGCAATAGCCTCAATCGTTCGATTGTGTCGTTTGTGTTCATCCAATTCTCGTTTAGCTGCCTGAGCAGCGTTAACGGCTTTCGCTATACTCGCCACACCACCGGCCGATGCCCCGGTAGCGCTGAGCCCCGCGAAAATCGGCACGAGAAACGGCAAGAAACCACCGATCTTTTTCGGCACGCGTATAACACGAGGAGCGCGCATTTTACATCCTGCTGCTGCTGCTCTTTTCGTCACGCTCCGAGCACCCTTGAGAGCGGATCTGATGAGTGCTCTCGAATCATCGCTGCGAATCATCGTTGCTCGTGCTGCTGCGACAACTTTTTTGAAACTTGGCTTGACCCCCATACCGAATTTCCTTTTAACCTTCATGATATTAGCGATACTCAGGGCACTCGCTTTCTCGCCTAAGCTAGCGTCTCTGGCGAATACTCGTTTCCACGCTTCCTCGGTCAGCACCTTGTCAGCCGCGTGTCGCGCCGCAATATTCTCCCGATTTTTCGAATACGCGATATCGTGTTCTTTGCAAGCCGCGTCGAGTGGATTAACGCCAGGATCGCCTCGCGCAAGCCGCTCAGAGAATTTTGTGCCGGGCCCGCAATATTGATATCCCGGTATGTGTAACTCGAATGGAAGTTTATTAATCAAATTGTTGACGACTCCTTTTCCACGTTTTTTGGTTTTCGCGCCAACGATCATGCTCCTCGTGACAGTTTTCAATGCTCGCGATATCCTTATTTACACTGTTTCTTCTAATCACCAACTGCACCGTATCGTCCCGGGTCAACTTCTCCCGTAAATCGCGTACTTCCTCTAATGTTAGGATTGGAATAGTCACGATAACGATCGGCAAATTTCTTCAAACTTTCGGTTATAGGATTTTTCGGATCGTCTTATTTCGGCATTTTCCACATATGTTCATCAGACGGGAAAACATTCGCAACTGAGACATCAATCGTTATAAGCATACTACTTTATACCTATTTCCATCAGTCACGGTCAAGATGAGTTCACAGATGGGACTATTGCCTGTAATAAATTTCGATGAATTTACGCGAGCGGAGAAGAGACAAAAACGTCATGGTGATTTGCTGCCTGATACTATTCGTGCTGTGTTTTGCGGTCCATCGAATTGTGGCAAAACCAATGCTTTGCTCTCACTCATAATACATCCCAATGGACTGAGATTTGAGAACATTTACCTCTATTCAAAATCGTTGAAACAACCAAAGTATAAATTGCTCGAAGACTGCTCGAACCGGTGAACGGGGTCGAATATCATCCGTTCAACGAGCACGAACAAGTGGTGTCACCTAGCGATGCGCGACCTCACTCGATAATCATCTTTGACGATGTTGCTTGCGAGAAACAAGACAATATGATAATAGAGATAATACGAACTTTCTTGTTCTATTCAAGCAGGATGATATGAATTTGAAACATGTGTATAACGATCATGTTAACACGGATATGACTTATTCGCAATTCAAGAGCATTTGTTCGGAATGTTGGAATTCTGATAAATACGGATTTATCACGATTGACAAGGATAGCGAAGTTCACAAGGGTAGATACCAACGGGGTTTTGATACTTTTCTCACCATTAAATAACTTTGTTGTATCCAACAAACAGCAGTATCATCAGCGTCGCTATAGCGACAACATGGAGCATAAAAAAGAGCGAGATGTGTTGCATCAGCTTGTTCGAGCGTATGATGAAAAAAACATCGTATGATGAAAAGCAGCAAGGATGATGTTGAACTCATGAGGCGGGAAGTTTTCAAACCTATAGTCACACCGCTGGAAACGTTAATACGGAATGTGGATCATCCAATCAGGGAGGAAGTAAAAAAAGAAGAAAAAAACGTTAAGGAAGAACACGATGATTCGTTTGGAAAGGAGGATGTTAAAAAAACTGATACGTCTTATGATGATGATGTCTCCTTCAAATCAACATGTGATACGAGTATGGATGAGAGTGATAATGATGACAAATCAACCCGCAACGTTGACCAATTAATCAACGAATACATCGTGTTATTACAAACGAATCGAAAAACGAATTTCGATGTTTTTTACGGTGTTCGACTTCTCGCCAATGACAAACTGAAAATTGGTGATTCATCGATAAACTTTGATTCACCGAAGATTCGCGTGGGAGATCGAGAGTATGTAAAAACTATCGGATTAATCGAGCTATTGTTCAAAAAAGTTCCCGATGTCGAGACTATCACGGAGGATGATTTAAAAAATTATGAAGATATCGTAATCACAACGAACGCTCATAAAATGTTTTACAAAGCCGGTGAAGCGACGCGAAGGGATAATACTTATAAATTTAAAACATATATCACAAAAATCGCATCGAGAAAACATATTGGCGGAGGTATCCATAAAGTGGTTGAAAAAAATACCAAATTCGATTATGTTTATTGGGATGATCCTAACGAATTGGTCGATCGTTTACGTTTACTCGTAGCATCTCAAGCAGCCGGCAACTTGTCTCATTCCAACGAAATTGTATCAATCATTGAAGAATTACGCGAGGCTGGAATTATTCATTAAAACGATTCTCACCAAGATCTTGTTGCACATTCGCAAGATGAGCGTTGACGTGTTTGGACGCCAATTGCAGCCAGAAAGTAGAAGTGAAAATGTTCGCGGACCTCGAGGCAAAGGATTCAAGATTACTCGCGATGGACAATACGATATTGATAAAAAACGTTTGTGTAATTTGGCTGATCCGATAGACGAGAATGATGCGATTTCAATGAGAGTGATGCGAAGCGCAATGCAACAAGATGTACGTCAGATACATCACGTTACATCTTCTCTACGGGAGGATATTGATACTCATGCCATGATGATCAGTGCACTCGAGTCCCAACTCGCGGAGCATATAAGACATCAAAAAATCAATCATGAAAATCTTGAAAACCTGAGGAAACGCAATTCCGAGCTCATTGTGCTGTTGGAAAACGAGCTGAAAACATTGGAGCAAAGTAGTAGTAGCGGTGATTATATGTTAATGATCGATAGTGTCAAGAGCCACTTGAGCCAGTTTAAAACGGACCAAGAAGCTGTACACGCGTTATCAGTGAAAAATTCCCAAGTGCTCGCGCTACTGGACAACCGCTTGCACGCGCTCGAACATGAGCGAGAAAGAGACCGTGGTGAGAGAGCTACATAAGCCGGCGCGAAGAAATTACATCCGTCGACGTGTTGATATACGCGGTCTCGATGAGACGTGGCAGGCCGATCTCGTCGATATGTCATCTTACGCTCACCGAAACTCTAAGCAAAAGTTCCTCCTCACAGTTATCGATGTATTCTCAAAGTATGCCTGGGCTGTACCGATCAAAAGTAAAACAGGAAGAGATACGACATCGGCTATGAAATCCATACTAGTTCAGGGTCGAACACCGAAAAACTTGCAAGTCGATCGAGGAAAAGAGTTTTACAATGCCGAGTTTCAGGCGCTTATGGAAAAATTCATCATTCACATGTACTCGACATACAGCAATTTAAAAGCTTCGATCTGCGAACGTTTCAATCGTACACTAAAAAATAAAATGTGGATTCGATTCAGTCTTCGCGGAAATTACAAGTGGATAGACATTCTCGATGATATGATTTCCGAATACAACAATACTGTACATCGTACAATTAAGATGAAACCAAAAAATGTTAATACAGCTAATGAGAAACAAATTTTACGCGATATTTACAAGAAAATCACGTCTCCTACAAAGAAACCGGCAAAATACAAAATCGGCGACAAAGTGAGAATCAGCAAATTTAAGAACGCATTCGAGAAAGGTTACACTCCGAATTGGACAACGGAAATATTTACGATTGATCGAGTGAAAAATACGGATCCAACGATGTATCAGCTGAAGGATCATCGAGATCAACCCATCGGTGGCGGTTTCTACGAACCAGAGCTCCTCAAAGTGAAATATCCCGATGTTTATCTCGTTGAGAAGTATTGAAGAAACGTGGAAATAAAATATTTGTAAAATGGCTTGGTTTTGACAATACTCACAATAGTTGGGTAAATAAATCTGCTGTATGAAATTGATTTATTTAAAACTTGTATACAATTTTTTTCATTCCTCATTTTCACTCTCACTCAACATTGCAGCGTGCCGCTCTCGCCATGCCAGATTTTCGAATTCGCACGATTCATACCCTGCAACAGAGATATTTCAAAAGCGTAAGAATCTGAACGGCATTTCAATAATGTAGAGTCTTAAAAGTGATATCAAAATTACCAGAATCTGCTGGTGATGATGGAATCCATGTTGATGCATCATCATCATCATCATCGCTACCATACTCTTGATTGGCATAGTTTACACGAGCGGCATCGTATTCATGGTGCACCCAGTTGTCCGCAACATCGTCTTGCACCGGTGCCTCCTCAACTGGTGGGGATGGTGATCTTTGACACATATCGCACACATTAAGAGACTCTTGCGATGGTGTTAGTGGTGGTGGAGATGCTTGATTTCGACCGGATGGTCCGGCTACAGCTCCATCAGCTTGCTCGAACTCGCGTGAATATTGATTTTGATCCATCCATCGAACGCGTTCTTCAATGCTTCCCCATCGCGATGCATCATCACTGATCAAGCTATTTTCATCCTTCTCCGATCCTGATGGCTCATCAATATGATGTATCGATGGAGATGTTGACGAAGATGATTCATCACTCGAAATTTGGCGAAGTCGAATTATCGCTTAAAAAAAAAGAAAATAAACACAATTAGATGGTTTTTAGAGTTGTTCAATAATGATGATGATGAGCTTATAAAAAATATGCTCTTACCATGCTCCTTCAATATAGGCGCAAACATGTTCAATTCCACCCAGTCAAATTTGGCAATGATTTCAACTGCGGAATCCAATAGCTCGTAGTTGCACAATAAGCCATTGTCATATGCTTTCCTGATATCCGCACGCGGCACCAAAGACAATACTCTCCGTAGTCTCCGGTAGAGCGCTGATTCTGGGAGTAAGCGTATGTCAACAGCTCGCAAATTTGGCCATATGTTTGTCAAATATGGATTTCGATTCAGCAGGAAAATCAAAAGAGTATGGACTCTATCGATGTCACGTCGCTGTCTCATTCTTTTCGAAAACTGCAATAGAATGGATTTTATGAAAATTTCTTCTTTATTCGAGATAGTGGAGCGATAATTTTATAATACGTACCCGATGAATACTTGGCTCCAAATGATCCGCCGAATATTGCTCGAATGACCAACGTTGACATCTTCGATGTTATTGATAGCCGCCGTGTATATAATAGTTTCTGATTTCCGGTGCGTAAGAATACTGTTTGGACTTAAAATTGTTTATATTCGGTATATACAGCTCTCGTTTTTGTCGGCATGCGAGAAGTCACGTCCGAAATTATTAGCGCGCACGAAATATCGGGTTATACTAACGAGTAACCCCATGGTAGTGTATCAGTTGAATCATACATCAACATTCTCTTATCATCTCTCCAGCTTAGAGCAATTTTTTTCTGTGTCGCAGTATGAACAATGTGTTTTTTACTTTGAATTAAATTTTGAGGTTTGACTACATTTTTATGTTCAAACAGACACATTTTGTAGTCGTCAAGCGTAATAGTTTTGAGCGTTGAGCCCTTGATGCCTTTTGCCCGCTTTTTTTCACCATTGTCGTCAAAAATTTTGTAAGCATACAATTTTGCTCTCAATCCAATAAACTCCTCCATAATATTACCGTTGTTTTCGTCCTTCATCAGACCCAATACTTTTTTATTAGCTTGTGGAATACCATACGGATTGTCAACCGGATAATCCGAAGTGTCAAATTTGTGTATATCTCCTTTTATAATTTGGTAAACGTTGGGTACCTTGATGTGATAGATGAGGCTGTCGGTGTCTATATATAATAATTTCGCTTTTTGTCGAAAAGTCGTCTTCATGTAATAATAGTGAAAGTCGTAGAGCCAAAGTTTGGAGATGTCGAGGATCGAATATCCAACGTATATGGGCTTGTCGAATAAAACGCTGGCCTTGTTGAGTTCTATTATCACCATATCACGGTCGAATATAGTGCAACTGTGGAACGTTGGTTTAGCGATCTGTGCTTTTGGCCCCCACCGTCCACGCCATTCCGTCACAAGCCGCACTTCTTTGTGCTTTCGCACATTTTCCATTGTTTTCCCAAATACGGCATTATTCATTAATTTGTAAAAATTTTTTTCAAACTCGTTGTTCGATTTTTTTCTCAGTTCCGTGTTCACGTCGATGTATTTCTTGAGCCAGGGCATCTGTCGAAATTTCAGCACGCGATGAATGTGTGTTACACGAAGACCCAATTTTGTGCACTGTTTCAAATTTCTGTAGTGAATAACGTATTTCTCTTTCGGCAACAATGTTGTCATTAATTTTTTCAAACCTCGAGCCTCAGAAGCAAAATGTAGGGGACACAACGGTAGGTCTTTGTGATTTTCATGTAACTCGCGAGGATACTCGAGATCGACTTCGAAAATATAACCGACCGGAGAATCATCTGGAATATTTTCAATGTCCTCTTGGAAATTTTCCACCCAAGCGAAAGAGCCGCAAGGTAATGCCTCGCTCATAGCCGCACCATAAAGATTATTAACGTCGAAATACATCAAATATGATTCTTCTTTTTTTGAATCGTATTCGTCTTTCATGTAGCGATTGTTGGCTTTTGCGTATCTATTCGAACACTGTGCCACACCACCGCGGATTCCCTTCTCGATGAACATTAACATGTCAACATCGGTCAAAAGTTCGAGTTCGATACCGGTGCACTTTAGCATCGCGTCGAACGAGAGACTCGGAGCCGTATAATAATGCAGAGGATCGAGAGCGTACGTTTCGATGCAATTTCGTCGAAAATTTTCGAAAATGTCCGTCAAAAGCAGTACATCGGTTTTCAGGTACAAATCCGAATATTCACCCAATGTGCGCACATTGAACGTTGTCCACACGTCGCGAGCATGCGCATAATCATCGTCCGAGATGTTTGAGCTTTGAAGTTTTGAAAAAAAGTCTTTTTTCTCCGGTAATTCGGTCTCGTCGAGTCTCCTCCAATCATCAACGTAATCATACGGAAAAACACCTTTTCGCGTTAGTAATTGAAATTTCGCATCAGTATCGCAAAATCGTCGGGTTATCGTTTTTCGGTCGTGTTTCAGATACGATGCTAATTTGTCGATGCTACTTGCAATGAATCTGAACGAATCGATGAATCGATATTGCACACGTGTTCCTTTGACGGTTTTGATGAACGAAATATATTTCTCCTTATTCACCGGCAAAAGCTTCACCGATCCTTCAAAGTTTTTAGCCAAAGCTTTTATCAAAAAATGCGCATCGTAACCCGACAAATTATGAAATATAATGGGAACAGCGTGAGAATTTTTGTAATTTAAGATACAGCTCTGATGAGCAGCACCTCGTTATTTTCCCGTGAAATGACAATGATCTCGTACTTTTGTCGCGGTGACGATGAACGGTTTTTCACAGATGTGACACTTTTTAGCCGAGTAAAAATTGTCACTTTCACGCGAGTTCAACGGATTCATCGTCTGGAAAAGCGTGTTGAAAGACACCGCCATTTCTTGCAATTTACGCATAAACCACTCCACGCAATCTTTCCCCCGATGAAATTCATACTTCGATTTCGATTCGTCGAAACTGCAGTGTACGTAATAGGCGATACTGTGAGGCGTATGCTTTTGATAATTCATCGTATTCTTTTGCGGGCTTGTTACCGGCTCGAGAAGACATTCTAAATCTGCATAGATCGCGAACGGCACAGCTTCTTTGTATTTATAGTTTTTGAATTTTAAAATGGTCGCCTCATCTTTTGGAAAAACAACACGACAATGATTAACGTTTGCACAGTCTATTTGATGTTTATTCAGAGTATCTTGTATTTTAAAGTGGCACAAACATCGGTCGCACAACCACGCTTGACAATTACTTTTTGATATTTGCGCGCTCACCAGTCTTGAAATGTTTTTTATCCACGCGATATGATGATACGCTTTCTCAATATCATCATCATCATCATCGTCGATCGAATCAATCGCTTCTATCATAAGCAAATGTATCGTAGGTCTTTTCGATATCTGTTTACTAAGATGTACTGGCACAATTTCGCTCCGCCCATTCACACGTTCTATACCGTACACATGAATCGATAATCCATTAATTTTTTCAACATGCGATAGACGCATCGGAAAATCGAATCCTTCATAATTAAGCACTTCGCTAAAGTGTGGATAAGACGTCGTCCTCTCGGTATGTGAATTTGGTGTGGGTGACAAGGCTGCAGTTATAGCCCATAAAAAACAATACACATCCTCGTTCACAATGTTGGCAACCGCCCGTTTCAGTTGAATATCTCGAGGCATAGGCGTGTATGTGGATGAGCCACCGAGCAGCGGTGTGTACGAATTGATGGTAACGAGGAGATGATCGATTTCATGCAAAGACCAGCCCGATTCTTTTTCCTGAAAATCTTCGATTTTTACGAGCAGTTTTGATTGCACGTATTCCACAAACCATTCATCAATATCCGTTGATAACGAAATGCTCGCGTTCCTCGTTTGAAATGTTTTTTGCTCCTCGATGATCTCGTCTATCTTCGAAAGGTGAAATTTGCATACTAGCGTAACGTTGACCTTGATGTTATTTTCTTCTCTCACGACTGTTTTTAATTTCGGCACCATCACTTTCTTCGCATCTTCGAGGAAATTTGAAACATCTTTGTGGCTCAAATTGATTATAGCACCCGTCTTTATTCGACCTTGAAATGCTGATTCTATATCAACCCATTTCACCGCACCGCTCGCGACACTCAAACTAGCACCACTTTTTCGCCGGTTGATACGCGCAATTTTTTCCTTCAACGATAGCAACTTGGCTACACTAGCCTGAATTCGTAATTTTGCACCCGTCTTGAGATGAAACGTTCGAAAATTTATCGTTAGTTCTTTGATGCTAGCATCGCAGAACTTTAACATTTTTTCAACTTTAATGCGGGAGACGTTACTTTTGAGCGCCGCATACGCTCTTTCCAACTCATCGATAATTTTACGATATTCATCAGCGTCCATCGTGAATGCAAGCTATTCGCTCAATAGATCAATCGCAAGTGTGGCAATTTTCGGCGTAGCAGCATCTTAAAAGAGCGCTTTTCGCTTCACCGCTCTCCTACTCCTCCTCCGCTTCGCATAAACAAAAGGGTGATGTAATTTTTACGCATGAAATTCGTCGTTGCTATCACCTTTAGAGAGTGTACATTTTTATTAAAATAAAGATTGTACATTAACCCCCCGAAAAAGCATATTTATTGCATACCATAAACTTTATTACAGCTAATGCAGATTTCAATCGCTCAAGAAAATACTCTTGTGCGTTTTGAAAATTCATACAAGCTGTTCGGTACATGTCGTTGCTTAGCCACGAATATCTCAAAGTATAGACGATCGGAGAGGAGGCAGGGTAAAACGTCTATAACATATTTAAAGAGCCTAGCATAAACCGGCCAACGTAAACCATTTCTCTATATCCCCTTTTTATCTCAGACGTTCTCGAACCTTTGTATATATTTTTCTACCAATACGCCATGCGTCCGGCCAACCTTTGACTGTGTCATATGTTCAAGTGTTTTTGCGCTATGTGCTCTATGCTTTGTGTGAAGCAGCTACTTTTTAGTCAGTCACGCAGCGACGTTCGTACGAAGGAGCCGAAAAATTATAAGGGCGTTTGAGAAGACGACAAAAATTTCTATTACAGTAAGTTTGTGATTCTCTGAAAATCTTTAATCAAATAGTCCAATTTCTGTTAATATTTAATATTTTTTTTTTTTTTAGATGTTGCACTCGTTCCTCATAATATTGTTGAGCATCTTCGAAAAACCTGAAGAGCCTGCTCCTCTTCAAGAGGTGGAGGAACATGAGCAGTGGGTGTTCGAGTATGAACCCCAGTTCCATCCACCTCAATTTCCTCCGGTGGAGGAAGAGGAGCCGGAGGAACAAGAGGAGCAGGAGGAAGAAGAGGACGAGGACGAGGACCAACAGGAGATGGATGATGAGGCGCTGGGTATTGTGGACAGGAGGGACGAACACCACCTCCTGCCGCCATACCCACTCCCTCCCATTAATTTCGATGAGGAATTTTGGGAGTGGCAGTATGCCCAAACTTGTCCCTCCTGTTGGGGAAATCTCCCGTGCCCTTACTGCAGGTAAACGAAAATTGAATTGTACATTGATGCATATATAAACACACATATGCATTTACTAATATAAAAACATTTTTTGTTTGTTACAAGGAATAACCACATGTATGCAGCAGCAGCATTTAATAATAATTCTATATTTTTATATTTTTTGTACGTGTTGTAGTTTATATTTTGTATTTTGTATTTCGCATTTTATACTGTCTGTGTGTGTGTGTGTGTGCGTGTGCGTGTGCGTGTGCGTGTGTGTGTGTGTTATTTTTATAATAAAAGAAAAATTAATTGAGACGCTGATCTTTTTGTTTTTCTCGAATGTTTTCTCCCTTCCGCCGTGTCCCGGTACGGGCCGCTTTTCAGAGGCCTCTTACGTTGGCCATCTCTCTCTTTCATGGTTTGGCCTTTCATCGGAAAATTCTTTCGTAGTGGTCGGTCGGTCGGTCGGTCTGTCTGTTGGCGCTCGTTTTCTCTTTTCCTCCTGCACTCGCATCATTCGGCTCTTTCGTTGACGGGTTGGTCGTTCGCCCTCTCTTGGAAAAAATCACAACTGGGCATTTGTTTTCTCTCTTCTTCCGTGTCTCGGCACGGTCGACTCTTCAGAGGTCTCCAATGTTCGACGCTCGCATCGTTTGTCGCTCCCTCTCTCTTGCGCCTGGTACTTCAGTCTTTCATCGAGAAATATGATGCGCTCGCATTGTTTGTCTCTCTCTTTCTCTTGCGCTTGGATATATAGAACGTTCGACGGAGTCGGGCGACACGCGTTGATAAGTGCCGTCCTGCAACGACACGCACCACTTCCGAGGAATTTCGAGTCTCCAAAAAAGTTTATCATAAATCAGCGCTCGATATATACAACGTTCGACGGAATCGGGCGACATGCGCCGTGACCCCCCCCCCCCCCCCACCTTCTCGAGAATTCACATCCAGGCCAAAATACCCCCTCTCCGGGGGGTTCGTGTCCGGGCTAAATCGGGGTTCGTGTCTCGACTAAGTGTCGGTAAATGTCGGTGCAGAGACCTTGGAGTAGAACCCGCCCCATATATCTACTCTTATCTTTGAAGCCGTGAATATCAAACACGATGGAGGAGGAAGTGGTGGTGGTGGTGATGGTGGTCATGCTGCGGCAGAGCGTCGCGTATACTATTGCTGGGCCGGTTTGAATTCCACATTATTAAATTTTGTGCCGAGGTACCGCATGAACAGATTATTATCGCGAGCTGCAGCCTGAACCTCGGAGAATAGAGCAGCGTCTTCTTCGAAAAACTCGACGAATCGCATTGGTAGAAAACACGTGAACTTATCCTCAATATCGATATTTATACGAGGGCCCCACTTGGTCTGAACCCGGTTTAGATTCGAAATTTTGTAATCCGTCGCGAGCTCGAGCTCGTGCAGTTTTTTCGTTGGCAGGAATTCCGCAGCTTTTCCAACTTTGTTGATTCGTGTGAAATCCATTGGAGATTTGTAGACGCTGGAGCAGACGCGTTAACTGAGATAATTCGGATTGTACGCGAATTAGCTGTTTAATAGCAGCAATGTTTTGCAAATGTTTTTCCAGGCGCACTTTCAAGGCGTATCGCTGCTCGGCGCTCATGTGCTTGATTTCACAAGAAGAAGAAGAGTGTGGTTTGAGCGAGATTCCAGCGGCTACTGATCTTCTTCTTATCCTTAGCGAACATATTGTGACGTCGGTCTGACGAGTTCACAATGAAATGTGACGTCAAGACGCACTTAAGGTTAAGAAACCTTGAAAAAAATGTCGTTCCCTTTTTGCCCTAGCCTCTCGGCCAATAGACTGGATGGGAGTCTTTAATTGAGGAGTGCAAATAAATGTGGAAACGTCGTGTTGGATTTTATTTGACTCAAAGAGTCTGTATTTTAGAAAACAAATTATAGATATTACAAATAAAACAAATAATGGACTTACAGTTTGATAACGATGAAGACGGCAGAACGAAATCGGTCAGTCGAAAGGGTGTAAATCTTCGTTGACCTCACAGTTCCTCGAAATAGTTTCAATAACTCTTAATTCTTCTTTGACTTAATACTTTTCAGTTTCAACTTTAAACTTTGAATATTTTCTGTATTAATTTCAATTTTTCTATTACTTTAATCTTTTCTTATTTCTTTGAATTTATTTATTTTCGGTCTCTTCTTTATTATTTGGACTCTGTACTTTTCTTTTGACTCTGATTCTTCTTCACTCTGACTTCTCTTACTCTCTGCTGGCTCTTCTGCCACTCTGACTTCTCTTACTTTTATTCTTATTCTGCTTTGATTTTCCTTCTGCGCGTCCTTTTATCATTTCGGTTTATAGGCGTTCCGAAATTTTAAGTCGTAGAAAGGTTCAACCAATGATGGTCCATTTTCATCTTGATTTTCCCTTTTCTTAAACTAAAGGGCCTGATGCTTCGGGAGCGCACACTCCCCTCCACATAGGTTATCCTATCTTTGTCGCGTAGGTGGGTTTCGCCCCTCCCTGACGGACAAAGATGTTGCTTTGGGAAGGCCCATCTTCCCTCCACAACTTACGTCTTATGCGTATTATCGAATACAATATTTTATTTATAATGTTATTCAATGTTTGTTAAATCGCATATTGTTATTTTAAACATATTAGCATTTTCTTTGCAATTTACTTCATATGTCTCTTAATGACAAACTTATTTAATAGCGTTACATATCTTTTCTTTTCGTGTCGTCCGTTTCAATTGTTATAATTATTCCAAATGAATTATCTATTATTTTCATTGTTATTTTGTTTCCTCATTATTATTTATCAATTATTAATTTATTTATTTTAACATTGAGATTTCATTTGTCTGTTTAAGTTGTTTACTGTTAAAAGAAAAATATTTTGATGTTGAGAATATTTGAACAGTGTTTCGTTTGAAGAGCAGCTGCATAAAGTTTGATGATCGTGAAAATATTTGAGATTTGGTTTTCTTGGAATTTGGTACTTAAAAATGTTCATGTTCCCTATCTCCCCATGGCGTCTACGAGTCGCCAGATAAGTGGTCCTCGAAAGGTTGCGGCATCTCGTATCACTCCCTTTCGTGGGAATGCATTTTCTAATCTTCATGCGTTTCCGCTTTCGGTCCGTTGATATTTTTTGAACACGTGTGTTTTTTGAGAAAAACAGACTCGTGGGAAGTTTACATATAGAAAATGTTTATAAGAATCTAGATGTTTTGTGTGCTCTTGTAACGATATCTAAAGAATTTCTCGAAGAGAGAAAAAAAAAATACGGAGTTTCGACGGACGTCACACCCCCCTACATAGACGGTAGTACGAGTGAGACAAAGTGAACGAGAACGACCGAAAGAAAAAAAAAATATTACATCAATAACGAAAAGTTATTTCGTTTCCCAATATGAACTCCTTTTAATTAATATTTTTGTCTCATTTCAATATATATATTCACGTAATTCTATTCATGTGTACGAGAATTACCTATTTTCTACGTAAATCGATTTTCTTCCTTGTTGTAACTCCTGAGTTTCCCATTGAAATTGTTGATGATGACGACGCTGGTGATGTTGAACGTGTTGAAGGATGTTGTGACAGTTTAGTTGGAGGTACATGTCCATTCGTACTTACTCAGTCGATTTCGAATATCTTCTTATTCTTCTTGTCGTTTATTCAATTTTTCATTTTATTAAATTTTTTGTAAGATTTTCCTTAACTTATTAATTCACAAAGACTCTTTTAACCTCGATTTGATTTTCCTCCGTTCCGAGATCGGGGTAAATCTTTGTATCCGCAGCTACTGGTGGAATAAGATCTTCTCCTGCCTCTAGGTCCGATAGACGTACTGCTTGCTGTTCTGCTTCTGTGTTTCGTTGGTTATTTGCCAAATGTAATAACAAATGAGTAACTGAGTCCCACACGGCTCCGATTAATTTGAGTGACCATCCATAGACGGTGTGTAGAGTGTATCCATGTACAAAGGTATCTACAATCATTTTACAGATTTTGAGCACCATGAATATGCCAATGAAACCCGCGCTGATTGTGCCGAATTTCAAGAATCGACCCCATGTCTTTTCCCATGCGTTTTCTGCAAGTTTCTCGAGTGATTCTTCATCGAAAATGTTGTAGAGTGATGCACTATTCCTGTGTGATCCATTTGTTACTCTTTGTGCGACATTTTCTAGTATTGCGGTTTGTTCCATTGTGAACATTATTCTGTTCCGCATTGTGTCTAGATCGTCTTCGCTGTAGATTCCGCTTGTAGCCAGATGAATTGGATTTTTATAATTCCATGTTATTTTAGTGTCGGGCTTTAAGCTCAACGGTGGAATTGCCTCTACAGGTTTTGGCATAAATTTGTACCAAGTATTCCCCAATTGATAGAATTGTAATAATGGTGAATTACAGGGAATTTTCGTAGCGTGATTGGTAATAATGTGTGTCTTTGGCGTTAAGAAATAAGTTTCGTTTCCTCTTACAACTGGTACACGGTTGAAGCATTCTTCCGTATTCTGTACCTTTACTTCGACTGGTACGCATTGAATGATGTGGACCACCTCTCCTGCCAATACTGCCATGTATCCTGGTCCTTTCATGAATCGGTACGCGAATTCATCCGGTTGAGTCGATGCTATCGCTAAACTATTTTTTAAGACTTCTTTTTCTAATTTACAACGGTGTATCATAACATCTCTGTATAAAGTTTGAACTTGTGACCTCACATGTCTCTCGACGTAAACAAACTTTGCATTTACATATAGAAACATATCCATATTATCAGGCTTAATTTTAACAGCATTATTTTTTCCAAGAATTCCTAGATCTTTACCTTCCATAATAAACAACTTAGGATGTTCTGTCTTGAGTATAGTGAGACCACACGAATTTTCTATTCCAGTAATAGCTAATGAAAAACTTGTATCTTCTACTTTAACTGTATATACGGTTTCATCTTTTGTTTTCAATTTCGTCGCTAAACCTGTGTATAACATTGAATACGTATAATCTTGACAAAATTTTCTCGGTAATGAGTCCCAAAATGTGTATCCTCCTTCTGGATCGATACAATGTCCTTGGTTTAAAGTACAACTATGTCCTGAAGTAAGATAAACCTTATTGCTATTTACTTTTACTCGAATCATTGATGATCTTAAACTAATTTTTGCAGTTCCCATTACAACTACATCATCCCAAGTGCCGTACGGGTCTGAATATTGTGTACCCATACATGAAGCATCATGTGCAGCTTTTCCTGCTAAAGTAATACTTCTAGTGGTGGTTGTATTTACTATCAATCCATCAATTATTGTATTTCCAATTCGCGCCGTGCCATGATTGTGCGCTATCTGACACGTTTCTCGTGAAATAGGAAGTATGTAATCCATGTACGCATTGTCAACAATCGCCACATGTGAATGCATACCGCAATAATGAATTGTTCTACTAATTTCTATTTTACATTGAAATGCACCTACAAAGTCATATTCGTTCGTTTGAAGAAGAAATACGTTTGTATGAGAAGTTTCTACGTGTTGAGATTCTATATCGCATTCGTCAATGTCCAATAGCGATACCGTCGTCATATTTAAAGATTTTGTTCCACAGTCGTAACCAATTATGGCTATTGCAGATTTCCATAATATTGACATTATTAAAATTTGTAACATTTCCATTTTCCTGTAACAATCAAAATTATATTATAGTATATAATCTGGGTCTTTTTCCCTATTTTTATTCTTTATTTTCTTCTTCATTTGTTTACTAGCTTCTGATAATGAAATGTGTGATTTCTTCAATCGATTGGATGAACGATTTTGGCTTTATTTTTAATTTGTATTTTTACATTTCCGTTTGGAAAAACTTCTAAAATTTCATAAGGTCCATCATAATGATCTCCTAGTTTATTTGGTTTTGGTCCTTTGGAGAGAAAAACATTATCTCCTTTTTGTAATTTTATCGGTACTATTTTTTTATCATAATATTTTTTTGATTTAAACTTTAAATTTACCAAATTTTCATATGCGAGTGTCCTGATATCTGTTAATCTTTTTACTAAATCAGATATATAATTGTCATACGTGGGAATGCGATCCAAATCGTGCAATGGTTCATTCGTCGGTACTCGAGCAATGTTTCCATATACTAATTCATACGGAGTATATCTCGTACCTTCGTGAACACATGTGTTATATGAGAAGGTGGCTAATTCGAGCCAATCATCCCATTCTTTTTCTTTATCTGTATATTGTTTTAAATATTCTCCCAATGTATGGTGGGACCGTTCCAATGATCCATTTGATTGTGGCCTAAATGCCGTAGTTTGTATTTTCTTTATTTTGAAACGTTTTGTTATTCGTTGCATGAATGCACTAATAAAATTTCGACCCTGATCAGTTAATAATGCTTTTGGTGCACCGAAAATACAAATGAATTGCTTTATAAATGCATCAGCTACTGTAATAGCTGTCATATTTTTCAACGGAATTGCAACACAAAATTTTGATAAACTATCTTGAATAGTTAGTATATATTCGTTTTCTTTACTTGTTTTTGGTAATGGATCAACAATATCCATCGCAATTTTTTCAAATACTGTTCCTGGAGTGTCAGTTATTATCATCGGCTGTTTTGTCTTTACTCTAACTAATTTTTTTAATTGACAATCCAAACATTGTTGAATTCGTCGTTGCACATCCTCTTTCAAATTTTCCCAATAAAAATTATGTTTGATTCGATTGTATGTTTTCGATACCCCTTTGTGTCCACCCATTGGCGAATTATGAGATTCGAAAAATATTAAATCTCTTTCCTCAGTTGGAACATATCTAATTGTGCCAAGACAAATTATCACTTTAATTTTTTCACTTTCGAATATTGATTCTATCATTGTCATTATTTCTTCCCATTGGATATTTTCAATATATTTTGAATAAGCAATTGAAACTGTATCAATATTTTTTTCTTTCATATTCATTTTTAATCGAACTAAACTTTTTGCAATATTTGATTTTATTTTAATCAACGATTCTCCTCTTGATTCTCGAATTACTAACCCAAAGTAAGATTTTTTATTTATCTTCCGATGACATACACTACCCAAGCTAACGGCTTCTACGGGAGGCAGTCTATCCAATTTTTCTAATTTCTTGGAGCCCTCATCACATGGATGTCCGCTTCCGTCGACAAAATATGCCAAATTGTCTTTTCTAAATTCAAACATTTCTTTTGAAACCACTATGTTTGATTTTACTTTATTATTCATTTTCTTTTCTACTAACTTTTCCTCTAATGAATCTTCCGATTCGCAGTCTGACTCTATTACCTCTTCAGAACTCGAATCATTCATTGGGAAATAATTACAATCCTCAGGATCACGAACATCCTCACTGGGTCCTTCCTTGTGTCCTGTTTTAATGGATTCATTTACCTTTGCCTCTATGGAGTCCAATACTCGTTTAGATGGCCTACCCCTTTTTTTCCGAGGTTTCTCAATAGTATTTTTTTCTTTTACTATATTTTTATTTTTCTTACTTTCAATTTTATTATTGAATTCATTTTCTTTTGGGTTTATTTCGTTCGATTTTAATTTATCAATTATTTGTTGCATTTCAGAATCGAGAGAGTTTTCATTTTCTTTTTCTTTTTTCGTTTGAGCATGCGTAGTAACGTTTACTACTTCAACTGGATTGCGTGATAAAGCATCCGCGTTTAAATTAACTTTTCCTGGTTTATATTTAACATCATATTCATATTCAGCTAATTTCAACCGCCATTTTAACACTCTGGCATTTGCATCCTTTGCTGTTTGAAACCAAACTAACGGTTTATGATCTGTGACCAATGTAAATTTATGTCCGTAAATATATGGTCTGAAATATTTAACTGCTTGCACAATCGCAAGTGCTTCTTTTTCATATGTATCATATTTTAATTCTGCTCCTCGTAAGACTCTAGAGAAATATGCTATCGGTTTATCTTTTCCGATTTCTCCTTGAGATAATACTGCGCCTATAGCGAATCCAGAGGCATCAGTAGTTATAATAAAAGGTTTTGAAAAGTCTGGATATTGTAATACTGGTGCAGTACATAAGACTTCTTTTAAATTTTCAAAAGCATTTTGAGTTTCTTGAGACCATTCAAAATTTCTATCTTTTTCTAACAATTTTGTTAAGGGTTTTGCAATCTTTGAAAAGTTTTTAATAAATCTTCTATAATATCCCGTTAATCCGAGAAAAGCTCTGATATTTTTTTGTTTCTTAGGTACTGGAAATTTCTTTACTGCTTCTAATTTAGACGGGTCAGGTTTTAAACCATTTTCACTTATAATGTGCCCTAGATAATTTACTTCTGGGCGTAAAAATTCGCATTTATCTGGTTGTAATTGTAAGTTGGCTTTACGCAATCTTTGCATCAAATCATCTATTCTTTTTTCATGTTCTTCTAAATTTTTCGCAAAAACTATTATATCGTCTAAATAAACAAACATTGATATTCCTTGTAGACCGCTTAAAACAGTATCCATTAATCTTTGAAACGTTGCTGGAGCGTTTTTTAAACCAAATGGCATTCGGTTAAATTCCCAATGTCCCTGTTGTGTCGAAAAAGCTGTTTTGTGTTTATCTTTTGGTTCCATCTCGATTTGGTGATAACCAGACGCAAGATCGAATACAGAAAAATATTTTGAACCTCCTAATTGATCGAGTATATCGGTTATGTTAGGTAGTGGATAAGCATCTGTTATTGTGTTTTCATTTAATTTTCTAAAATCAATGACTACGCGCCATCTTTTGTTCCCATTAGAATCTGGTTTTTTAGGTACGATCCATACTGGACTGTTATACGGAGACTCTGAAGGCTGAATAATGCCTGTGTCGAGTCCTTCCTCCATCTGTTCATTTATTTTCGATTTTAAATATTGTGGTGTGCGATATTGTTTAGTTGTTAAAGGAATATCTGAATCAGAGATGTCCAAAATTTGTATCGAGCGCTACTTGTAGCTCGATACAAAAGTATCGAGTATCACGAAAATTTTCGCTACTTCGCTACATAAGTATCGAGCGATTTCGATACTCGCTACTTGTGTATCGGATAGCGAAAGTTTTGTCGATACTTCGCTACTGAAGTATCGAGCCATTTTGGAGCTCGCTACTTTTGTATCAAGTAGCGAAAATTTTCTCGATACACGATACTTTTGTATCGAGTAACGAAAATTTTCTCGATACCCGATACTTTTATATCGAGTAACGAAAATTTCCTCGATACTCGATACAAAAGTAGCGAGCTCCGAAAATGGCTCGATACTTTTGTATCGAGTAGCGAAAATTTTCTCGATACTCGATACTTTTGTATCGAGTAACGAAAATTTTCTCGATACTCGATACTTTTGTATCGAGTAGCGAAAATTTCCTCGATACTCGATACAAAAGTATCGAATAGCGAAAGTGTTCTCGATACTCGATGCTTTTGTAAAAAATTGTATAATGTCATTTTGAAGATCGCTGATCATGGACTGACCATCAAATTTTCAAAATTCAAAATGACGAATCCAATATGGCCGACAAGAATTCATAAAGTCTTAAAATTTTCTAAAAAATTGTGTAATGGGGTTCTCGAGATCGCTGATTATGGATTGAACATCAAATTTTCCAAATTCAAAATGACGGATCCAATATGGTGGGACAAAATTCATAGATAATCTCAGAATCAGAGATTTGCAAAGTTTGTATCGCGCGCTACTTGTAGTTCGATGTGACGATTGCGAAATTCGTCGCTAGAGCGCGCTTTCTACTTTTGCACAGAAAACCGCGAAAGTATGAGGACTTCAATTCAATCTTCATTACCCATACCATTTTATTGCAAGTAGAACGGTCATTTTCGTATGTAGCCTATTATTTGAGAAAACACGAGAGGAACGTGATAGGGGATGTGGTGCTTAACTAATAAATTATAATGATAAGAAGTAATATTTAAGAATACTAAGAAACCATAACTATTTTATAGTGTTATAAATACGTGACTTCGTCATATACACAGCGATTTTTATATTCTTCGATGTTTACGGAACGCTGTTACTGTTTTTAAGTAAACTAAGCTTTGAGATTTATATAAACAGTTTTTATTGCCGAATTTTCTTAGTATTTCAACTCGACTGTTCGTATACTGGAAATGTCGATCATCGGCTCGTAAATATGATAAGAGCTGAGAACAATAGCAGGTCTCGGTGGGAACGGAAAGGCCCATGCACAACGGGTCAGTCCCTTTGCGTGGGGAGAGTGCGAGGTGTGTGATTGGAGGCGTGCGTGTGAGCACACGGAGTCTGCGCGACGACTCTCAGGGTAATCGCCGATGGCGAATGGTAATAGATTACCGAGGATTAAATGAAAAAACGATTGGAGACGCGTATCCCCTTCCCAATATTACGGCAATTTTAGACCAGCTAGGTAAAGCAAAATATTTTTCAGTATTAGATCTTGCTTCTGGTTTTCACCAGATTGAAGTCGAACCAGCCGATCGACCAAAAACAGCTTTTTCCACCCCGTATGGTCATTTTCATTTTAATAGAATGCCTTTTGGTTTAAAAAATGCTCCCGCTACGTTCCAAAAATTAATGGATCAGGTTTTGTCAGGATTACAAGGTAACGAGTTATTTGTTTACATGGACGATATCGTAATTTACGCGAATTCTCTCAAAAAACACGAGAAAAAATTGAAAAAACTAATGGAAAGATTAAAAAACGCCGGACTTGTTCTCCAGCCAGAAAAATGCAAATTTTTATGCAAAGAAGTTTTATATCTCGGGCATGTTATTACAAGAGAAGGAGTTAAACCAGACCCGAAAAAGGTAGAAGCGGTAATGAGTTTTCCTTGTCCAAAAAACTGTAAAAATATTAAACAGCTTTTAGGACTTGCTGGTTATTATAGACGGTTTATCCCGAACTTTGCTTCAATTGTAAAACCTTTGACGATTTTACTGAAAAAAACAAACGATTTCCATTGGAGTCAGGCACAAGAAAATTCGTTCAATGAAATAAAGAAAATTCTTTGCACTCAACCATTATTACAGTACCCTGATTTTACTCAGCCATTTGTAATCACGACGGACGCATCCGGTTTTGCTTTAGGCGCTATACTGAGCCAGGGTCCCGTAGGCAAAGATCTTCCAATTGCATATGTTTCCCGTACCCTCAACGCCGCGGAGATAAATTATTCTACCACCGAAAAAGAATTATTGGCTATAATTTTCGCTGTAAAACAGTTTCGTCCCTATGTATTTGGTCGTAAATTTACCTTGATCACTGATCATCGTCCGTTGATCTGGCTTCACAATCTTAAGGATCCTGCTTCACGGCTTGCACGTTGGAAAATATGGCTTAGTGAATACGATTACGATATTCAATACAAGCCTGGTCGAGTAAATGCAAACGCTGACGCACTCTCAAGAAACCCTGTGGAACCTACCCCACATCCTGAGGAAACTGATCATCGGGTGCTGATCGTGCATGATCCGCCACCCGCTGCAGAATCCGATCTCCTCATAGACGAATATCCGATTGAACATGTGTTCCTGTGTAATAAGATATCAGTAGACGTTAAAATTATTAAAGACTGTGACAAGGACGTAACAGGCCAAAAAGAAAGTGAAAGCTCCCGAATTGGAGGCTCGTGTGGGGGACGCGTGACAACCTCATATGAGGGAGGTTCGGTCGGCTCACCGAGTAGTTTTGTATCTCAAAGTTTGAGAGCTCCCCTTGGGGAAAGCTGTGATGTGGTGGTGAAGTCTGCACACAGAGAGGATATACCCTCAATGTTTGGCACATCCTTCGGGAAAGGTGCGCGCGGAGGAAGCGCATCAACTCTAGGAACAAATCCACATGGAAAAAGTGCCGTTGAGGGGAGCGCAGGACTCTTGCGGAGTTTTAACGTCTGTAACCCAGACGCAACGTGTAAGAGCATTAAGCTGGTGCCCCGGGAAGACGTGTCTTCACCACGTAGTAAGAATGAGAAATGTGAAATTGGCCAAGACTTATTGACGAAGACGAGAAAAAGACGAATAGTAGAACATGAGATCGGTACTGAGGTGAGAAAAGAACTGTTTAATGGACCACGATTTCCCAAAAGAACTCCTATCCTAATAACGAATCCAAGATCAATATTGAGACCCGTAATCCAGAGCAGTGCTGATACGATAATAATGAGAGACGATAATATAATTAATTTTATATCTGCAGATTGTATTTTATCAACTGCTGTTGGAAGAGATTTGATGAATGCAGGCAAATTCCGCTTGCAGAGCTTGAAAGCAGAAGAGCCAGAATTAGGTCAAGTAGTTGTGGTTAAAGATAAGAAAAATTATATTTTTCATTTGTTCGTTCGAGAAAAATTTGATGATAAAATTTTTATGAAAAATGTCGAGTTAACGATAGAAGCTCTTAAACAAGCCACGGAAACATTGGAAGTGAAAAATTTTAGTGTATCGAAAGTTGGAAACGGATTAGCTAATCTTTCATGGATCTTAATCGAGAAAATATTTCGAGCTCACTTTGGTCGAGATGGCTATGAGATAACTGTTTGTACCGGAACAGTCAGAACTCCACCCGAAACGGAACGATCCTTAATTATATCTGAAAATCACGACTCTGTTGTCGGAGGACATAAAGGCGAAACCAAAACTTACGAGAGAATAAGGCAGTCCTATTACTGGAAAAATATGAAAGACGACATACACAATTTTATTAAAACGTGCAGTTCTTGTCAACGAAAGAAATTAACTCGAGTAAAGACTAGGCAGCCAATGCGAATCACTGATACTCCGACTAAAGTATTTGAAAAACTACAGATTGATATTGTAGGGCCCTTACCCGTAACTGAGACAGGGAATAGGTATATACTAACCTGGCAAGATTGTTTGTCGAAGTATTCCGGAGGTATTCCTCTATGCAACGTCGAAACACCTACTATCGCAGTTGCATTTGCAGAAGCTTTTATTTGCTTGTATGGATGCCCTGAGTCTATTCAAACTGATCAAGGTAGCCAATTCCTTAGTTCAATTATGGCTAACATCGCTAAAATCTTTAAGATAAGACAGTTCAAGTCAACTTCTTTCCATCCACAATCGTTAGGATCTCTCGAGAGAAGTCACCACACATTTATCGAGTATCTAAAACATTATTGCACACAAGTTAATTGGGATCTTTGGTTACCGTTTACTATGTTTTCTTTTAATACTTCCCTTCATGAGTCGACTGGATTCACCCCTTACGAGGTTGTTTTTGGAAATAAGGCTAGGCTGCCCTCCGAATTTGCAGAAGAAAATGTGCCATTGACGTATGTTGCTTTGGTTGACGATTTATTGTCTAGGTTAACTGAGACTCAAACAACTGTTGTGTCTAGACTTGAAGCTGCAAAGAGACGGTGTAAAAGATATTATGATCGGAAGCTGAATGAAAAGAATTTCATAATAGGACAATATGTCTACTTACTCAAGGAGCCAAGAACTAACAAATTTGACGATCATTACACTGGACCCTTCTTAATAAACAAAATCTTCAATGATAACAATGTTGAGTTACAAGTAAGTCAAAATAAAACAAAAATAGTTCACATGGATAAATTAAAACATGCTTTTATAAGGTTGGATGAACATGACTAATAAAAGTATAAAATTGTGCTTGGTGTCGAACAATAGCTAAATTTTAAATTCTATCGTTGACGAATCTTTATCCTTTTTATTATTATTAGAACAAGATATTTAGACAAAAAGCTTTCGGTTATTAAGCTCTATTTCATATATACAGGGTGACATGTTAAGGGTGGCCACCCCCTTTTATTTCGCTCCCCGTAAAGATAATCGGACGGGTCGCGGGTGATTTTTGAAGGAAATTTTCTGAACTTTTCGATAAAAAATACGGCGTTCATCGGAAAATGATAGGTTTTGCAGCACAAAAATGGCCACGACGAAAATAATGTGAAAATATATTTTTTTCTGATAGGAATAAAGTAGACTTTATTCCGAATACGGGACACACGCGAACATTTTTTTTTGAGTATCGCATCATTAAGAAAAGTTATGTCAAAATTAGGTGTTATAATACCAATTTAAACTTATCTAAACGAAACGTTGGAATCGAATGAACAGGGTTGTAGTGTTTTGTCTCAAACTCGGTTTGTCTTTTGCGCTCAAGTTCACTCTCCCAATGTTAATTTTGTATCTGTCAGTGTGAAATGCCAAAAAGGTTATTTAAGAAATGTCAGGTGATTGAAAAATATGCCGTCAGCAAGCAGACGACGCAGCAAATCACTCTCGTACTGCTCCTTCAATTCCGTTGTTTCGTTCAGTCATATTCAAATTTATTCGATAACGCGCATTTTTGATATCACTTTTCTCAATGATGCAATACTCAAAAAAAATTTTTCGCGTATGGCCCGTATTCGGAATAAAGTCTACTTTATTCCTGTCAGAAAAAAATGTGTTTTCACATTATTTTCGTAGTGGCCACTTTTGTGCTGCAAAACCTATCATTTTCCGATGAACGCCGTATTTTCTATCGGAAAGTTCAGAAAATTTCCTTCAAAAATCACCCGCGACCCATCCGATTATCTTTACGGGGGGCGAAATAAAAAGGGGTGGCCACCCTTAACATGTCACCCTGTATATATATATATACCTTCTTGAAATGAAGTTCATATTATTAACAAACGGATAAAAGATTTATTTACCAACATAACCTCAAAATATATGTATACACGGGAATAATCCATTTACATTTCCTGCTAGTTCTTTTATAATAATTGCCTTTACTTTTGAAAATTTGCCAGTTTTTTAAAGATATAGAAAATTAGGTTCAAGAAACCTTGTTTGTTACTTACTTTACTTTTGACCCGCAATCAACAGCTCTTCTTCGCCCATGATCACAACACGGCGTAACTAACCTCTTCCAATAGATCACAAAAAGTTGTCTCATGGAAACATCTTTTTGAATAAGGGGAAAGGTGTGACGATTGCGAAATTCGTCGCTAGAGCGCGCTTTCTACTTTTGCACAGAAAACCGCGAAAGTATGAGGACTTCAATTCAATCTTCATTACCCATATCATTTTATTGCAAGTAGAACGGTCATTTTCGTATGTAGCCTATTATTTGAGAAAACACGAGAGGAACGTGATAGGGGATGTGGTGCTTAACTAATAAATTATAATGATAAGAAGTAATATTTAAGAATACTAAGAAACCATAACTATTTTATAGTGTTATAAATACGTGACTTTGTCGTATACACAGCGATTTTTATATTCTTCGATGTTTACGGAACGCTGTTACTGTTTTTAAGTAAACTAAGCTTTGAGATTTATATAAACAGTTTTTATTGCCGAATTTTCTTAGTATTTCAACTCGACTGTTCGTATACTGGAAATGTCGATCATCGGCTCGTAAATATGATAAGAGCTGAGAACAATAGCAGGTCTCGGTGGGAACGGAAAGGCCTATGCACAACGGGTCAGTCCCTTTGCGTGGGGAGAGTGCGAGGTGTGTGATTGGACGCGTGCGTGTGAGCACACGGAGTCTGCGCGACGACTTCCAAAGGTTTTGGGCTTATGTAATATTGGAAATAAGAAAGAAAGCAGAGACGAACTCTGACCATCCTAGCAACCACACGTTTGTTAAACTGACGATATCAAAAGAATAAAACACTTCAATTTTCCTTATTTCTGTTCAGTTTCATTAATTTCATCTGGAAAAGTTCCCGAGGTGAGCTTTAGCTCTTTACCAATCGAGCCCACGTGAATTCCTCAACTATCGGTAATATCGCGTTCTCCCGCTCGGAGCGTTACATCGATACAAAAGTATCGAACTATTTTTGTATACGGAGCGATAGGAAATCTTTAGCAGGAAAATGAGTTCCAGTTTCAAGAATGTATTTATATATATATTAGGGTGGGTCAAAAAAATCAAGTATTTTTTTTTTTGGATCCGACACACGAAAACTTGTTTCTAGCTACTTCTAGAAAGTGCTTACTAAATCTGAGCTCTTAATATTAACGGGAAGATTATGCTCATCTTAGTTTTCCATTTTTAATTTAGTCTCATATGAAAATGGTCATATCTTATCACCAATTGATCATTAAACTAGTTGCATCGTCAATATTTATAGGAAATTGAATGCTCTACAAAAATGGTCTCTTATACTTTTTTCATTAATCGAACCATTTAAAAGATATTCAAGGTCAAACATTGAAGTATTTTAATTTTCCTTATAAAATAAATATTTTCCTTAAAATACTTCAATCTTTGACCTTGAATATCTTTTAAATGGTTCGATTAATGAAAAAAGTATAAGAGACCATTTTTGTAGAGCATTCAATTTCCTATAAATATTGACGATGCAACTAGTTTAATGATCAATTGGTGATAAGATATGACCATTTTCATATGAGACTAAATTAAAAATGGAAAACTATGATGAGCATAATCTTCCCGTTAATATTAAGAGCTCAGATTTAGTAAGCACTTTCTAGAGATAACTAGAAACAAGTTTTCGTGTGTCGGATCAAAAAAAAAATACTTGATTTTTTTAACCCACCCTAATATATATATTTGTAATGTTTTTCATATTATTATTATTATTTTTATTTTTATTATTTTTCTTTTATAAGCTTAAAAAAAAAATTGTCGGTTTCGGTATGGCGCACTTCTACGCCGATACCAGGCGGCCCGACTCCGTCCGGCGGATCTGCGGCGCCCTGCAAATAATGAAAAGAAATCGGTTATATACCGTAATCGATATATATCGAGATAATTTTTTGCATGTCCATTAGCCCTCGAGAGATCAATTGTCCGAACAATCGGTTTCAACTAAAATATTTGTGCAAGAAATTGTCGTATAAAACTCACCAAAAAATGAAATGTAAGAAGATAGAAAATAACAATAGAGTTTTTAAGTAAGCTTGATGACAAAAATTGTTAAAACTGCAGATTTTTCGACAGTTGAGCAAATTTCAGAAAGTATTTCCTTTATCGAATTTCTTATGAGTATTTTATGATAGTTGGTGATACAAATATCTCAATTATGAATTTCAAGACGATTATGTAGGCTCCAAGGTTGAATTTGGTTTTTTATTTATTTCCCTATAACCATTTTTTGGAGAAAAACGATCATTGAAATGCACGAAAAATTCCGAATTTTTCCTACATCTCCTCATTTTCGAGCAAAGTGTATGTAAACAATGATCAAGTACGGAAACAATAAATGAAAACTCACGCATAATAATTTCGTGCTCGAAATCTACGGCGTATGGCAGTAACGGCGGCGGGGGGAATGCTCCCTGCTGCTGCTGCTGCTGCTGTTGCTGTTGTTGCTGCTGTTGCTGCTGTTGCTGCTGTTGCTGCTGTTGCTGCGCTTGCAGCTGCAAAAATAGCAGCTCCATCTCCAGTTTTCTTTTTCTTTTATCATCTTTCTTTTTTTGTTTCTCCTCTTTTCTTCTCTTCTCTTCTTCTTTCTTATTCTCTTCCTCCTCTTTCTTTCGTTTTTCGTTCTCCTCTTCTTTTTTCCTTTTTTCCTCTTCTTCCTCTTTTTTCTTCATTTCATATTCTTCTTCCGTGTTCTTTTTCTCTTTCGCTTCTCTTTCCGCCTCTTTCTCAATAAATGAGCCGCCGTAATTACCCATTTCTGATTGAAATTAATGTATGAAAAATTATTTTATTTTGAAAACAAAATAAAATTGCTAGATGTAGAAAAATGTTTAATTTAACAAAAGCTAGAAAGAAATTTGTTCCACTATGGGATTTGCGATATAAACCTCCTGAAAAATCGAAGTTTTCCAGATAATACAGGATATGCTGCACATTAATAAATTCATGATTTCCATTGGAAAATGTTTCAATTAATCAAAGTTGTGGAAGAATTGAAATTTTGAGAAAAAACATGTAACTGCGGTAGAATGAATTGAAATTTTTTTAGCAAAATCAATAGGGGTTCTGTTTAGGAAGACAGTTTGGCGCGAATCGTCTTTATAAATTATATTATGAAATATATTTTATACACGTACATTACATATTATGTAATATTTGATTTACTCGTATAACTCGTTCAGCCGATATATGGAAAGTCATAAATTGAAGCTGACTTTTTCCTCGTTTAATTTCAAAGCGATACATTGTATCGCATTCGTCGCATATCTTTTTAATACAGGCGAAGGAAAATAGACAAATCAACGAAAACTTAAAACATCAGTTCGAAGTGCCTAAGTCTTTCGAACCTTTTCAGATTTAAGTCTGAATGTTTTTCGATATGCATGTAGCCATCAGATGAAAAGTGGAATAAATTACTGAGCGAAAGGTGATCAAAGACGAAATAGAATGAAAAAGTTATCAAAAATAGAATGGTTGAAAAAAGTGAACAGGTAATGTGCGTCAATAGAAAAAAATAAGTGAATTGTTACAAAAAGCGAAACCTTTTTATATTTCATCATTTGATTGAAATTATGTATATCGTGATAAGAAAAAAAGAAAAATTCCCCTCCATCAACAATATTGGCAACAGCTTCGAAAAAATTCTTCTATCGATATAATAATAAGAAACTTTTCGGCAAACTTTGTTCAAAACTTGTGTCCATAAAACTTTTATCAAACTTCTATCGACACAAGTTTTCAAAAAACTTCGTCGATAAGAATTTTTATCCAAATCCTTATCGACAAAGTTTTCTTGAAAACTTGTGTCGATAGAAATTTGACAAGATAATTTGGTAAAAAATCTTGTCGACAAAGTTTTCTTGAAAACTTGTGTCGATAGAAGTTTGATAAAAATTCTTATCGACAAAGTTTTCTTGAAAACTTGTGTCGATAGAAGATTGATAAAAATTCTTATCGACAAAGTTTTTTGAAAACTTGTGTCGATAGAACTTTGATCAAAATTCTTATCGACAAAGTTTTCTTGAAAACTTGTGTTGATAGAAATTTGACAAGATAATTTGGTAAAAATTCTTGTCGACAAAGTTTTCTTGAAAACTTGTGTCGATAGAAATTTGACAAGATAATTTGGTAAAAATTCTTGTCGACAAAGTTTTCTTGAAAACTTGTGTCGATAGAAGTTTAATAAAAATTCTTATCAACAAATTTTTCTTGAAAACTTGTGTCGATAGAAGTTTGATAAAAATTCTTATCGACAAAGTTTTCTTGAAAAGTTGTGTCGATAGAAGATTGATAAAAATTCTTATCGACAAAGTTTTTTGAAAACTTGTGTCGATAGAACTTTGATCAAAATTCTTATCGACAAAGTTTTCTTGAAAACTTGTGTCGATAGAAATTTGACAAGATAATTTGGTAAAAATTCTTGTCGACAAAGTTTTCTTGAAAACTTGTGTCGATAGAAATTTGACAAGATAATTTGGTAAAAATTCTTGTCGACAAAGTTTTCTTGAAAACTTGTGTCGATAGAAATTTGATAAAAATTCTTATCGACAAAGTTTTCTTGAAAACTTGTGTCGATAGAAATTTGACAATATAATTTGGTAAAAATTCTTGTCGACAAAGTTTTCTCGAAAACTTGTGTCGATAGAAGTTTGATAAAAATTCTTATCGACAAAGTTTTCTTGAAAATTGTGTCGATAGAAGTTTGATCAAAATTCTTATCGACAAAGTTTTCTTGAAACTTGTGTTGATAGAGTTTTGATAAAAGTTTTATGGACACAAGTTTTGAACAAAGTTTGCCGAAAAGTTTCTTATTATTATATCGATAGAAGAATTTTTTCGAAGCTGTTGCCAATATTGTTGATGGAGGGGAATTTTTCTTTTTTTCTTATCACGATATACATAATTTCAATCAAATGATGAAATATAAAAAGGTTTCGCTTTTTGTAACAATTCACTTATTTTTTTCTATTGACGCATATTACTATGGGATAATTTTGTTCGTTCCTGGTGGTGGTGGAACAGACGCGAGAATAATAGTTAACCGATAATTAAATAGGCACGAACAGGAATTGCTTTATTAGGTTTTTTCCACGAGAGGCAAAGATCACGACGCGACTTGGCCCATTCGACTTCCTCGACTGACTCTTTTTTCTTTTCTTGTAAATAAAATCCGCGTTGCCGGGCACTCGTTCATACACGACCTAGAAAACGCTCGCACACTCAATTAGTCGTTCGATCGTCATTTTCTCGATCCCTACACTCGGCCGTCCTGAAATTCTCCATCCGTCCTCGGATGTGACTCTTCAGTGGTGTCTGTATCGTCTTCGGCCTCTGTGTAATCCACCCACGGCTTTACATGGTCGACTGCAGTCGAAGTTTGCGTCGGACCCTCGTGTTCGCCAACCTTTCGAACGAGGTACCGATCATTGCGCAACACGCGACTTATTTCGTATGGACCGAGGAATTTGGAAGCAAATTTCAGCCCTGGACCCTGCTGTGTCCTCTTGATAGCGACCAGTTCTCCCTCTTTGTACGCTCTCGCCTTCTTTCGTTTTTTGTTATAATTCTTTTTATTCTCTTCTTGGATTTGTTGCACTCGTTCTTTTGCTCGATGTCGGATCACATCGCGCTCTTCTTGGAAGGTCGTTAAGAATTCTTTTTCCACCATTTCTTTAAGCGAAACGTCTTCTCGCAACCGTGGACACACTCCAAACATCACTTGAAAAGGTGAGGATCCGATGCTGCGATGTAAGGATGAATTTAAATACTGCTGCGCCAGACTGAGATATTTAAACCATTCTCCTACTTTTGGCGCTGTCAGTTTGGAGATCAGAGGGATTAACGTTCGATCAACTCGCTCCACCTGACCATTAGCTCGTGGAATTCCCGTTGTTGTTAAAACGTGTTCGATTTCTTCCTTATCACAATAGTCAGCGAACTCTTTTGCGGTGAAAGCGCTACCGCGGTCGGATATGATACGACGGGGATTGCCGAAAACTGCAGCTTGCTTATTAAGCCGATCAATGACTTCTTGTGTTGTCGTCGACCTTGTAGCGTAAAGCCACGTGAATTTTGTGAAGGCATCAATGACAACAAAAATGTGTCTATAGCTTTTTTTCGTAGATGGCAGAGGGCCTAGGTGGTCGATGTGGAACGTGTCCAATGGCGTGATTCCTTTTGCAATTGCGTTGAGGAAACCCTCTTGTTTTCCTTGTTTGCGTTCCGCTAAAATGCAATCAACGCAATTTCGGATTACTTTCTCTGTTTTATCTCGTAACCCTGGGATCCAATACTCTTTTGTCAAAATCGCTTCCGTCTTGGCTACTGAAAAGTGTCCCTTTTCGTGTGCGCGTTTGATGATAGACGAACACAATGATCGAGGAACCATCAAGCGTATGTCATCGTTGACTTCCTTGAAAAGTACTCCTCCGCGTATAACGTATCCCGTCTTCGCTCCGTTTTCGACGTCTTCGATAGTTTTTTTCACCTCTTCGTCTTCGCGCTGTGCTTTCTTTAGTCTCGCCGCGAGGGCGCTTTCATGTTTATCGATTACCAAGCACGTAGGTAACGGATTCCTACTCAACGCGTCAACGTGCGCCATGTTTCGTCCTGGGCGATGTTCGATTTCATAGTTAAAATCCTCTAAACAAAAAGCCCACCGCGCGATACGCAAGCAAATGTCTTTCTTTCTCATTGTGAGAGCGAACGCGCGACAATCGGTGACAATCTTGAACTTTATACCTAAGAGATACACCCGAAACTTTTTGAGGGATTTCACGATCGCCAATACTTCTAGTTCGTAACTGCAGTATTTTTCTTCGGCTGCGCTCGTCTTACCGCTCGCGAAATAGGTCGGATGCCACGTGCCGTCGTCTGCGTTCTTTTGAACCAAGACCGCACCATAACCGTGTTTCGACGCATCTGTGTGTAATTCGGTTTGCGCATTTACGTTGTACAACTTCAGTACTGGGCGAGTCGTCAATGCGATTTTTAAATTTTCGAAAGCGCTTTTTTCGTCGTTTTCAAAACGGAACTCCGTACCGGCTCTCAGAAGATTGGTCAGCGGGCGGGCTATCAAAGAGTATCTGGGAATAAATTTCCGAAAATACCCCGTGAGCCCCAAAAAGGCTTGGACCTGTTTGACGCTTCTTAATTCCGGGAATCTACGCACAGCTTCCGTTTTTCTCTCCGACGGTCGTACTTGTCCATGGCCAATCACGTGACCCAAGAATTCTACTTCCCGCTGTAGAAAATTGCATTTCGGCCACTTGAAGATCAGACCTGCTTCGCTCGCAACTCGAAACACGCGTTCGAGACTCTCGATTCCACTCGCATCGTCTTTCGAGGGGAGTATCAAGTCGTCCATATACGTTAGAACCACACGTTCCTTAATCAATTCTCGGAAAACAGCGTTAATGAATTTCTGAAAGACCGCGGGTGAATTGCAGAGTCCAAACGGTACTCTACAAAATTCATATTGCCCATCGGGGACGATGAACGACGTGTACTTCCTGCTCGACTCTTCGACTTGGACATGGAAAAATCCATTTCGTAAGTCTAGCGTTGTAAATACTGTTGCGCCCTGCAGCTGATCGAGCTGATCTTCGATAAGCGGAAGAGGGTAGCGATCCTTAATTACCTTTTGATTTAACAAGCGATAGTCCACGCATAAACGACTCGAGCCATCTTTTTTCTTGACCACTACGATTGGACTGGCATAATCGGAATTCGATTCGCGAACTATCCCGTCCGTCATCCACTCCTGTATCTGCTCGTTTACCTCCTGCTTCTGCGCCTCCCCTAGTCTACGCGCTCGCTGATATATTGGTATATCGTCTTTCAAAATGATCCTCATGTTAACTCCCACTTCACGGCGTCCTTCCGGCCTGTATTCCTTAATCATTTTCGCGATCTTCTCCCGATTTTCGCGTTCGGTCACGTTCGATAAATCGGCCGTTTCGCTCCCGCTCAATTCGACTGTTTGAATTCGTAAGATTTCAGGCACACTTGCACTTTCGTCGATCGCCTCGGTTAACGGCTCGATCTTGCAAATTCCGCGGGACCGGAAGAGCTCAACGCGGTCTAGAAAATCGGTGCCAACCAGGAGTTTGTGGTCTAACAAGTCCTTTTTGACCACGCACAACCGAATCTCGTATTCGTGATTGTCCACTTCCATTGTCGCGTCAAAGAACCCGATCGTCTTATTTATTTCTTTTCCAACGCCACGGAATGGCGTCGGCTCACTTACGAGTTTTGGTCTTCCCAGCTTGGCGTACTGATCCTCCCGGATGATCGAAATGTCGCTCGCAGTATCGATGATCGCGTCCACAATCACTCCGTTCAGTACTACGCGCTTCGCTGGCTTATTCGTTTTGGCTAACGTGTTTGCCAATACGCACGCCTTTTTCGTCTCGCTCGCGCCGGGACATTCCGCGGCGATATGTCCAAACTGCCCGCACTTGAAGCACTTTCGGCCTAGCCCTTTCGACGGACATTTCGAGCTTAGGTGGTCTCGCGCACCACAATTAAAACAACGTTGTGCATCAGCCCGATCTTTTTTATTCGCACTCGAAGTTGTTTCCCGACTTTCGCTCGATCGGTTCGATTCGCTTTTCGTCGATGTCTTCGTCGTATTTTGTCTATTTTCTCCTTTCGCCCCATTTCTCGTCGCATCGCTACGATCGCGCAACGTAATCTCTTCAAACGCCTGGAGAAGCTCTGTTTTTGTCTTAAATCCGTGGATGCGCGCAGCGTCGCGGAGGTGGGAATCAGAGATACCGTCAACGATATACTGCAGTGTCTCTTCTTCGGACAAACCCAGCTTGTTTGCCCATATCGTTTTCTCGTGTGCGTAATCGTTGAAGGTCTCTGTCTTTTTCCACGTACGCTCCTCGAAGCGTCGTCTTAACGCGATTCTGTTCGAACGTTGGAAGAACATTCCACGCAACTCGCTCAATAGTTCGCATGCCGTCATTCGAATGTGTTCGGGCTTGGAATGAAACCATTCCAACGCCCTCTCTTTCAGCCTCATCCCGATTAATACTTTCGTCGCATCCTCTCCTAGTCGATATGCCTCTTTTAGGAAGAGTACTTGCTTTTCCCATCTCTCGTACGCATCGATGTTTCCGTCGAAGAAACTCAACAAATCTGCGAGCATCGGTAGGCTCATGCGCATTGGGCTTTGATCGTTTTGAAAAAGTGTCCTGGTAGCGGTTACCGCCGGCGTTTGTTGCTCGATCGTCGTGCCTCGGGCCTCGTTATTCGCCTGCCCTGTGCGCATCACCTCAAGCTCTCGTCGTAGCAACGCGACTTCGCGTTCGGCCAATTCCTTTTCTTTCTTGTATAGCTCCAACATGCCTTGTCTTGATGCAGCTCCTTCGTCGTCGTCTTCGTCTTGGCTTGTTTCGGGATGCTCTCCTTCTGCTTCAAGGGTCGACATGTCGAAACTCCCGGCTTGTGCCAGACGTAACAACAACTCGGCTTTATTGCCGACTGTCGATAGATTCAGAGAGGCTAGCGTTTCTTTCAACGCTTTTATCGTGCACTTCTTTGGGTCTAACATTTCGTTCTTTTTCGTCGTTCGTTTCTATTTCGTCTTTCGTCTTTCCTCGTCGTTCGTCTTTATTTTATTTTTCGTCTTTCGTACGCTGCACTGTCACCATATTTTCTCGCGTTATCCCGGACGAGCCCCCAAGTTTATGGGATAATTTTGTTCGTTCCTGGTGGTGGTGGAACAGACGCGAGAATAATAGTTAACCGATAATTAAATAGGCACGAACAGGAATTGCTTTATTAGGTTTTTTCCACGAGAGGCAAAGATCACGACGCGACTTGGCCCATTCGACTTCCTCGACTGACTCTTTTTTCTTTTCTTGTAAATAAAATCCGCGTTGCCGGGCACTCGTTCATACACGACCTAGAAAACGCTCGCACACTCAATTAGTCGTTCGATCGTCATTTTCTCGATCCCTACATTACCTGTTCACTTTTTTCAACCATTCTATTTTTGATAACTTTTTCATTCTATTTCGTCTTTGATCACCTTTCGCTCAGTAATTTATTCCACTTTTCATCTGATGGCTACATGCATATCGAAAAACATTCAGACTTAAATCTGAAAAGGTTCGAAAGACTTAGGCACTTCGAACTGATGTTTTAAGTTTTCGTTGATTTGTCTATTTTCCTTCGCCTGTATTAAAAAGATATGCGACGAATGCGATACAATGTATCGCTTTGAAATTAAACGAGGAAAAAGTCAGCTTCAATTTATGACTTTCCATATATCGGCTGAACGAGTTATACGAGTAAATCAAATATTACATAATATGTAATGTACGTGTATAAAATATATTTCATAATATTGTTACGTCCCGAGAGGGAGATTTTGGATGAAGACGCGAAGTGATCAGAGATAGGGCGCGAACCTTTGAATTCCGGTAGAGGTTTCGCACAAATGAGTCTTTGGTAGATCACTCGCGAATTCCGTGCACAATTTATATTTAATGAGGAGAATTTCGGATATCTCTGAGAGGAACGAGGTTCGATGGTTGATGGAAATAAAATAAACCTTGGGTTAATATATGTAAATAACCGATAACAAAGTTTTATTTAGCAATCTTCCAGTTTGGAATATTGTTTGTTTTAATGGTTCGAACCTTCGTAGGTAGGTTACAGAATGTGTATTGTATCAGAGTTCGGTTTTTCGCTAGAAGTACAAGAATTGCGGAGAGTTAGTATTTTTAGATGGTGTATCTCAGAAGGTTGACCGAGAACTCTCTCTAGTCTCCCCGAGGGTAAACCATCCCGCTTCTCTAAGGCGGAGTTTTCCCACTCTGTTTAATTTTGATTGGTTTTGGTTTTTGTAAAACTGTTTGTTTTCGTAGAGGGGATTATCTCGATCACGCGAAGGTGACGTGAGATCGTTACCTTGCGTGGAGAATGCCTGTAAAAAGGGGATGGTTTCGGGTTAATATTCGGAGAATAATAATGAGCTTGCTTATAACTAGGGTTATTCGATCAGGGTATCGCTTAAGTCTTTTGTTGGAATATGAATAAATGGAATTTGAAAAAATGTTGCCAGACAGGGTATCTATCTGTTTATGCGTGGCTGTAGTTTCAAATTCCGCATCTATATTAGGTTAATTTACCCGATACTCGAGAATATATGGTATTGTAGCTTTACATAAGCGTTTATGATCGATGAGTGATGGTAAGAGGTGTATATGAAATGTGTTGGTACTTTATCGATTGTTGAGAGTGAGATACCGACCGAACACGTTATGTTGATGCGCGTGGGTTTGATTGTACCGGCTGAGACGTAACACCTCCCAACCATGAAGATTGAGCGTCCCGCTCAATTTACGACCCTTAAAACCACCTGTATACCATGACTCACCCATTTACATGTGGTTCTTATTTTCTATGATAGTGATTACAAATGTTTTATTAATGTAATACAGAGGTAAGTGTATCTGTTTTATAATGAAATACATGTGTTTTGTGCATCGTTTGCATACTTTGATTAATGATAGGTGATATATATTACTGATATTATTTTAATAATATAAATGATTATAATATGTAGTACCGAAGATCGCCAAGAGTATTGTCTGAATAATATTTTACTACTTGTGTAATGTTTTGCATGAGTTGCATGTCACCTGTATGCACTGCTCTGCTTGTTTCGCGGTGTTGTTTAACATTTGATAAGAGGTCTTCGCGCGTTTCGTTGTCCGCGCGCGGTCATTCTTATTTTTATGTTACTTGATTCCCTTAGAATTTTTGCTATCGCTCAAGACAGGTGGGGATCTTTCTTTACGTGTTTCAATTCTTATGTGGGAGGTAGGAGTTCATTCTCGATTGAGATTTTGAAGCGTTCTGTGTGTCAATTTTTTTCCTGTGACAACATGGATTGTGCTAATGATTTACGACGAAATTGCTTGGTGAGTTTTATGTATTTATTTTATTTATGTATTTATGTATTAGGTATTTATGTATTATTTATTATTATTATTAATATTTCTGTTTCTAGTGTTTGCGGGCGTTCTATGCTGCGATGCGGGAGGTTCGTCGCCAACGTTATTGGTGCCGTTGGATGAATTCTTGGCTGCAGGATGGGGGTCTGGGAGACTTTGACTTTTATGGGATTCGGTGGATGTTGGAGGGAAGGTGGGGAATGGACCACCCCGAAGACAATTGGGGTCATCCCGTTTGGCAGACCCCTTGGGGGGTTTTGGGGGCGTATGACCGCGATTGATTGTCGTGAGCCCCCCCCCCCCTCTCGCCAATTTATTCTATAACGTTTGGTATAGGCGAGACCCGATCATTTAATTTCTGTATTATTTGTTTATTTTATTAATAAACTTTGCTATTTTTCTTGTATATTTGAGTGTTTGGTTATATTTATTTGAGCCCCTTTTTCCCTTTTTCAGGAGGTATTTTGTTGGCCGCGGCTTTTAATGTCGAGTGCAACCCGTGGCAATGAATATTTTGTTGGCTGTGGCTTGCATGATCAAGCGCTGGCCGTTGTAATGTGTGCTGAGAAAGTATGTGTTTATTTAAACGAGATTTGGCCGTCGGTAAAATCTGATGTTACTTGAAATCTTGACCGTCGGTACATTCGATGCTAACCGTAACATTCGACCGTCGGTAAATTTTGCTGGTAAAAAGGATTTGACCGTTTGTACATTCGATGCTAACCGTAACCTTCGACCGTCGGTAAATTTTGCTGGTAAAAAGGATTTGACCGTTGGTAATCTTTTATGATAACTGAAAGTCTTTGATGATAACTTATCCTTTTTGCTCGTTCGTGTTTATGCGTGGAGCACATACGGGAGAACTAAGAGTGTCGATAGGTGGATACAGAGGGAAGTATGCGGCTGCTTGCACAGCTGGTTCGGGCGCTCGTGCGACAGGGATTGTGATTGTGTTGGTCTCCACAGGTGTTTGCGTATAATTTTCGGGTTTTGTGTCATTATTTACGTTTACGGGGAGCGAGTTTACTTGAGTGAGTGTATTTTCCGTGTTGTTCTGACTTAATTTGTTTACGTCGCGTTTTCCGAGATGCAGGAGCAAGTTTGTGATCGAATCCCATATAGCTCCGACCAGCCATATGCTCCAACCGTAAATAGTGTGTAGGGCGTAACCGTGAACCATAGTGTCGATGATGAGTTTAATTGCTCGAATTGTTACCCATGCTCCGAGCAGGGTTGTGCTAAATGTTCCTACTGTATTAAAAAAGGAGTACATTTTTCCCCAAGTTTTTTCAACAGCTTCTTGAATAATGTTTTCGTTAACCCAGTGTTTAATTGATATTCCTTGGTCCGTGAGTTTTTGTCCCGATGCTCCCCTAGCTAAAGTGTTTAAAACCGCTGTTTTTTCTACAGGGAACATCAAGCTTGTACGTAAGCTATCTAAATCTTTTTCGGTGTAAATTCCGGATTTTGCGAGATGTGCGGGAGTTGAAAATTTCCATGTTTGTTTTGTTCCAGCACTTATTGTTCCTGGGGATTTTGTTAATGACAAGTGTGGGAGAGCTTGATACCAGTCGTTATCGATATAGTACATCGGAGGGAGAAAATGGTTGCATTCAATTTGGTGTCCCGTTTTTACTAAAATGTGAGTTTTCGGTGTCATAAATAATGATTCGTTATTTCTTTTTACTGGAATTTCTTGATAACATTCGTTCGTTTCTCGAGTTGTTACGCTAACTGGGATGCATTTTATGATGCGGATGACTTCACCTGCAACGTGGGCCATGTAACCTGGGCTTTTCATGTAAAAGTATGCGAAGTCTGTTGGTGCAAATGATGCGAACGATAAAGTGTTCTTTAAAACTTGTTTTTCGATTTCGCATTCTTGTCTTATGACATCGTTATAAAGATTTGTGATTTAAGTTGCGAAATATTTTACCATATAAACGAATTTTGAATTAACGTAAGCGAATATGTCCATATTCATTACCGAGATTTTGTTTTTTGCAAAGAATTCGCCATAGTCTCGATCCATAATAAAGAGTTTGGGGTGTTCTGTTTCGATTAATTTATATCCACATAAATTTGTTTCTCGTTTAGCCGACAGGGCGAAAGTGACTTCGGACGATGTAATTGTCTAAATTTCAACATTCGAGTCCTCGGTTAGTCCGCTTCGCACTCGTTCTGCGGGGCCTTCGTAAAGGACTTCGTAATTGTGAAATTTGCATTGATCCTTGGGAATAGGATCCCAGTAAGTAAACCCTCCAACAGCATCTAAACAGTTGCCTTTGGTAAGTTTACAGCGAACGCCTGAATGTAAAATAACTTCGTTTTTGTCTAAATTAACTTTGGCTAATTGTTCGTAAACATCGATGGATACTAGAGCTGTAACGAGAACGTTTTTCCAGGTGCCGTAAGGATCCGAATATTGACCTCCCGTACAATAACCATCTTTATCGACTGTGCCAGCAAGGGTCAGGCTTCGACGATTAGATGAATTGATGGTGATTTGTTCAAAACGGATATCCCAAAGTTCGAAAGAGCCGAATTCGTGTATTCGCCTACAAGTATTTTCGGGGATTACGCGAATGTATTCCTCGTAACCACATAGCACTTCGGACGTGTGTGAGTGGAGACCACAATATTTTATTCTACGTTTAATTTCAATTTTACATTGTATTGCTCTAACGTTTTTCAATTCGACTCGTTGCAGTAATTGTACGCGAGTATTTACTATTTCCGGATGTTTAATGGGGATGTCGCATTCTGTGATTTCGAGCAGAGATAGAGTTGTGATGTTTGTTGCCGGTGCTCCACAATCGTATGCGATCAGTGAGCATCCTGCTTGCAAAAGGGAGAGTAAGATGACCAGGACAAATCTCCTGTTCAGGGGCTCCATGGGTACCTGAAATGTGTTTTTGCTGTTAATGCGCGATTTTGGCCCGGTTGCAGTGTACAATTTTACGTTTACCATTTTCAAGTTCGATTTCGATATCAGGTTTATCTGGGATAACTGCTGTAATAGTATACGGGCCTTGGTAATTGTCATCTAGCTTTCCGGTTTTCTGGTTTTTGACTAGATATATTTTTTCACCTACTTTAAAAACAACGGGGTTGATCTTTTTATCGTAACGGATTTTTGATTTTTGTTTTGCGAGCTCAAGATTTTGTTTTGCCAACTTCTGGACATCTTCTATTTGTTTTGTGACGTTTTTCACGTGATCTTCGTATGTGAGAAGCTCGTCAAGATAGGAATATTCAGACGGTACACGACCTAGTTTTCCTAATACACATTGATGTGGGGTTACTCTTGTTCCTTCGTGAACGCTGGTGTTATACGCGAGTGTTGCGAGAGGTAACCATAAATGCCAATCTTTTTTGTTAGTGTAGTGTTTGAGGTAGTCTGCAAGAACTTGGTGACTTCTCTCTAGAGATCCGTTAGATTGAGGATGGAACGCAGTGGTTTTGATGTGTTTGAATTTAAAACTTTTTGCGAGTTGTTGCATTATTTTTCCCGTGAAGGCTGTTCCTTGGTCGGTAAGGATAGCTTTGGGAACGCCGAAAGTACCGAGGAACCCGGTGATAAATCCCTGAGCAATTTCTTTGGCTGTAGCGTGGACTAGAGGTATTGCGAACGAGAATTTGGACAGATTACACTGAATGGTCAGTATGTATCTGTGTCCGAGTGATGACGGTGGATTAATTGGGCCTACTATATCCATGGAGATTTTGTCAAAAGCCGAAAGAGGCGTATCAGTGATTAACATGGGTTGTTTGGTTTTTATTCTCACAAGTTTTCGTTTTTGACAGCTTTCGCATTTTCTGATGTAGTTTTCGACTTGTTTTTTCAGATTTTCCCAGAAATATTTTTGTCTGATTCGATTGTACGTTTTGGTAACCCCCTTGTGTCCTGCGATAGGAGATCCATGATTTTCTTTGATTATTGCTTCCCTATCTTCTTCCGGAGGGATAGTGATTTTGTCTTTACAAATTTTTATTTGGATGTCTGTATTTTTCAGGATTTCGGAAAGGATTTTTTTGATTTTTGGCCAGCTGGCTTCTGGTAAGTTGTTTCTTTTTATTGAGATTGCAACGTTTTTGATATTGAGTTCTTCCAGTTTAATTTTGAGGTTTTGAATTGCTTTAGAAAATTTATCTAGAGTTACGAGAGTTTTGTCGTTTTCCTGTATGACAAGTGCAAAAACCCGTCTTTTTGACGTACCTGTTACTAAAACTTGCCCCATTTCAAATTGTTCTGAAGGGGATATGTTTTTTAGTAGTCCGAGCTCAATCATTCTTTTGCCAAATTCGTTTGAGACTGTTCCGTCTGCGGATATAAAGCAAATATAATGATCTTGTACCATTTCGATGTTGTCTCTTGTTTCTATTACGTTTTCGTTTAAAATTTGCGTTGTGAGTGAATTGGACTGGGTGGTACGCAGGGTTTCGTTAACCGTTTGTACTGTGGAGTTGGTGTTATTCTGAGTTTCGTTTGTTAATATAGATTTTGTGTTTTCAGGGGTCGAGGTGTTGTACTCTTTATCTTGCAATATGGAATACATTGGATTGGAACTTGAGGCGTTTGATACTTGCATCTGTGGAGTCGAGAACGTTGGTTGGACGTTAGAAATATTTGGTGTTGGTTCCTGTGAGATTGAAGGTATTGTTGATGGTTTTACGATGCTTTGTGCCTGATCTTGTGGTACCGCAGAAGTCGACGGTATTGCAGGAGGTTCTGGGATTTTTTCCGGTTCTACAGGAGTTACGTTGTTTGGAGGTGTGATCCGTTTTCTATCTTTACGGGCGTTTGGTTTGTTCTGGGTTTTGATGTGCGTTTCGTCGTCTGGGCAACAAAAGCAGGTTTTTTTCTTTTTGGTTCGTTCGGATCTTCTGATTATAGGAATTGGTGGACCCATTTTGGTAGGTTCTGAACAATGTGCTATAATGAGAGGTGATGTCTCGAGAATTTGTTCACGATTTCGTGTTTTCTGAATATCTTCGGCGTCGGAGGTTTTGGATTGCATGCTTTTATTGGCCGTTGAGGCTAGGTCTTTTGCCCTAGTCTCGTTTTCGTTTATAGTGGAAAGTTCCATTACTTCCGTATGTACTTTTTGTTTCGTGATTGAACTGTTTTGTTTATCTAGAGTTGTTCCTGATTTTGATTTTGGGTTTTTTCGTTTTCTAGGATATGGTGAGGAACCGGTGAAGTACCGTTTTCCTTTACCTTTAGATTTCATCGGTGAATAGAATCTCGCTCGAGGTTGGAGAGGCGTGGAGGTTACTATTTTCACCTTTTCGTCCTCCTCTGACGATGAGGTAGAGATATTAATGATCCACCTATTTGAATTTGTATCATCTTCACTTTCGGAAGAAGATGAGGACTTCGCCGATGAAGACGAAGGGTTGGAGGATGACGTTGTCGACTTCAGGTTCATGGATTGCATTCTTAATGATCGATTTCTGAAGGGTTTGCGAGTTTTACGATGAGTTTGAATAACGAGTTTTTCTTGCTTTACGTTAGTTTTAAGATTTACTATATTATCTGAATTCACTGGGTCTTTTTGTTTTTCTAGATTTGGTTGACCTTCTGCGCTTACGGGATTTTGCGAGCTTGAAGAGTTTTCGAGGTTTTGAGATCTTAAAGGAGTTTCTGGACCTTGCGAGATTATTGGATCTTCCGAGATTTGCGTGTTTCCTGAATTTGTGGATTTGTGAGACTCTGAGGGACTAACTGGATTTTCTGAGTTTGCTGACTTCTCTGAGGTTTCTAGATTTTCGGAATTTTGTTGGCTTCGTGAACTTACGGGGAGATCAAGCTTTGGTTGATTTATTGGGTTGTCGAGATTTGGTTGATTCGATGAGGTTTCGAGCTTTGTTTGACTTATGGGGTTGTCGAGATTTGTTTGATGTACTGAGATTTCGGGGTTTTGTTGTTTCCGTATTATTTCGAGATTCTCGGGATTCGGTGTTTCTGGTGTTTCGAGATTTGGTTGACTTTGTGACGATTGTTCCCGAGGTTGAATTGATACTGGATTTGGGATGGTGTTAGATACTGTGGAAATCGCTCCTGTAAGAGGTTCTTGAATTTGGAGTTCTGTGACTCTTGGTTTCTTTGAATTGTCATTATGAGGACTGAGTTCAGCCGCGCTTACGCTTCTACTGAGAGGTAACGGGTGTGTATACCTGTCGTTTTGGTACGGAGGTGTTAGAGTTTTCCATTTGAAATGGATTGGGAGTACGTAGGGATTACGCGAGAGAGCGTCTGCGTTAGTGTTGATTTTTCCCGGTTTATACTCAGTTTTGAAATCGAATTCTTTCAGCCTTTCCCGCCACCTGAGTACTCGCGATGTAGGATCATTCATTGAATTCACCCATACGAGAGGTCGGTGATCTGTGAACAGCGTGAATTGGCGGCCGTAGAGGTACGGTCTGAAAGTTTTGAGCGCGAAAACTACTGCTGCCATCTCTTTCTCGATAGTAGAATAGTTTTTCTCGGCTTTGTTCAAGACTCTAGAAGCTGCCGAAACTATATGGTCTTCTCCGATTTTTCCCTGGGAAAGGATAGCTCCGAGCGCGATGTTTGATGCGTCGGTAGTAACCAGGAATGGTTCGGAAAAGTCCGGGTATTGTAGAATTGGAGCGGTGCAGAGTTTATCGCGCAATATTTCGAATGCCTCCTGGTGTACAGGAGTCCATTTAAAATCAATGTTTTTACTTGTGAGATCGCACAAGGGTTTTGCGATTTTTGCGAAGTTTTTGATGAAACGTCTGTAATACCCGGCGAGACCGAGAAATTCTCTGACGTTTTTCGGGGTTTTTGGAACCTGGAATTTTTGTATCGCTTCGATATTCTTAGGGTCTGGTTTCAATCCGTCGGCCGATATTAAATGTCCCAAATATCGGACTTCCTTTCGCAAACATTCACATTTGTCGGTTTGTAACGTTAACCTGGCTGTGCGCAGTTTTTCGGCCAGTTTTCGAAATTTTCTTTGATGTTCGTCCATATCTGTGGAGTAGATAACTATATCATCTAAATACACAAATAGTTCGTTACCTTGGAGACCTTTTAACACGACGTCCATTAGACGTTGGAAAGTCGCGGGAGCGTTTTTCAGTCCAAAAGGCATGCGAGTAAACTCATAATGCCCATGAGGAGTCGTGAAAGCAGTTTTATGTTTGTCTCGAGAATCCATAGGGATTTGGTGAAAACCTGACGCCAAGTCAAAAATAGAGAAGTATCTGGCTCCGCCTAATTGATCGAGTATATCGGTTATCAGAGGCAAAGGATACGCGTCTCCAATTGTTTTGTCGTTTAGTTTTCTAAAATCGATGACGAGTCGCCATTTTTTGTTACCATGAGAGTCGTCTCTCTTTGGTACTATCCAAACAGGAGAATTGTAAGGAGAGTTGGATGGTTCAATTATGTCGAGGTTCAATAGACTGTCTATTTGTTTGTCGAGTTCGGATTTTTGTTGATGTGGAAACCGATACTGTCTTGTGTGTATCGGTATTTCGTCAGTTGTCGTGATACAATGTGTACAAGCGTTTGTTGATCTGAGAGGTTCGCCTGGGATGTGGAAGAGGTCTGCGTACTCAACAACAAGTTCTAGTACGGCATTACGCTCTTCAACATTTAAGTGGTCAAGACGCAAAAGGTTTATTACTCCGTTAACACGGCTATCTCGCGTCCGAGAAGCGTTTGTGTTTTCTAGGGTCTGATTTTTCGCGGAACTTTCGTTCGTTTGCTCGTTCTCGTCTGTGCTCATATCGAAAGGATACAGCGAAATTACGGGAACATCCACTCTAATGTCTTTATCCAGGGTATTGATTGCGTAAATATAAGCTTTACCGTTGTCGTTCGTGACTAAGGCTTCGCCTGCGTATACGCCGTCAGGAAAAGCGAGTTTTGGTAGATATCCGGTTTCGAGTGCGTTTCCCACTTTTACGAACATCATCGTCTTTTGACGGGCCCTCAAAAGAAACGATTCTGGACTAGCAAATGGGATTTGCTCTCCCCTGATACGTACTGATCTCGATTCCCAATCAATTGCGCCACCACTCAAACCGAGTAATTCCTGTCCGATTATGGCGTCGAATTCTACAGGAAAATTGTTGTTTACGACGTGAAAATTTTCGAGTTTTGTTTTGATATCTATTTTGACATGTCCAAGAGTCATAGGCAAATCCGTTGCCGAGATTCCGTGTAATTCAAAGACAATGGTGTGGTTAATTAAATCGGGTTTCCGGATGCATTCTAGTTTAATGAGGTTGAGCTCAGATCCTGAATCCGCGAAAAATATTGTATTGACTTTGATTAAATCCTTTGAGGATATTAATATAGCAGGCGAAAGATACGTTAGAGTATTTGAACTTAATCTGCACTTTGCCGTGCGAATCTCGACTGATTTTATTTCAGTATTTACTCTTGGCGTTCCTGGTATGTCGGACCACTCGTGACGCCGTCTCGAGAGGTCGACATAGAGTTTCCCTGGTCGCTTGTGTTTTCGGGGTTTGTTTGTTTTCTGCCGTTATTGAAAGCTCGTTTTCGGCAATCGTTAATCACGTGACCTGGTTTTTTGCAATAATGACAGGTTTTTTGTTGAGCATTTTCGTTTTTCGTTTCGCTTTCTTTTGCTCGATTTTGATTGAAATGTTTAGCTAGAGCGAAACACTCCGTGTAATTGTGATTTGATTTTTTGCAATGAGTGCAGAACTTTTTGTCGTTACTTTGATGCGATTGATTTATATTTATTTTTGGTTTTTGTGTGATTGGAAGACAAGTTGTGCTATTTACTGCGACTGGACCAATAGTTTCCTCAACTTTTAGCGCTTTTGTGTAAATGTCTTTGAGTGTGTCATATCTCTGAAGTGGTACTTGTGTGCGATAATCGATAGTGAGACCTTGTCGAAATTGGTCAATGGCGATACGTTTTAGAGAAAGTATGAGACCTTCTATTTCTGGCAAGTCCATACCGCGAATTGATTGTTCTGCCGCAAGTAGGAAATTACGTGTTCTACCATAGAATTTTGATACGGATTCGTTACGCAGTTGTTGATATTTGCCCATTTCCTCGAACCATTGTTTTATTGGTTTTGACGCTGTGAATGTGCGTTTTAATCCCGAAATGAGATCGTCGAGTTTGGTTTCGAGAAGGACTGCCTCGCTAACTTCGCCTTTGCATTTACTGTATAAAAAGGTGCATACGCCTTCTTCTCCAACAATTGGGAAGAATTCTCGCCCTTTTTCGCAAAGGTTGATAAATGTGTTTAAGCCACATGTTTTTGATGTCCCGTCGAATTCGGGTACATATCTAACGTAATCTCGATATCGTGCGTTTAGTGAAGCGAGTTCGTGATTGATTGTAGTGTTTGTACGTGAGGTTGACGGATGAGGGTTTGTGAAGTCCCCATCGACTGAATTGTTTTGCATGTTTTTTTGGTAATTATTGACTTACTAATTGATACGTTTGTTATGATTTGCAGATTGCTGACTTGGGTGCTGGTTGTTGACCGTTGGCCTTGAATTGTAGAACTGGATTTGGATGACCATGTATTTATAGTTGATGTTGAATCTAGTAGTCGGAAGATTTTCCCATGTTTTGTTGTTGTAGAGCTCTTCTTGAGCCCTTGATGATTGAAATTTTATTAAATATATGCGTGTAGTCGTGTTGCTCGAGTGTTGAATAAAGCCACTGGTTCGTGAGATACTGCAGATCAGTTTGTGTTTTTCACCAACTTTTCAGATATAGCGGAGTTTTGTCGAAGATAAATTTTCGTTGTCACTAATTGTCCGGATAACGAGAGAGTTTTGAAAGTTTTACACTGCCACCTATATTGTTTGTTGGGTGGTTTTGTTTTTGGAGTTGTTACCACTTCCCCTTTTCTGGCGTGATTTAGATTTTTGTTGTTTGTTATTTTCCGCTGTCACCAATTTTGTTATTGGTGCTTCTAGTTGAAGTAGTGGTGAATGATCTGCGTCACCCACGGATTTTGTTTGTTTCCGCTGCCACCAATTTTATTAAATATATGAATTGTTACGTCCCGAGAGGGAGATTTTGGATGAAGACGCGAAGTGATCAGAGATAGGGCGCGAACCTTTGAATTCCGGTAGAGGTTTCGCACAAATGAGTCTTTGGTAGATCACTCGCGAATTCCGTGCACAATTTATATTTAATGAGGAGAATTTCGGATATCTCTGAGAGGAACGAGGTTCGATGGTTGATGGAAATAAAATAAACCTTGGGTTAATATATGTAAATAACCGATAACAAAGTTTTATTTAGCAATCTTCCAGTTTGGAATATTGTTTGTTTTAATGGTTCGAACCTTCGTAGGTAGGTTACAGAATGTGTATTGTATCAGAGTTCGGTTTTTCGCTAGAAGTACAAGAATTGCGGAGAGTTAGTATTTTTAGATGGTGTATCTCAGAAGGTTGACCGAGAACTCTCTCTAGTCTCCCCGAGGGTAAACCATCCCGCTTCTCTAAGGCGGAGTTTTCGCACTCTGTTTAATTTTGATTGGTTTTGGTTTTTGTAAAACTGTTTGTTTTCGTAGAGGGGATTATCTCGATCACGCGAAGGTGACGTGAGATCGTTACCTTGCGTGGAGAATGCCTGTAAAAAGGGGATGGTTTCGGGTTAATATTCGGAGAATAATAATGAGCTTGCTTATAACTAGGGTTATTCGATCAGGGTATCGCTTAAGTCTTTTGTTGGAATATGAATAAATGGAATTTGAAAAAATGTTGCCAGACAGGGTATCTATCTGTTTATGCGTGGCTGTAGTTTCAAATTCCGCATCTATATTAGGTTAATTTACCCGATACTCGAGAATATATGGTATTGTAGCTTTACATAAGCGTTTATGATCGATGAGTGATGGTAAGAGGTGTATATGAAATGTGTTGGTACTTTATCGATTGTTGAGAGTGAGATACCGACCGAACACGTTATGTTGATGCGCGTGGGTTTGATTGTACCGGCTGAGACGTAACAATATAATTTATAAAGACGATTCGCGCCAAACTGTCTTCCTAAACAGAACCCCTATTGATTTTGCTAAAAAAATTTCAATTCATTCTACCGCAGTTACATGTTTTTTCTCAAAATTTCAATTCTTCCACAACTTTGATTAATTGAAACATTTTCCAATGGAAATCATGAATTTATTAATGTGCAGCATATCCTGTATTATCTGGAAAACTTCGATTTTTCAAGAGGTTTATATCGCAAATCCCATAGTGGAACAAATTTCTTTCTAGCTTTTGTTAAATTAAACATTTTTCTACATCTAGCAATTTTATTTTGTTTTCAAAATAAAATAATTTTTCATACATTAATTTCAATCAGAAATGGGTAATTACGGCGGCTCATTTATTGAGAAAGAGGCGGAAAGAGAAGCGAAAGAGAAAAAGAACACGGAAGAAGAATATGAAATGAAGAAAAAAGAGGAAGAAGAGGAAAAAAGGAAAAAAGAAGAGGAGAACGAAAAACGAAAGAAAGAGGAGGAAGAGAATAAGAAAGAAGAAGAGAAGAGAAGAAAAGAGGAGAAACAAAAAAAGAAAGATGATAAAAGAAAAAGAAAACTGGAGATGGAGCTGCTATTTTTGCAGCTGCAAGCGCAGCAACAGCAGCAACAGCAGCAACAGCAGCAACAGCAGCAACAACAGCAACAGCAGCAGCAGCAGCAGCAGGGAGCATTCCCCCCGCCGCCGTTACTGCCATACGCCGTAGATTTCGAGCACGAAATTATTATGCGTGAGTTTTCATTTATTGTTTCCGTACTTGATCATTGTTTACATACACTTTGCTCGAAAATGAGGAGATGTAGGAAAAATTCGGAATTTTTCGTGCATTTCAATGATCGTTTTTCTCCAAAAAATGGTTATAGGGAAATAAATAAAAAACCAAATTCAACCTTGGAGCCTACATAATCGTCTTGAAATTCATAATTGAGATATTTGTATCACCAACTATCATAAAATACTCATAAGAAATTCGATAAAGGAAATACTTTCTGAAATTTGCTCAACTGTCGAAAAATCTGCAGTTTTAACAATTTTTGTCATCAAGCTTACTTAAAAACTCTATTGTTATTTTCTATCTTCTTACATTTCATTTTTTGGTGAGTTTTATACGACAATTTTTTGCACAAATATTTTAGTTGAAACCGATTGTTCGGACAATTGATCTCTCGAGGGCTAATGGACATGCAAAAAATTATCTCGATATATATCGATTACGGTATATAACCGATTTCTTTTCATTATTTGCAGGGCGCCGCAGATCCGCCGGACGGAGTCGGGCCGCCTGGTATCGGCGTAGAAGTGCGCCATACCGAAACCGACAATTTTTTTTTAAGCTTATAAAAGAAAAATAATAAAAATAATAATAATAATAATAATATAAAAAACATTACAAATATATATATTAGGGTGGGTCAAAAAAATCAAGTATTTTTTTTTTGATCCGACACACGAAAACTTGTTTCTAGTTATCTCTAGAAAGTGCTTACTAAATCTGAGCGCTTAATATTAACGGGAAGATTATGCTCATCATAGTTTTCCATATTTAATTTAGTCTCATATGAAAATGGTCATATCTTATCACCAATTGATCATTAAACTAGTTGCATCGTCAATATTTATAGGAAATTGAATGCTCTACAAAAATGGTCTCTTATACTTTTTTCATTAATCGAACCATTTAAAAGATATTCAAGGTCAAAGATTGAAGTATTTTAAGGAAAATATTTATTTTATAAGGAAAATTAAAATACTTCAATCTTTGACCTTGAATATCTTCTAAATGGTTCGATTAATGAAAAAAGTATAAGAGACCATTTTTGTAGAGCATTCAATTTCCTATAAATATTGACGATGCAACTAGTTTAATGATCAATTGGTGATAAGATATGACCATTTTCATATGAGACTAAATTAAAAATGGAAAACTAAGATGAGCATAATCTTCCCGTTAATATTAAGAGCTCAGATTTAGTAAGCACTTTCTAGAAGTAGCTAGAAACAAGTTTTCGTGTGTCGGATCCAAAAAAAAAAATACTTGATTTTTTTGACCCACCCTAATATATATATAAATACATTCTTGAAACTGGAACTCATTTTCCTGCTAAAGATTTCCTATCGCTCCGTATACAAAAATAGTTCGATACTTTTGTATCGAACTACAAGTAGCGCGCGATACAAACTTTGCAAATCTCTGATTCTGAGATTATCTATGAATTTTGTCCCACCATATTGGATCCGCCATTTTGAATTTGGAAAATTTGATGTTCAATTCATAATCAGCGATCTCGAGAACCCCATTACACAATTTTTTAGAAAATTTTACGACTTTATGAATTCTTGTCGGCCATATTGGATCCGTCATTTTGAATTTTGAAAATTTGATGGTCAGTTCATGATCAGCGATCTTCAAAATGACATTATACAATTTTTTACAAAAGCATCGAGTATCGAGAAAACTTTCGCTATTCGATACTTTTGTATCGAGTATCGAGGAAATTTTCGCTACTCGATACAAAAGTATCGAGTATCGAAAAAATTTTCGCTACTCAATACAAAAGTATCGAGCCATTTTCGGAGCTCGCTACTTTTGTATCGAGTATCGAGGAAATTTTCGTTACTCGATATAAAAGTATCGGGTATCGAGAAAATTTTCGTTACTCGATACAAAAGTATCGAGTATCGAGAAAATTTTCGCTACTCGATACAAAAGTATCGAGCCATTTTCGGAGCTCGCTACTTTTGTATCGAGTATCGAGGAAATTTTCGTTACTCGATATAAAAGTATCGGGTATCGAGAAAATTTTCGTTACTCGATACAAAAGTATCGAGTATCGAGAAAATTTTCGCTACTTGATACAAAAGTAGCGAGCTCCAAAATGGCTCGATACTTCAGTAGCGAAGTATCGACAAAACTTTCGCTATCCGATACACAAGTAGCGAGTATCGAAATCGCTCGATACTTATGTAGCGAAGTAGCGAAAATTTTCGCGATACTCGATACAAAAGTAGCGAGTATCTTTTGTAACGCTCGATACGAAAGCAGCGCGCTACTGCCATCTCTGATCTGAATTCGTTGTGATTCTATGTTTATAAACACTTGTTGAATTTAAAGGTTCTCCTGGAATATGAAAACGATCTGAGTATTTCTTTACCAAGGTTTCTACGTGAATTTTTTCTTCGTGTTGTAAATGATCCCATCTTAATAATTTTTTAATCTCATTAAATCTTTTTTCTGTTTCGTGCACTTTAACTAGCAATACCATCTTTTCTGTTACTTTTGACATTTTATTATTGTTTTCCCTTACAAAATTTATTCTTTCGCTTACTGAACTTTTTTCGTGAGCAATTGATAACGGAATTTTTATTTCCTCGACTTCATGAACTTTTAACGTAGGAATCTTTATATCTATTTCTTCCTCAGTTGTATTATAAATTTGCATGTACGCACGGTCATTTTGTACTTTGACTAAACATTCACCTGCATATACGCCTTTACAAATCTTTAATTTCCGGATATATCCTTCCGAAATTTCTGGGTTTTTAACATAGGCAAAAAATGTCGTTTCGCTTCGTGGAGGAATGCACATTATGCCATTTTCAATTTTGTTTAATTGTTTAAATGGGTATTTTTCATTACCAATTTTAAATACTCTGTTTTTATAATCAATTTTTGCCCCATGAGTTGTGAAGAATCGAGATCCAACGAGACCTGCGTGTGGAATTGTTATCTCATCTTTTATAATATGACACACAGTCTCTTTACCGAATAATTTTACTTTTACACTGCCTAACGTTTTTACTGGGATATCTGCTATTCCATGCAGTTTAATTATTTCATCTGAATTTATTTTTGTATTCTTGTTCACATATTTTAACTTAATTAAGTTGGGCGAAGCACCTGAATCAAGCATCATTACTACATCTTCATTTTTATCCGTTTTCCCTACGACTGTATATGGTAATTCATCAAAATTAACATGTATTTCGTATACTGGGAGTCGTTGTTTGACTCCTGCTCCTGAATTGTGTTTACAGGGCGGCTTTGAGTATTGTCTTTCCTCGCGCCCGCTGAGTGAGACTTGTTCGAGTTTCCCTGATCGTATTTTAGCGCTTTTAATCTATAACACTGAGTGTCTTCATGTCCCGCTTTTTTACAAAAAGTGCAATATTTCTGTGTATTACGTACAATATTTTGATTCGAATATCCTTTATTATTTGTTCGACACGTTTTAGCAGAGTGCCCGTATCTTCCGCATAATTGACAATTCATATCTGTGATTTTATATTGATTTCGCGTTTGACTATAGCAATTTTTTGCTGTATGACCTGGTTTGTTGCATAATTGACAGTTTTCTTTCGAGATTTTATCGTATTCATTACATTGTTTTGCAAAATGTCCTGATTTTTTACAACGGAAACATACTATCTCTGAGTTTGACTGAACATTAGAATTGTTATTTCTACTAGGTTGAATGTACGTTTTATTTTGAGGACTATTTATTTGATTTTTCTTTATATCGTTTCTTTCTGAATTGAAAAATTTTACTGGCCTATTCATTTTATAGTCCTGCTTTTGTTCCTCACTTGAATTTTCTTTATTCGGATCTCTGCGTAAATCTTTTCGCGCATTTAATTTTCGTTCAATTTCTATTGCTTTATTTAATGCTTCTGTTACCGTATCGCATTCTGGCATACGTTGATCTATATCATTTTTTAAACCCTGAGAAAAACATTGTGCTACCGATGTGTCAATTTCGTCTTTAAATATTTGTATTTGTTGGTCTGTTAATCCCGTTTTACTAGCAATGTGACTTTCAACTATTTCTCTTGCTTTTTTCCGTAACCTATTAACAAAGTCTACAACTGATTCATTATCTTTCTGAAACATTCGTCCTAATTCTCCTTGCAATTGAAAAGTTGTTTTTGTTGGAACATAAATCTTTTTTAAATCTTTTATTAATTCTTTAATTGTTGAATATGTCGTTTTATTTAATGCATCTTTTACTTTTTGAGATAAGCGACTACCAAAAATTAATTTTGTTATATTTGATTCTGCAGCAGCTGGTAACATGTCTTTTGCTTCTGTGCAACTATTTATGAAATCTATTAAATCTTCGGCGATTCCCTCAAAATTTGGTACACAAACGAGTGCATCTTTTAATGAAATTGATTGATTTTGGCTTAATTCGTGAGTAGGCATGTTTGTTGAATTTATTGTTCTTTCTGTATTATTTCCAGTTACTTCTACCGTGTTTAATTCCTTCACTAAAGTATTGTCTCTATTTTCGTCCCCTGAACTTTCGTCAGATGTTAATGTTTCAACGTTACGTGTAAAATCTCCTAGTCCTGAGTCTATCGTTTGATCTATCGATTGACCAGTGAATTTAAAAGTTCTTTTCCTGATAGTTGGAGGTAACCCTTCTGAATTTGTTGCTTTACCAGAACTACGCAGTGAGTACTGTGGTTCTTCGTCTTTAGACAGTTTTCCTTTATCCGACATTTATTATCATTTCCAACAGTTATAAGCGTATTCCTCAATGAAAGACCTGTTTTCCGCAAGTCGAGCTTCCAATAAAATGGTAGCAGCGATCGGACGAGCAGTGGTCGTACGATCGGACGAGCAGTGGTCGGACGAGCCCCCAATGAAAATGTGACGTCGGTCTGACGAGTTCACAATGAAATGTGACGTCAAGACGCACTTAAGGTTAAGAAACCTTGAAAAAAATGTCGTTCCCTTTTTGCCCTAGCCTCTCGGCCAATAGACTGGATGGGAGTCTTTAATTGAGGAGTGCAAATAAATGTGGAAACGTCGTGTTGGATTTTATTTGACTCAAAGAGTCTGTATTTTAGAAAACAAATTATAGATATTACAAATAAAACAAATAATGGACTTACAGTTTGATAACGATAAAGACGGCAGAACGAAATCGGTCAGTCGAAAGGGTGTAAATCTTCGTTGACCTCACAGTTCCTCGAAATAGTTTCAATAACTCTTAATTCTTCTTTGACTTAATACTTTTCAGTTTCAACTTTAAACTTTGAATATTTTCTGTATTAATTTCAATTTTTCTATTACTTTAATCTTTTCTTATTTCTTTGAATTTATTTATTTTCGGTCTCTTCTTTATTATTTGGACTCTGTACTTTTCTTTTGACTCTGATTCTTCTTCACTCTGACTTCTCTTACTCTCTGCTGGCTCTTCTGCCACTCTGACTTCTCTTACTCTTATTCTTATTCTGCTTTGATTTTCCTTCTGCGCGTCTTTTTATCATTTCGGTTTATAGGCGTTCCGAAATTTTAAGTCGTAGAAAGGTTCAACCAATGATGGTCCATTTTCATCTTGATTTTCCCTTTTCTTAAACTAAAGGGCCTGATGCTTCGGGAGCGCACACTCCCCTCCACATAGGTTATCCTATCTTTGTCGCGTAGGTGGGTTTCGCCCCTCCCTGACGGACAAAGATGTTGCTTTGGGAAGGCCCATCTTCCCTCCACAACTTACGTCTTATGCGTATTATCGAATACAATATTTTATTTATAATGTTATTCAATGTTTGTTAAATCGCATATTGTTATTTTAAACATATTAGCATTTTCTTTGCAATTTACTTCATATGTCTCTTAATGACAAACTTATTTAATAGCGTTACATATCTTTTCTTTTCGTGTCGTCCGTTTCAATTGTTATAATTATTCCAAATGAATTATCTATTATTTTCATTGTTATTTTGTTTCCTCATTATTATTTATCAATTATTAATTTATTTATTTTAACATTGAGATTTCATTTGTCTGTTTAAGTTGTTTACTGTTAAAAGAAAAATATTTTGATGTTGAGAATATTTGAACAGTGTTTCGTTTGAAGAGCAGCTGCATAAAGTTTGATGATCGTGAAAATATTTGAGATTTGGTTTTCTTGGAATTTGGTACTTAAAAATGTTCATGTTCCCTATCTCCCCATGGCGTCTACGAGTCGCCAGATAAGTGGTCCTCGAAAGGTTGCGGCATCTCGTATCACTCCCTTTCGTGGGAATGCATTTTCTAATCTTCATGCGTTTCCGCTTTCGGTCCGTTGATATTTTTTGAACACGTGTGTTTTTTGAGAAAAACAGACTCGTGGGAAGTTTACATATAGAAAATGTTTATGAGAATCTAGACGTTTTGTGTGCTCTTGTAACGATATCTAAAGAATTTCTCGAAGAGAGAAAAAAAAAAATACGGAGTTTCGACGGACGTCACAATATTAATTTCAAAAAACTGCGATGCACGCACTTTGACGGGTCCGCAAAATTCTGCGGATACCCCTACCACCACGACCACCACCACTTCTCGCGACGTCTGTGTTTTTGCAATTCAGCAAAAATTCTCGACCGAGCTAGAGCGATGAAACATAGCTAGATATTAAGAATACACGTTAAAATATAACAATAATAGGTTTTATAATTTTATTTCAACCATTGAGACTTTCATCCGAAAGAAAATCATTTTGACACCACTCCGTGAAAAATCCCTCGAAGACGACTAAAATGGATTTTTCGAGTATCAACAAAGTGGCCGTCATGAGTGAATTTTTGCCGACAAAAAGATTGGCGGATTTACCCGTTCAAATGGATCATCCGATATCAAACTTGAGAGCTGTGGAGACCAAATTTGGAAGGAGATACGTGGCAGATATTGGCATGGAATTTTCTGTATTTTTGCCCGCACGTATCGCAAAAGCCTTAGACTTTTAGACTTAGACAAAAGCCTTAGGAGATGTGGCAATGTTTGAGAAGATGCTGGCTTCTGCACTCAGTGGACGACTCTACATGAATTATTTCGGAGGAAAATTCAACAGCATCGAATTCAAGGAGATGCAATAATTTTCTTCTCATTAAAAAAAAAATGTATATTTAATATCTATAATTTATATTGAATATGTATCGATAAGAAGGAGAAGGAGGAGGAGGTGAAATAGATAAATAAATGACAAAAAAAGTGTGATTGAAATGAAAAAAATTGTATTCTGTTAATTTTTTTTCCTCAAAAAATCCCACGATTTCGTAATGCTTGGTATACATGTAACCATTTCTTCAATGATTTAACATTCGCATTCGCACAATTGTATTTCGAGTTGTACGCGTGATGACGACATCCAGGTGGAATTTTCGGCAGCCTTTGCAACGATGGACAGTCCAAATTTTCCAAGTCGATAATTTCCACTGACAGATCCGTTATTTTTCTCAACCATTGGATTTTCTCCAATCCTTTGACATAGACGATGCGAGCGCGTTGCAACAAGGTTCGGATTATTATTCCAGCGGCTTCATATGGTATATCAGTAGTGTCCCACTTTATTCCATGAAAGTTACGTTCCAGCCAGAGATTCGTTGTTTTGAATTTTGCTGGTATACTGTTCCATACACATGGCGATTTTATGAAGAATGTCAGGGGCTCGAGATTGCCATCCACTTCCAAGATTGATATTTCTTTGAGGAAAAAATCGTCGTCAAAACGCTTGAAACCTTGTAGATCGACGATGAATTCCATTTCGACTGAGACGCACTCGAATAATCATTGAGATCTTATACCAATTTTCTCACTCCTCCGCTGATTGGATTGTACTCAACTATTCGATCATGGAGTATTAAACAGTATGCCGATGTCTGAGGCGGAATATTATTTTTCAATTCAAATTCGATGCGAACATCCACTGGTCCGGACTTTAGCGAATCGTTCTGTTTCGAACAATCGATCACAACTAACGGAGCATGCTTCAAAAAATCAGATTTACTCAGCCATGGTTCCGCCTCCTTACTGTAGTAGGTACTTTGGAAATTCGTATACATCTGATAGAGCAGAGCGTATTGATTTTGATCAATATTCAAATTTAAATTCCCATATGGATAACATTGAGAATTAAGATATAATTTAATGTCTGTCAGATTACAATGATCGCATTTACTGGCATTTTTATCCTTCTTATTTTTTCGATTAGTCTGGAAAGCGAGAATGACATATCGTGGTTTCTCCAACTGAGTTGATGTTTTTACAGACCATACATGCTTAGAGGTGGCGGGAAGTAATGGATATTCATACAGCTCCCATGTACGATAAATTTTAAAAGCTGAATTTTCCGTTGATCTGACACTGTCACATATGGCACGAGCCATTCGGTTTTTTGCAGTACAAGTTTAAAATCCTCGTTGGCTGTTTGCACAACAGCATTATCATCAGTTTTCGATCTCGATAGAATTAACTCATGCTTGGCATTCACCACGACTTTACGTTAATCTTCCGCGAAACCAAGCAGCATACTCAGTGGTATACATATATCGAAGTTACCCGCCACGTCGACAATTTGCTTTGTTTCTTCAGTGTCGAGCCAGCCAGTATTCTCAAGCATGGAACTTTTTTTTGGACTCAGAGATGAATAACCTTTCATCAAACTTGTGAGACCGACATTCTTGCAAGCGTGCAAGCGTGCAAGCGTAGCAGCCTTGGAAGCGTGCGTGTAAAGCGCGAAGGACTTCGATAGTGTGCGTGCGTTGGTGTGAGAGAGTGTGGAACGTCGAACGTTGCCAAAAACATGAATAGAGCGAGGTAGTGTTAGTGAGGGCGCAACAATGTAAGGAGGAACAATAAAAACTGATTGCGTTTGCAATCAGTTTTCGAATTAATTGTTCAATGCGATGAAAAAAAATGTCGTTGATTTTGAATCACGACTGGACGAAAAGACAATTTTTGATTAATTTTTTGGAATTACGATTTACGAAGCTTCTCAAATCATTTAGTTCTGGTTTTGAAAAAAATATTTTTGGAGAAACATTTATTGCATTTTAGAGAAAAATGTTGATTCTTCAATTTGTTTGAAAATCAAATGCTATTTCCGATTGAATATTTTAGCAATACAATGAAATTGAACTTTTTGAACTTTGCTCATTGCAATTAGAACAAAAATATTGCGATTACATTCAATAAAAAAATCAACATTTCAAATGGTTTAGATTTCAAGGAAAAAAGCATTAATAATACTGTTTAATAACATTGGCAGGAAGTTTGAAAAAAAGTTGATGATGCTGTCAGATCGGCTGCTTTCAGGGCTGTTGAGCGTATTTTAACGCGCATACTGAGCATAGTGTGGGCAAGATCAATGTATTCATCACCCTGTCCAGGTACGACGAATTCGATAGGTGAATCATCGGTCAACGACGAGATTGGCTTGTAGTATACCCATCGTGTTCCTTCAATCGTCGTTTGGGTCGGTGGTAGTGTGAATAGCTCAAGCTCGGATTTAAGGCATTCGCACGAATGAGCGTGTAAAAAGGCCATTTTGTTCGCGACCGAGGATTATGCGAAAATATCAGGTACGGTTCTTGACTTCTTTTTCCGCTTCTTTATATTTTTAGAGCCCACCTTTACCGAGGTTTTTCTTCTTCTTTTTCTTCGGCCTCCTCCTCTTCTTCCACCGCTCTTCCTCTTCTTCTTCTTCTTCTTCGTCACGCACCCGGGTCTTTTTCTCGATGTTGCTGATCGTTTGCGCGTACCGCTGTTGCTGCGACGCACAACACCACCACCAACGGAATGCAACAGTTTTCGAATGTTTTCAGCTTTATATCCCGAGCCATGCATAAGGGCATCAATTTTTTCTTCGGCTTTTCTCTTGAGATTTAGGCCCGATTCGCGCAGTCGCGTATTGAACGCTTCTCTCGGATGCACACCGGTGTTAAGAATATCACCGGCTACATTGATACCCGAGCGTAATGCCTCCTTGCCGACAGCTTGTGCGCCCCGTTTCAAGAGAGGTATAATTCGCCGAAAGAGCCCACCGAGGAAACTGCCGATACCATGACCACGCTGATTCGGCGAACCTATGTATACATGGCTAATCCCTTCATATCCTGTTCTAGCCCCGCCCGATTGTACATCAAAATACTCGTCGTAATAAGACATTGTGTTTTGCACTGTCAATCCACACGTTTGAACTGTAGCGTCGCTGTTAGTGTCCCATACTCGAATGGTATCGGCTGTCCTAATTCGTCTCTTATATCGATGTCTATCGTTAGAAAGCTCGTGCGTAATAAAGGCACATAACGAGGTGGTGAAAAACTTCTTATCTTTACCGCGCCATAATTGTAATTATTCGCAGCATCGGATGGTACTACTCGTAGCAGAGGTGCATGCACGTCACCAATGATATAAGGTTCGCAAATATCTGTATAAATAAAGAGCATGTTGGGAATACCGTTGGTCAGACTGGCAGGCCGGGGTGCAATATACGGCGTCTCGCTTTTGACCACTAAACCATTTGAATGAGTAAATCCTAAAATTTTGTTCAGGGCATCGGAGAAGCAGAAGGAATGTTCCAAATTTTTACAGTCGTCGCAAATACGCGTCACCGTGACATACCCGTTACGCGCATATTGAAATTTTAAGTGTTCAGACACACCGGGAATATCGTTTATCGTTTCAAGCGATGACTCTACACTGCGATATACGCCTGAAGGCACGTAAGTACGATCCTCCGTATAATCGAGGGCTGCTGCAGCAATACCCGGTGTCACGACGTTCGTTACGATACTCAAAAAATTGTCTTTACCCTCAGGCGGCACGTGCAAAATTCTCATAGGTATGTGTATTTCGGCTAAAGAAACGGCCCACCTACCGAGCAAAGATATGGTCTGGGGTAATCTCGTGGTGTATCGTGTAGTCGTATTGTCCGGATAATACTTCATACTACTATTGCTAGGTAAAATAATATGGAATTCGTCTTTCATTTTTCTTCCTCGGGTTTTTCCGTTTGCGCTTGCGGCGAAACAAATGATCGGACTCGCGATAATTCAGCCTCGTAAAAAATACCGTCAATGTCCTCACCGTGAAGATCACGTAGAATGTATACTAAGGGTCTGCTGGTGAACGATATGCGGTGTATTCGAAATAACTCACTGCTCCAGCCACCCTCGTAACCTTTTGCAAACGCAGCCTTTGCCTTACTGACGCGCACAATATCGCCAACCCTGTATTTAGGAGCTCGCTGATATTTTGGCTCCCTGTAGCGTTGGACCAGATTGAATCGCGCTTTAGCGGCTGTAAGAAATGTTACAGCAGCAGGAGCCGTTTTATGCTGCTATGTTGCGCATGATTGTACGCTGAAACAATATTTTGCAAAACGTCAATGTAGCGCTTCTCTCGAGAATACGTAAAATAACGCCACATTCTCTCCTTGAGCGTTCTGTTGAATCGCTCAGCAATGGATGCTTTTATGTCTGGATTTCGGGCGGTACGAAACCGAATATTTTGTCTTCATGAGCGCCTGAAACGCCGCTCCTATGAATTCTTTACCCTTGTCCGTTTGCAGACATACGGGTGATCTACCGTTGGAGCGCTTCAATGATAAAACGCGCGTAAAGGCTTTCGCCACTGTTGCAGCCGTCTTGTCGCGTAAAGGCTCGACCCATGCATATTTACTGAGAACATATATAACCACTAGAAGATAGGAATAGCCGTCATTGTAATTTTTGATCGAGCGTAAATCTACGAGATCAGCTTCCCACAGATCGTCAATATTCCCTACATTGTAGTGACGTCGCGGGAATCGTAATCTTACCGGTCTATGCTTCGTATAAATATTCTGCGTCTCCAGCCACTGTACTGTTTTGTCATCGGGAATTTTTTTCTTTCGGCCAACAGCCAGTAATTTCGCAACGCCTGAAAATGATGCTTCATGGGACGGATCGAAATACACTTTTTCCAATATTTTCATAATTATAATTTCAGAGAAGACCAAGTTACACGTCTTTTCTTATTACAATGACCTGAACCGCTCTGTACACCACGGTCCGATTTGCTGTGTCCGCTACCGCTGTAAAACTCGGAATGACCTATGTCGCTGATCTCTGCTTCGTCGTCGCTGCTATCGCTGTCTTGTTGTTGTAACGTTGAATTGGCTCTTGTCTCTCGCCACAGCTCGTCATTACCCACGAATTCTCACGGTGCCTGTATAGATCTCAAAAATCTGGCAAAAGCTTTGCGACCAGCGGGCATGGTATCTTTTCTCGCGCGCATAGCATCATTAACGAGATCAACGATATTCGAGTCCTTGATTGGTTTCCCCTGGATGGTGACAACACCCGCAGAGTCCCATGAAAAATTTGGCGCTGGCGTGTCGTGTAACCGCCGTAATAGAAGCTTTGCTTTGTTGCGATATTTCGCTGGGACGCTTTCAATTATAATTGAGTCGTTCATTTGCCCTTTTTTGTCGGACGATCGCTTCTCAGTCTCCTCCTCCTCCTCCTCTTTCGCCTTAACCCCATCGCCCGTCTTTTTCTTCACAAGGCCAAAGTGTTGCTGCTGTTGAGCTCGCTCGTAATCGGCAAAATGTAGTGTGACGCCTTTTTCGGGGAAAGGCGAAACAATACAGGGAACGAGAATAAAAAAAATACGAAAAATAAAAGAAACGAGTAAAAAGGAGAAAACGAAATATATTCTATATTATTTAGAGAAAAAAAAAAGAAAACAACAGTTTGGGCGCCAGCGAGTTTTACGCCGAACTCGCAACGACCGCTTATTAAATGAAGGCAAACAAAATAAAAAAAAAAGATGTACTATTAACTACGCGAAGGGGGACGGGGGGAAAGGGGGGATGGAGGTTCCCGAACGCTATGACGCCTCTTACTCTTGACCGCCGAGTCAACGAATGCGAAAAGAAAAAAAACGTGATAATTAATAAAAAGAGAAAATACGAAAGAAACAACAAGGCTCTCGAACGCGAAATAACGACAGGGGGGGGGGGGGAAGACAGGGAAGGGCAAGGCCACACAGGGGCGAGGGGGAGAATAGGGAACGCAAGGAAAGCACCACGCACAATACGCAAGGGAACTCGGGAAAAATCGCAATAACGGGACTACGCGGCGGCTCGCGCACGCAGTCTCGCAAATGATAAGAAAAATGATCGGACCGGTATAGAAGAGAAAAGAAGACTCACGCGTTATGGCCGTAGATAGTCTCCTCTCTCCTGCGCAATTTCTTTCCGCTCTCACACCAAATTCACACACGCAACACTTCTTTCTTTAATAACTCCTTCACAAAACGCTTATCTCCTTTACTCTCTCACCACTTCACTCACACACGATTTCGCAGCACTCATTCACACTCAAAGCGAACTTAATGAAAAAGGGAACTTTGCAAGGGGGATCGCAATACAAAAAAGAAAAAAACTCAAAAGGGGATTATTCGCTACTTTACGCTCCGACGCCTCGCTCGCAAGTAACGAGTTTCTTGCGGCTTCCGGGTTCTTCGCGCAATTAGGGAAAGTAGGAGAGATTTTTGGGGAGGCTAATACGCAGGATGGGAGAAATTTCTAATAGGTGATACTTGGGACGGGAGAGGGATGGCAGCACGGTAACTCTGCATCGATCGTAGATCCTTTAAAGGTGCGCCGCGGGAACGAGATGTCGTGGGATATTCCGACCCCGGGGGTCGATGCATTAATCTGGGTCTGCTCCGGTGTTGCCGGCCGGTGATGGTGGTGCGGCTCGGTTGCCCCAGGTTCGATATGTCCACGGAGGATGGGCCTTCTCCTCCGTGTTCTGACGGGGTTCAGCGACGATCGCCGGGGCGGGGAAGCAAGGTCCTCCGCCGATACTTTGATGCACCCCCGGGGTGGAGACAACGAGATAGGGTCCGCTTCGGCGATGATGTGCACATGGGCTGCGGTCCACCGCTGATGCTGCGCTTTGGGGGGGAAAAGGGGGGGGGGGGGGAAGAGGGAGGGAAAGCGAGAACGACGCTTTTGGTGCTGTTTTGGGCGCATTAACAGCGATATAATTGCGAAACTTGAACGTACTAAAACCACTCACATTTCTTGAATTTCGCGACATTTTTGGACGACTTAAGCTAATACGGGGATCTCAAGGGGGAAAATCGCGAGGGAAGGGAATGGGGGGGCGTGCGTGGTGGACTTACGAGGGGCAGGTGGGGGGACCTGTGACGCAACGTCACAGTAGATAACGCTGCGGCACAGCCAAATACGCTGCCCACTTTTCTCGCTCATCCTTGTACACGTTTGATAGCAAAATTCCATTTATTTCGGCATCTAAACGGCTCAAAGTTGTCGCTATCGCTTTTTCCGCTGGTCCGTTGGCTAACGAGCCGTCCGTACCATGCTGGTGATTTTGCGCACTCATTTGATGTAAATTCTCCTCTGGTATGAGCACCATTTTACGAGCGTGCTCCATTATTGACGATTGCCGAGTAAATTTGAGAGAACGGTACCGAGTATCGGGGCCAGCAAAAGAGGTAAAAATCCACCGCTTTGAACCACAAAACGCTTCTTAGCCCTCCAGCAGCCCGGTTTTGCCGCAAGCTTCTGGAGTAACGGTGCGTACCGTCGTAGTTTCGCCCGCTCGCCAGGCTTAAGAGGCACGTTGCCTCGAAGAACGTTTAATGCGCACTCGCAAACACACCGAATCGTGCGAAAATCTGCTTTCCGCAAAACTGCCTGACGTTGTTCCTTACTCAGATATTGGAGAGCGTATAATATTGCAACGTGCTTCTTGCAGATTGGTGACCCTCTATGAGCCATTTCAAACGTTGTACTGACAACTTTTCACCGAAGCCCCCGTCTTTCTTACCGCTTGCGCTTGCTAGCCGGCACACTACCACGCAGAATATGTAAGGCGCACTCGCAAAAACAGCAAATAGCGTCAGGCATCACATCGTTTGAATTAACGGCACGTCGACATGTATTAAATTGCTCAAGACTGTATACTGCTGCTGCTGCTGCGCGTTTTTTGTACCGCGAGGCACAAGAGCTATCCATTACAAACGTAAAACTGGCAACTCCCCCTCTCTACATCCTCTTTTTATCTTCTTTCGCGGCACATAGGCAAAGTGATGAGGATCATCGGGAAAAATACAAATACGAAATCGACAATTATCGGGTGTTGACTGCTTCAAATCTAATAACAAATAACCATGAGGTTTACTCGTGGCGTCATGATAAACCTCTTGTAAAAAGCGAGGATTCTCAGGGTATACCTGACGGGCTAGATGCTGTATTTGCGCACGATCACGCGGGTTTTTGAAAACGACGATATAACTGGCATTGAGTGAAATATCATGCTGACCGTGACCCTGATGAAAAAAATTTTGCGTGATAAAAATTACGCTGAGATTCTTGTGATGGCTGCCCTTCGTGAATAGATCGACAACACTGTTGTTCGAGGCTTCGCGCATTAAATCATCGATAATTATTAGTTTCGGTCGAGGGTCGTCAGCGTAATCCGCTGACTGTGGTAGTCCTTCATGAAATTCTAGCGATGAGCCATATTCCGTATAAGCCTGCTGCTATTCGGAATAATAAAAAATTATTCTGTCGAAATGAGTGCTACTCATACACGCGATATACTTTAAAAAAATTTTCACAAAATATGTTTTACCGCAACCTGTGGGCCCGCAAATCATCGAGGTCCAGGGATGCTGCCACCGCGTGCTCGTTATTACGAATGAATGAAAAATCCTTCTGAAAGGGTAAATAAGGATTTTCCGCATGTAATCATTCTTTTTATGACTAATTTATTGATAACATATGTAGGTGTCGTTTGAAACTTGACAATTTTCAAACGTATGAAAGATAGCCGTAGGGTAGCGTGCCGTATGTCCGGTCGCGTCTCCGCTTGACGCTCGACGCTTTGCATGATTTACTTTCAGCACGCGTGACGACCTGATGGAATACCGTACGACGAATCGCGTCATAATGGAGCACGAGCGGTACCTCTATCTCATCAACTATAAACGAACGCACCGAATTGTAATTTATTAATGAACTATTTTTAAAATTAAGCGTTATACCTTTTACTTTACAAACTTCTTTTTCCGAATTATCGGGACATCGTACGATAAATGCATAAAATTTCGGGCTACTCGAAACGAAACTTCTGATATGCTACCCTCTCCATGAGCGCTCAATTCATCCGTCAAATCACCCAAAATTTGACCGGTCGGTGGCTCGTATTCATTCGGATCTTTTTTCGTCACATAAATAACCGAGTCGGCGTCGCAGTATAACGCTCGTCTGTCTAAATGCTCGAGATAACTGTACAGTTTTAAGCGAGCCTGAGCTGTCGTGTATACGGCAATTACGGCGTTCGCCTGATTCGACGGTATCACAGCCTCGTCGGTTTTCATGTAATTAACGTACAATACATGGTTGTTAACAGGGAGTACACCGGTGATTTCGTACTCTGCATTAGCGAGTAATTCGGTGAGTTTTTTTCGCGTCGAAACTATGGTTGTTTGTGGCAAATTTTCACGCTGACCAAACTTGCCCCAAAAAGAATTTAAACGTAGCTTAGCAACGGAGCGTAAACCGGGATTTTTCGCGATAGCAGCGCGATCGAGCTGAATACCTTCGGATTTTTCAAAGTCGCTGATGTAACGCTCACGCGCGGCATCATCATCTTGACAATTTTCCGGCCAGCCTCTAGCTTCTTGTTTGATTTTCAAAAAAGTGTTAATATACCCGGCAAAATGGCCGCCTTTTTGCGTATCGCGATTCAATTCCGTTACTTCGTACTGCCAGACTTCTAATACACGTATAACAGTGTAGCCGCACGAAATAGCTTTGCGTAATTCATCGACAACCTATGTACCCACGAATACACGTTCCAACGGGTAATGCGTACACGCTTCCTGATTCATAATCTCGCAATAAGTGCGGCATAAAGCGAACAACAGACGCTGATGCATACGCACCGGTAATACAGGGTGATACAAATTTCGAGGTGGCAGTACGGTACACTTTACGAGCCCTTCCACGCGCGTAAGATCGTTATTATCAGGACCGGTCAGATCTTTACACTCGTCACCCACATATACTTTGGGATGACCTACGGGATATTTGCCGAATTTACAGACATACGGGTACAAAGAACAAACATCGACGTAACGTATCTCTTCTCTATCGCGTATGTCATAGAGAGTAACCATATTTTCCGTTCGGCCGCCGAAGAAAGCGTCACGCGGTTCTAAGGGCTCTGCTGTAACCAGAGGATGCTCCCGCAGAAATGCTCTCATTTCCCTGTTTGTTTTCAACACCCGAGCGTATTCTATCAGCTATCGCGATAGTTCTTCCAAAACGCTCATCCATCGTTATATCATCGCTTTGTTTGAACTTTCGATTGATGGGATAGCAGCGCGGACAGCCGTGCCAGTAACACCCATGGAATTGTAATACATGCGCAACGATGGTATTATCATCGTCATTACGTGTCTCGTAGTAGCCGTCGACTAGGAGATTTTGCGGGAGCTTAAATTCGCGCGAGCGACCCGCATGGACAATTGTATGCCCGAGAGAACGCTCGATCCACACGAGCCACGATACCGCTTTTTTCGATTGATTATGGGCCCATCTGTATCCGCCTGTAGGAATAATACCGATCGTATTGTCTTTCAAAAAAATTTTACGGAAAACACGAAAGCAGGCTGAGGCTATTGTGGTGGCCTCGTCAAAGGGACACACACGACCGCTAGCGATAAACATATCGCGAAAAGCCATACACGAACGTCTTAAAATTGTCACGTCATCGGTGCAGTAGGTTACGAGTTCATTTGCAAAATTAAAGACATACCCCGATTCTACTAATTCACGATACCACGTCAGAAATTGTGCTCGCGCAGCCGTATGCATTGTATCGGGCGAATAATTTTCGATAGGCGGCAGCTCACCGACATAATATTGGTTTGCCGGCCAATTGAACAAATGCGGAAAAGTGCCTTTTGCGATAGTGCCTGAGAGGCCAAAAGCTTTCGGCAAAGCACTCAGCGGCATGTGAAAATAATTTAGACCATCGAGAAAGATGAGTTTTTCGAGACGCATGGAAATTATTTTTGTACCGTTCATAATTAAAGACGGAAGTTGCGTTTTTTTCTAATTGATTCGATAGCTCAGGATGAATTGCGCGTCGAAACCCCCTGCATTATGAGCGATACATATTGTTCGCGTGAACCCCTTAATACGCTCCGAGGCTAATTCAACCAGCTGAGATACGGGGTTTTGTTTAAAAATAAACTCGTGCGGTCCGCAATGCTCGCACGGCTCGTCTATAGAGTCATTTGTACAGCAAAATGTACAAACGCGCTGAGCTACACATAAATTTGGCTCCTGCTTGAATGTGCTCGCATCACCGATCACCGGTGTACTCTGCTGTGTTTCAAAGTCATAAAAAATGAATATCACTTTTGGGTCGGCCTTGCGCGAATAAATCGGTCTCATGAAACATAAATGATTATTCGGTTGATCGCTTTTACATGTTTTACAAAATGTCACACCGCACACGTGTTTTTTTCTTTGATTTTTTTCCAATGGCCTTATCGTGCGGAAACAGTCGCGACAGCGTTTAAGCGAATCGCATATTCTGACTGTTTTATGGCCGCGATACGCGTCAATTACGGTATTGTGCTTTTGGAAACATTCATCCCCATAAAAATCACGATAGCATTCCGGGCATCTGAGTGTATTGTTTAGACGTCGTTCACACGGTGGTGAGCCGAAACAGCGAGAACATTTCTTTTTTTGCGAGCATCGATGGCCAAATCGACGATATCGCGTATTACAGGCTACGCGAAAATCTCTACTGCCAACTGCGCCCCTTAGATTCAAAATTGGCTGAAAGTGATGCGATCTTTCGTAATACAAGATGTACAAAGTATGCCTGATAATACCGACTGTGTTCAAAACTTGTTGCGCGCCGTCGAATGGCGGCTCAGACCTACGGCCGAGAGTGAGAAATTCATAAACTATGATAGCAATACCCTCAGGCCCTAAATAAATTTGATAAAAGGCAATTTCGCGTACACCACAGCCACGCGCGGGTATGACAACATTTGCCGCTCTCGTGAGTTCAAGAGCAGCCTCTCGTTGCGCAGCACCGTTTATCTGTCGTATTCGTTGCCAATTAGCGTGCAAGACACCCGATCGTATTTCACCGCGTTCCGCGTAAGCCCGACCGGCCACCAATGAGCGCGCCAAACAAAGCTTATCGTTGCTCCTAACCGTTAAGATAGATTTTTTTTGCTGCACCCTCGTGTGTCAGACCTTTTCGATCCGCTCCCTCGACACCCCTGACAACACATGTTTTTATACTGCACGCTTCATAGATATTCAAGGAGGCGGAACTCTAAGCAACGCTACTTATTAAATGCCACAAGTCGCGAAAAGTGTAATCTCTTGCAGGCCGAAAAGATAGCCATACAGGCCCGTGTGACAAGCCGCCGGTCGTAAAAGACACGCCGACATAATCGCAGCCCTCGCATGAGCTGGTGATATGCGTCGGGACGTCACGAAATGCTCCTTCGAGCCATTTTATCGTACTGGTCCCAGACGGTGGTTGATGAACGCGCATTAACGTCTCTCTGCCACGCAGTTTAAAGCGTTTAAAATAACGCCTCGACTCCTCGATAATTTCAATGTGCTCCCCCGGCGGCTGTACATCTTGAAAAGTTTCCGACAGGCCTGTATCGCGCGGCCTGCCTTCGCCCACTTGTATCTCTGAAAAATCACAAAATAGTAAGCGTCGAGAATTTCTGAGTTTCAGGCAGACTCCATCAGTATAAACTATTACCATTTATTATTATTATTATTATTATTATTAGGGTCCCTGCTAGAAAGGAGCTTCATCGTCTTCAAAAAAACCCCATTCCGATGAATAACCTGTCATAAAATAACCAATCTTACTTACATTTTTCAAAAATTACATGTCAAATAAAGCTTTTACCTGAGTCGGTATTGCCAGCGGCCATGAGCTGCTCATACCACTCGTTAGCTCTGTCAAAACCATCGTCCGCGTCTGATTGATCCAGGTCGAGCTCCATCGGGTATTCCCATGCCTGATTCTCGCGATGATCGAATTGTTGTTCAGCGTCATACTGAATTTCACGAGCCCATTTCTCTAGCAGAATGTTACCCCTTCCGCTGGCGGTTTCTTCCTCTTCGTCTCCTTCATCCGCAATACGGTTCTCATCTATGAAAATCGGGTTGTGTTAGATAATTTCATTTTCGATTTTTTACTTTAAAAAAAATACTTACACGAGGGTCGTGATAAATCGGAGAATATTTGAGATGGGTTAAAAACACTCGACGCTGCTGGTGCTGGTGTAATATCGGAGCACGTGGGTGAATCGCTATCGGCACACTCGTCTATTTCCCAACCGCGTCGATATGCCTGCCCTATACCCGAAGGCCCAGCTACGCACATTTCTTCTTCTTCTTCTTTATCATCATCATCATAAGTGCGCTCCTCGACGACCTTTGTCGCGTCAATAAGAGCCGCTTCTTCATCGCTCGATGCATCGAGAAGCTGCTGATAACCTGTAATCGGCCGCCCGCCACCGCTGTCGTTAAGCCTTATCCGTGTTTTGCGGAATGTCGATATGTTACAATTAAAACGGTACTTACCCTTAATTTCTTCAACGAGAGCTCTGATACACGATGAGTCATTAACACCGCGACGTTTTAATTCTTCATATACGCATGTAAGAATAGACAGCCCTTTCAACAGACCGCGCTTGTGCGCTTTCACAATGACGCGCAGAGGTGTCCACCATATTACATATTTTAAGCGCTTCAACAGTCTATCTCTGGATAAACACTGTAATTCACCGTACCAGCGTTCATTGCACCGTCGTCGAAGCTGCGCACTATGAAATTTTGCCAATCGCAAAAGATCTATAATACACTCGCGAATAAGCGTTACGTCTGACATTGTCGATTAATCGCGCGAGATAACTCTCTGATGCTCGGTTGAATGACAACTGAGTATCTCTCGCGTTTGAAATGAATATAACATTAAATAAAATAGCTCTATGTGCGTGTGTGTGAGTGTGTGAGAAGGGCGCGTATGCAGTTTTCGCGACTTCGGCAAACTTGATGGAAAAAATTAACAGCCGAGCGATGGTAGAAAACATGGGTACGCCTAAACATCGTATTATCTTACAAGAGCTCGAGCGAGCGCTCGCACACGTGCCATCACCATCTCCGTATTCCTCAGAGCAGATACTTTATATTATATACGTATATATAATGGCGTAGAAAAAATAACGAGCTGACCACGGCACATTAACGATGCATTGAAGCATTTATTCATACTCAATTACAATTATTCATTGAAATTATAATTTGCAAAGCTCCTCCGTCCAGATCTCGTCGGGGGGATGCCGCGGCAAAGGCCCCATGTGATAGAGGCGACGGAGCCCCAAAATGTCTGCGGGAGCAGCCACGGGATCCCATACCCAACACTCATCTCTATAATTAATGTCACTCCATAATCTCGCGAGATTTTCGCGGTTTTCTCTTTGGCGTGTTCTCACGGCTTTAGCGACTTCAACGAAGGGACAAAGAGCCCTCTGTAACAATGCAAAAATTAGAAAAGAGCACGCACACACACACGCACACACACACATGAAATGTTTTTTACTCACCAGGACCAGGTTCGATCCTTCACGCTTGAAAATAATCTTGCTTCCCTTCACACAGAACTGCATCTATGAATAAATCAAAGCATGAAAAAGGTGCATTTGGCATGGAACGCCTCGTATACAAATCGTGTTGTAACAAATAATTACTTTAAAGGTTTGACTGTGCAAATTCTTCTTCTTCTGCTGATGATATAAACGCGTTGTTTTCAAAATGCAAGAAACTTTAGATCGCGGAAAGTTTCTTCGAGCTGATCGTCAGACGATACGATACCCGAAACCACAAATAATAAACTGAAAGCGAAAAAGTAATACGCTATTGCGTCGACCATCACGATCATTTCACCCGCTCCCTCTTCTCCTTTTAATATTCTATGAACAAAATACACAATGATGAACATTAAACAATTCTACAATTCAGTTAAACTCGCCTTGTTTTGTGACGAATTTTTAGAAGGGTGTTTCTTTTTTCGTAATAGCGTAGATCGGAAAAAATCGCGATATCTCGAGAACGGTGCGAGATACGCGAAAACGGACGAAATTTCAGGGTGGAGTATCGCAAGGGGTTCGTACTCATCGTGTTGAAAACTTTTCGTTCAAAAAAGGTCGTAACTCGCGTCGTTATACGTGAGAGATACGTCCTTATTTCTCGGCCTGCTGCTAAGACGAACACACGCCTTGTCGCTAATAACGCTTCGGCATATGAATCTCTCTCTCTCTCTCTCTCTTTCTCACTCTTTTCGCGGGCCCTCGCGAATTACGATATATTTCGTATGCGTAGGACGCGAGAAACGTCGTAAGCCCGTATACTTGTACACTGCGGATACGTCCTTCTTATTCCGAGCGCGAAATATCGCGATATCTCGAGAACGGTGCGAGATACGCGAAAACGGAGGAAATTTTGGGGGTTTTCCAAAGGGGTTGGTGTTTGACGGGACGAGCTCAGACCCGTCGTCAAAATATTCAAAATCCTGAAAAAAAACCAATTTTTTTCGTAATAGCGTAGATCGAAAAAAATCGCGATATCTCGAGAACGGTGCGAGATACGCGAAAACGGCCGAAATTTTGGGGGTTTTCTAAAGGGGTTTGTGCTCGATGAGTCGAGTTCAGACCCATTGTCGAAAAATTTTCGTTCAAAAAAGGACGTAACTCGCGTCGTTATACGTGAGAGATACGTCCTTCTTATTTTCTAGGTCTGCTGTTCAGACGATACAGGCGCAGTTTGTCGTGCGAGTATCGCCTATGCTTACGCAAAGGATATACACCGTTCTTCTTCTTCTTCTTCTTCATCGAATAGTAGTGCCGTGCTTTGTCCGTTATAATATTTAATAATGTTCATCAAAAGGAATCTCTGTCTCTCTCGTGCGTATACTTCGTGTGCTGTTGTTGCCTTCGCTATGGACACGTGTCGATTCAAAAAGAGATGCATCGTTGTCCTCGCCCGGCAGGTTTAGATTTCTTGGTGCGGTCATTTGGTGCGACGACGTGCAATTTTGAAAGAATCTGCTCGCTCTCTCTTTCTTGCTGTCGCGAATGACGGCTTACCTCATGTACTTAAGAATCCATGTCTTCTTTCTTCTTCTACCAAAGTTTGCAGCAGTTATTCCCGCTGACATACGCTTTTCATGCAGTCGCGCGTGTCCAAATCAGATGCATCATTTGCCCCTTGAACTGCGAGATTAAATTCCTTGGTACGTCTCGTAACTGCGACGATCCTCGATTTTGATGACTCTTCACGAGCAAATATGTTTCATACCGGAGCAAAGAATCATCCTCAGTCTTCTTCCAGCATCTGAAACGCGCGGGTCTAAAAAAACGGCGACAATGTTTCCGCGATACAGTGCGTGTTTGGAAGCGGCCATTTTTTTACGGAGTAATGAGGTACAGGCGGCGTACGAGGCCCTTCAAATAACAATAAGGGCCTTCTACGAGGAGGACCCAAAGGGCTGGCGTCTGCCTCGGGAAGACGCCTTCGTAGGCGCCTCGTGCGTCGTTTTTCGCCACGGGGCGGTTTCGCGGGGTGAAATCACCCGTGGCGATGACGACGGCGATTACTTCGAGGTGTACCTCGTCGATTGCGGTGTCAGTGATTTTTTTTGGCTGCACGACCTCCGCACCCCACTACCTCTGGCCTCCGTAGTCCCCGCTTTGGGGGAGGAGGTCACGATTGACGGGCTGGATCGCCATGATATCCCGGGGGTGGAGGAGGCGTTGTGGGTCCTCTCATCAGAGGTCCTTTTCAGCCACGGTGTCGTTCACCACCCCGTCGGTCACCCACCAGCCGTGCACTTGTCAACAGCGGCGAACGTGGGTGTTGCGGTGTGGTTGATCCAATGGTTGGAGCTGGACCATTGGGAGGATAACGACGATGAGGATTCCGTGGAGGGACGCGCAGAGGAATGAATTGTGCGCGACGTGTGTGTGTGTGTGTGTGTGTGTGTGTGCATAAAACGAACGTTTTGACGTTTCGCGACAACGACGTTTTTGTGTGTGTGTGCGCGTAGAAAACGAACGTTTTTACGTCGTTGTGTGTGTGTGTGTGTGTGTGTGTGTTGGATAACGAACGTTTTTTACGTCGTTTTTCCAGCTCCCCCTTCACGAGTCAACAGGATGCGGCTTATTAAAGGTAACCATTAAATATAGGATTTAAATATAAAGGAAATTAAATATAGGAAATTAAATATATAATAAATAAAGGAAAAAAGAGTGGACCGCTACGGCGACTCTCCCGGCCGCCCCCACTCTACCCACTCCAAGGAGTGGGGATAGGAGTGGGGATTCGCCATAGTGGTCCACATACTACTTCTGACAATGCTGGCCTCATTACCGTAGTAATTCTGTTGTCGTCTAGGATTTATAACTGTTGCTTTGCTATTCTCTTGACTTTTTCCGAGTCTACCTGGCTCTCGTATTTATTGGAATTATGATACTTGGAACGTACAGAGCGCGATAATACCACCTGTTAGTTACAATTTCGTTATGACATTACTTCGGTCCACTTACTTTTAAGTATATTTTTAATCATATGTGTTATCTTTAGGGCTTTTTATTTCGATGCATATTGCTGCCTGCTTTATTTTCTGCATCATGATTTGTACTCTCTTCTAATTGTACTTTGCCTGAAGGTGTATACCATGGTATTCAACTCAACTCAACTCAACATGAGAATCGAGCACCGTTAGCTCTTATCTGTCGAGCACCTACGGTTGTTTATTTTTCCTCCGAGTACTGCAGAGTTTCAGTACACATAAAAATACATCTGAGAAAAAGCTGAAAGCGTCAGACACGCGAAATACTTTATTTCACGGAAGCTGTGTCACATGAGAATCGAGATTGTTAGCTCCGATCTATCGAGCAGCTACGGTTATCTGTTATTTTTTGTAAGCACTAGAGATTTCTAGCTTTTTTTTTTTTTAAATCCAAAAATACCTAAACTTCGTTTTTTGACGCTCTTCAAGTTGGTTTTTGTTTCATCAAAATCGGTCGATAACTTTTTTTTACATGAAAATTAAAACGGTCACGGGGTGGTTCACCCCCTAAGACAAGGTTGCTCGAAAAAGTGAACATGTCTTTTTCATTACTCGACGTAAGAAATGTCATGTATCTGGATTATTCCGATCCGTACACTTTTTCTATCTGAAACAGCTCACCGACCCTCTAACATGCCTAACTTTGAGGGTCGATTTCACCCCTTGAAACTCCTTGTCCGCCGGTAAAAAAAACGTCTTATTAATGTTTTAGGGTCTATCCAGTGAACAGTGATTCCTAAAAAACTACGTTGGCGTCCCGAACATATATCTATAGTTGTGTAAATATAGTTAACACAAATTAATTCTTGTTTTATTTTTATTGTATGCTCTTCGTAATATTCAGATATTTTGCATCCTAGTGTTCGAGGACTCATAATTGACAGTCTCAGACTTTCAATATTCAATTTATGTAGTATTTCCCGAAAGTAAGGATCCTCTATACACCTTAGAGATATCAGAAAGTTTGCAAAATATTTCACCACATCACAATCGAAATCTTTTTGTGAATATGCCGTATTGCCTGCTGACTTACGAAGTAAGGCTCCTTACTTATTTTACGATCTATTTTCTTTCTTTTTAAGTTACTACAACAACGTCATTTAGATTACATTTTCTGCAAACAGCAACAATTTTTCCTCCAACTGACTTACTACATACTTTTTCGAAAAACTGACCATCAACTATCGTCATGTGTATGTCTTCAGACTCCAAAGTAATTTCTTCAGCCGTGTTATCATTGTCATTAATACTTTCTGTTGCTGTAATAATGATATAAACATATGTAAATCAATTGCCTACACAAACTATTGAGGTAGTTCGATAGCAAAACCGAATTTATTATGGAAATCAAGAAAAGATAAACATTTTGCGCAGAAAAAATTAACAAATCGATATAAAAAGCAGTTCTACCGTATAGTTTTTTAGGTATAGCAAGTTAGAGATTTATGGTTTCTCCATTTAAACACATGGTAATCGGTGCACAAAAAATGTGTATCGAAATAACTTGAAAACGGTTCTTACGGTTTTGATTTAAAAAAACACAGTGCTGTAGTATCTTTTAAAAGAAATTTTCAAAAAAAACATGACCTGCCGTCTAGTTTTTGAAAAAAAAATTATTGTAATAAAAATCGTATGATAATCTGAGTGGGAGTATTGTAATAAAAATCGTACGAGAATCTAAGTGAGAGTGAAAGTATACGAAAATCACGAGCAATTATGAAATTTTAGTAAAATATCGTAACCGTATATTTATTCAATGATCATTAACGATAATTTGAATGATTTTTAAAACATATTTCTCACATGAAGGGGGTTGCACCCCATTTCTTATACGGCACTTAGCTATCGAACTACGTTAAGTGAAAATAACGAACAATGGAAGATAACTAATCATGCAAAAAACTTACTGCTGCAGGTATTCCTGTCATTCACTTCTGTCAGTACATTACTAAAAAGGTGACATGTTAAAGGTGGCCACCCCTTTTTATTTCTCCCCCCGTAAAGATAATCGGACGGGTCGCAGGTGATTTTTGAAGGAAATTTTCTGAGCTTTTCGATAAAAAATACGGCGTTTATCGGAAAATGATAGGATTTGCAGCACAAAAATGGCCACTACGAAAATAATGTGAAAACAGCTTTTTTTCTTATGAAAATAAAGTAGACTTTGTCCCGAATACGGGACACACGCGAAATTTTTTTATAATATCGCATGATTAAGAAAAGTTATGTCAAAATTGCGTATTATAATACCAATTTAAACTTGTCTGAACGAAACGATGGAATCGGATGAACAGGGCTGTAGTGTTTTGTTTCACAGTCGGTTTGCCTTTTGTGCTCAAGTTTACTCCCCCAATGTTGATTTTGTATCTGTCAGTGTGAAATGCCAAAAAGGTTATTTAAGAAATGTAAGGTTATTGAAGAATCGGGTGGTCGTCAAGGTCGTCAATAAGCAGACGACACAGCAAATCACTCTCATACCGCTGGTTCAATTTCGTTGTTTCATTCAGTTAAATTCAAATTTATTCGATAACACGCATTTTTCATGTAACTTTTTTCAATGATGCTGTAGTCAAAAAAAATGTTCGCATGTGGCCCGTATTTGAAATAAAGTCTACTTTATTCCTATGAGAAAAAAAATATGTTTTTTCATTATTTTCGTAGTGGCCACTTTTGTGCTGCAAAACCTATCATTTTCCGATGAACGCCGTATTTTCTATCGGAAAGTTCAGAGAATTTCCTTTGAAAATCACCCGTGACCCATCCGATTAACTTTACGGGGGGCGAACTAAAAGGGGGTGGTCACCCTTAACATGTCACCCTGTATATTGAATGAATAAATGCTGATTAAGCCACTACTGACCACAAACAAAACGGAAGAAAACCTTGCATTTACCTATAACAAATCTAATCTGATCAATTTGTAATTTTATCAGTCTGGTTGGATTCTTTAAAATACGATACGAACAGAAAAGACTGGCCACAATAGAAGTTTCCAGAATAAGGACTAATGGACCTTCTTCCACGAGATTACTTATGTTTCTGACACAAATGTACATGTCACAAACACCAGACGACTTGCGAAGCACAAACCTTATATTTCTCACGTCTTCTGATTCTATACGTGTCCTACGTATTCTTCGTTTCCTATTTATGCACGATTCAATATTATGTTTACCTTTTGTTCTTTTATCCTAAGTATACGCTGATAACACTTATTACACTTCAAGGGTAAACAGCAATCGAAATTCTGGAACGATACGATTTCTTCACGAGAATTAAAAATTTTCTAATTTTTGTAATTCTAATGTTCAGAGTACAATTACTCAATTATACGACAATAATTACATCTATAATTACAAATTACTTTGCAGCTGCAATTGATATGTAATTACAATTGAATGTACTTACAAATAAATATCATTGCAATTACAGAATATTCAATTAATTTATAATTATATTCGTAATTAATTACAAAATAATTTAATGTTTGCCCAGCTCTGTCACGGCGTATCGAGAGACATGACGATTACTAAAAACTATGGTGAGTATTTGATGGGGAACTAACCTCGTGAAGCGCTAGGACCGGACAAATTTAATCGGTGGAGAAGATGCGCTTCCTCTTGATGTGAAGGCGAGCGGGATAAAGTTAGTCGTGAATCCGTGATCTATGTGAGCCGTGAGGCGACGGGAATCACAAATTCTCGCGTAGTGAGATACCCTTTATTTCTTTGATGGTAGTCGAGTAGACGAGTGGTAATTTATTCCGCTGGTTGGTGGGGGGTATCATCGGTATCGTGCGCTTGCGAGTTGGTACATCCGTTTCGCAAGCGAGAGTTTTTAATGGTTTGATGTAATGGCTGGTTCGGGTATGTATGCTTCAAACTTCGGAAGCAACCCAGGGCTCTTTAATAAAGCAGCGTGTGCCTCTTTATCGAGGAGGTCAAGACTGGCGTCATTATAAGAAGGCAAGTGCCCATCGATTGGTCCTGAGGGGTCATAAATGTGATTTCGTTACGGGGTTTTGTTCACCGGTTTCGAGTAGCGTATAGATCTCGGCGGGGGAGGGTGGTTTGACAGAAGTAGGTCTGACCGAGTGATTTACCGCCCAAAAATCTTGAGCATATTGGTTAGAGAGCCGTGGATCTCTCCGAAACGTCGCGACAATGACGCGAGTATTCTTTGTGTCGCGTTGAAGCCGTCGCCTCTCATGGTGGAGTGCCTGTGAGGATCGAGATTTCCTACCAGGGGGCATTGGTTTGGGGTGGCCCCGGCGTTGGGTTGTGTAATTTTGTAACCCGCGAGAAAAGGAAAAAAATTATGAAATACTTGGTGTGCATAATATTGGTTTATACAATGTCAATATCGCGACTTGTCCTTTTTTGCTCGCAGGCAAAGGTCGGGGGTAGTTTTTATACCCCTTTTTACAATCAAAGAAAAAAACGATACAAAAAATTATGGAACGCTCGCACGGTATATCTCGGGGTAGTGCGGTACCCGTAACGGTAAGGTAATGAAATCAAGATCTATGCGTAAGAGTGCTGGGCTAAAACGTGTGATAGAAAAATGAATTGTTACGGCCAGAGGGGCTTAAGGGAACCGTATGGTCTAGAGCACGAAAATTTCACCTATTTTCACGATTTTTTTTTTGCCATAAAAAATTAAAAAATCGATGTTTTAACTTTTCGGGTTTATTACTACCTTTATTAAGTATACAAAAAATTTTTTTTTTAATTTTAAAAACAGTGTTTATTATCATATAATTGGCATTGAAGACGACCCTCTCGAAAAATCCGACCCGGACGGTGAAGATCGATCCGAGACTTCTACTCATCTGAAACACAAAATTCAAGAAGATTCTTAATCAGAAAGAGTGCAGTTATGGTCGGGGCTGGAACAAATCGAAAAAATTAAAAATTGACAAAATGGCGCGCTTTTGAAAAAAAAATTCGTAAAATCGGGTTTTTTTCACTAGTTTTTTAGTATAAACAATAAGAAATTATTTAAATAAAATTATGATTGCAGCCCCGACGATAGCCATACATGTTGTGAACAACATATCCAAATTTCAAGTGATTCGGTTGAATAGTTTTTTTGTTTTCACCTGCGCGGTGCCGAAAAAAGTCGTTTCGAGATAAATGAGTTTAAAGTTTGAGGTACAGATATTTTCAAAAATTGAGCAAATTTTGAATACTTACAGTTAATCCGCGATTCCGGCACCATATAGGATTCCTTCGGAACGTTCATAATTCAAGATTTCCTCACTCCTTTCATTTCTTCGAGCTGTCCGAGCCTCTTTGGAGTTGTCCGTGCTCCTACGGTTGGCGCTCGATACTCGCAGCTCGTCTCGGTTTTGCGCTAGTTGCTCCGCTTGTGGCCCGATTGTTATGCCCATGGTCTCCATTATTTTCAATAGGGATGCGAATCCTTCATTGAATATGCAAGCGGAAATGTGAGTGGCAATATCAATGATTTTTTTTCCGGCAAACAGATGTTTCGGCGCAAGGTGCCACACGCAAGCATTGAAACTTTCGTTATTGTTCTGCGTATTACTGCCAATACACCTTTCCAATAAAGTCTCTGCTGTCAATTCTTCATAAATTGGTTTTAATATCTCTTGTGCTTCATCGCACAGAGCAGGTGGGTGCTCGTAGGTGTCTAAAGTACCTGCAGCCTCACTTTGACGCCACTTGCACCACGATTCGGAACCTGGAGGACAGTACGAGTGTTGCGGATTTTCATCTGTTGAAATTTTGTGATAATATGCTGCCCATATTTCACTTCTCATCCCTTCAGTCGAATCTGAATTACGTCTAATTGCTAGACCGTAATAAGTTGACAGCTCTTGCAATAATTTATTCGTCAATTGTTGACGCTTCGGTGTTTTATTTATCGATTTCCGCTGTGTCTTTTTTCCCTCTTCTTTTTCTGTCAATTTCTTTGTTGCTTTCTTTATTTGTGCATGTTTTTTTTCGCATCAACAGCACGTTTGTACAAACGTTTTTTAACATGCAAAACACATTCTTTTTTGCAAACTAAAAAATCATCCCCGTAAGGCTTTGTGTCCAATAAGGCTTTGAACGTTTTCGTGTCGCCGTCTCCGATATAGTTCGCGTATTTTACGTTGTACAACTCTTCCGATCTCTTGAACATTTCCACGATGCCGTCTACCTCCATTTTGCCAGCACTTCCGGTATGATTTGCGTCACAGTGATCTTCATGCTCTCGATACCACGCTTCATATTCAATCGTATCCTCTTGGCCTTTCCATTGAGAGCAGGCTTGACATATACTGCATTTGACGACAACATCTAAAATTTTATTACTGTATTTCCCTATTAACGAGGCAATACCGAGAAGCGATGAGAATCCACGTTTCGCCCACGATCCATCACCAGACACAGAAAGTTCATCCGCGGGACGCCCAGCTTTTACATTCAACTCGACTTCTTCTTTCAATGCTCTTTGGAAAACGATTTTCGCGACGGCTTCAGCTGCAATTTTTATATTGTCCACGATGCCGTAATATGTACTCTTACAAATTCCTTGTCCAAGATCCATGAGACCGCACAAATTTTTCAAGCCTTCAAATCCTACTCCAAGCATTCTCAGGGCGAGAACAAGTCGACGGTTGATTTCAAATGCCTTATCAATTAACGGCGAAGACAAAATAAAAGTTTCTTTACACTCACACTTCACAGAGAGTTTGAATCCTAGACCACGTTGTCCGTTTTTGCTAAAAGTGACCGCACCGTTACAATCTTTACACTTCAACAACTGTTGCAACGTTAAAAATATCATGCTGAATTCGATGATGCAATAATTGAAAGTAGGATTAACGTTTACTTCCAATTCCTCATTGCCTTTTAATTTTTTCGCAGACGTGCTCGTAAAATCAGTAGTATTTTCGATAGTGAATCGATTGCCCTTGAAATATCTTTTGCGACCTACAGAAGATGGTCGTCTAGAAGAGTTACGGCCTTGCTTTCTATCCATATATTCTGATATTTTATTTCAAAATTTTCGATGTTGGTTCGTCAAAACGTAACGTTGTACTGATCAAGTCAGGGGAAAGCGAAATGACCGTTTCCCTCACAAATGTTCGACAATAGGTATATTTCGGGGAAGGGAAAAGTATATATAGGTATATAGTATGTACTATATACAGGTATATATTTTCGGAGAAGGATTGGGACAGCTGCTGTGCTCCGATTAGGTTACCGGTTAGCGCTAGACCCGTTAGGAGCGCGCGGACCGCTCTCTACCTGCGTTATGGGCTGTAGAAGCTGTAATATTGAGAATTTCTGCATGAAAATTTCACAGTATATCCTTGAGATACTATACTTTCGACATATCGAAAAAAAAAAAAATCGATTTTTTCAAATTTCTAGACCATACGGTTCCCTTAATCGTAAAAGTAGGGTGATTCGAGTTTTTTTTGGTAACGAGAAGAAGTATATATGTATACTACGTTCCGCATCGCGTTAGGAGGATGTGCTACATTCCTTATGGTTTTGGGAAAAATGTGGAAGAATGTGCTACATTCCATACGAAGCGTAGAGTGAAAGTTTTTCAACGTTCCTTGGCAATGAACTCGTTTACGCTGAGCTGTACTCTCAGTTATTCGAGATCTGTCACCGGGTATTCGGTTGAACGCGGCCCCTCTATACAGCCTGTCCCAAAAGGGTCAAAGGATCTCTGAAGGGGTGGTAAATCTCGAAATTCTGAAACGAAAATTCCTCAGCGGTTTTTCGATCTGATGCACCCCTGATGAGTTATTAATAATTAATGACAGCCAATAATACGCGTGGGCTGGGCGGCGCGTGGTGGTGTGCGTGTGACGGTGTGCCCGGCTGCACCGCGAGAGGCAGGGCTACGCCGCGCGACGTGGACGTGTGTGTGCATGGGTGTGAGGGCCCAAGCTAGGCAGCGAGCGTTGATTGTATTGAAGGAGAATGCGAAAACAATAAGTAGCGCCCCGCGATGATACATTTTTATATGAAATGGATGATAAATTAATTAAATTAAATTAATTCATATGGAATTGTAAATCCTGAATGGAAAGCGAAATCTCCACTGAAGATGTTGAAATTCCACTTATTTATTTACTTAAACCAAAAATAAACATCAGCTTGGCGTTTTCTCATACGATATTTTTTCATCATTGATTGAAAACAAAAAAAAATTATACGCATTAATGGTCGAATTTTACTAATTAATTGGCATGCATGCATAATTAATTGGCATGGCATGCTAATTAATTTATTTTCATGATTGTCCGACTAAGTTAATTGATGGGTGATATTATCAACTCCATCAATGACTCTTCCTCCTTACTTCTCGAACGAATCGTCTCGAGATAATTGAATTTAAGGTGTTAAGAAATGGAAATTTCGACATTTCAGTCTGCGAGTATTTCACAAAATGTATTTAGTTTCAACAAATCATAATTTGCCGACATTTTTAGGGTTTAGGAGAGAATAAAATCCTCTCTTAAAAATTCAAGCGTCCCTTCGAACGGAGAGTATGTATACATGTAAAAAATGTTACAAATATATTTTTTTGCAATGATTCATTATCATTTATTGTTATTCGTGTTATGTAATTATTATTATACAACACAAAAAATGTCAGTACAAAGATTTCAACACAACATCTCCTAATTATTATTTTTGGGATCCTCGGAGGTGTCGGGTACATTTTTATAACTTTTGAATCCTTCTATTATTCTTAACTCTATTTAAATTCTCAACAATCGTTGAAAAAAAATTATTCTAATAATTGTTGAAACACTGCTATGAATTTTTGACATTTTTAAATTTTTAGTCTTACAGTTTTAGCAATTCGTTGTAATTTTTTTCTTTTTGTTTTTGCATAAGAATTTTTTTTAACGATTGTTGTGAATTTAAATAAATTTATTAACACAATTTTGTTTGCCGTGCAGATGTTTTTGAAGTATTATGCATTTCGAAGGATTCAAAAGTTATAAAAATACACCCGACACCTCCCAGGATCCCGAAGAATAATAATTACGAGATGTTGTGGTGAAATGTTTGACGTTTGACAAATACTGACGTTGTTTGTGTTCTACAATAACTACACAACACGAATAATAATAAATGATGATCAATCATTGCAAAAAAATGTATTTGTAACATTTTTTACATGTACATACTCACCGTTCGAAAGGATGCTTGAATTTTTAAGGAGAGGATTTCATCCACTCCTCAATCCTAGAAATGTCTGCAAATTGTGATTTGTTGAAATTAAATACATTCTGTGAAATATTCGCAGACTGAAATGTTGAAATTTCTATTTCTCCGTGTCGAGAGATTTGAAAATCTTTACCTCCCAGGATACTCGCTATTTCCCTCTTCAGAAACACCTTAAATTCAATTATCTCGAGACGATTCGTTCGAGAAGTAAGGAGGAAGAGTCATTGATGGAGTTGATAATATCACTCATCAATTAACTTAGTCGGACAATCATGAAAATAAATTAATTAGCATGCGTAAAATTCGACCATTAATGCGTATAATTTTTTTTTGTTTTCAATCAATACTGAAAAAATATCGTATGAGAAAACGCCAAGCTGATGTTTATTTTTAGTTTAAGTAAATAAATAAGTGGAATTTTAACATCTTCAGTGGAGATTTCGCTTTCCATTCAGGATTTACAATTGCATATGAATTCATTTAAATTAATTAATTTATCATCCATTTCCTATAAAAATGTATCATCGCGGGGTGCTACTTATTGTTTTCGCATTCTCCTTCAATACAATCAACGCTCGCTGCCTAGCTTGGGCCCTCACACCCATGCACACACACGTCCACGTCGCGCGGCGTAGGCCTGCCTCTCGCGGTGCAGCCGGGCACACCGTCACACGCACACCACCACGCGCCGCCCAGCCCACGCGTATTATTGGCTGTCATTAATTATTAATAACTCATCAGGGGTGCATCGGATCGAAAAACCGCTGAAGACTTTTCGTTTCAGAATTTCGAGATTTACCACCCCTTCAGAGATCCTTCGACCCTTTCGGGACAGGCTGTATATAAACTTCCCACGAGTCTTAATAATAAACACACGTGTTCAAAAAAATACCAACGGACCGAAAGGGGAAACGCATGGGACTAAAAAATGCATTCCCACGAAAGGGAGTGATATGAGATGCCGCAACCTTTCGAGAACCGTTTATCTCGCGACTAGTAGACGCCATAAGTAGATAGAGAACATGAATATTTTTAAGTACCGAAAATTCCAAGAAAAACAAAATCTTAAATATTTCCATGCAGCTGCTCTTCAAACAAAACGAAACACTTTTCAAATACTCTCAACATTGAAATATTTTTCATTAACAGTAAAACATTCTAAACAGACAAATGAAATCTCAATGTTGAAATAAATGAATTAATAATTGATGAATAATAATGAGGAAACAAAATAACAATGAAAATAATAGATAATTCATTTGGAATAATTATAACAATTGAAACGGACGACACGAAAAGAAAATATATGTAACACTATTAAATAAGTTTGTCATTAAGAAACATATGAGGTAAACCACCAAGCAAATGCTAATACGTTTAAAATAACGATATACAATTTGACAAACATTGAATAATATTATAAATAAAATCTTGTATTCGATAATACGCATAAGACGTCAGTTGTGGAGGGAGGATAGCCTTCCCAAAACAACATCTTTGGCCGTCAGGGAGGGGCAAAACCCACCTACGCGACAAAAATAGGATACCCTATGTGGAGGGGAGTGTGCGCTCCCGAAGCATTAGGCCCTTTAGTTTAAGAAAAGGGAAAATCAAGATGAAAATGGACCATCATTGGTTGAACCCTTCTACGACTTAAAATTTCGGAACGCCTATAAACCGAAATGATAAAAAGACGCGCAGAAGGAAAATCAGAGCAGAAGAGCAGAAGAGCCGGAAGAGCCAGCAAAGAGAACAAAGAGTCAATTAAGAGCAGAGAAGAGTTTTCAAACAGTGAATAGTAAATTAGAAAGTTGCAGAGTCAAAAGAAAAGTACCGAGTCCAAATAATAAAGAAGAGACCGAAATTAAATAAACTCAAGGAAATAAGAAAAGATTAAAGTAATAGAAAAATTGAAATTAATAGAGGAAGTATTCAAAGTTTAAAGTTAAAACTGAAAAGTATTAAGTCAAAGACGAATTAAGAATTATTGAAGTTATTTCGAGGAACTGTGAGGTCAACGAAGATTTTCACCCTTTTGACTCACCGATTTCGTTCTGCCGTCTTCATCGTTATCAAACTGTAAGTCCATTATTTGTTTTATTTGTAATATCTTTAATTTGTTTTCTAAAATACAGACTCTTTGAGTCAGATTAAATCCAACACGACGTTTCCACATTTATTTGCACTCCTCAATTAAAGACTCCCATCCAGTCTATTGGCCGAGAGGCTAGGGCAAAAAGGGAACGACCGATTTTTGAAGGTTTCTTAACCTTGAGTGCGTCTTGACGTCACATTTCATTGTGGACTCGTCAGACCGACGTCACAGTGTTCATAATTTTATTTAAATTCACAACAATCGTTAAAAAAAATTCATATGCAAAAACAAAGATGAAAAAATGATAACGAATTGCTAAAACTGTAAGACTAAAAATTGAAAAATGTCAAAAATTCATAGCAGTCTTTCAACAATTGTTAGAATAATTTTTTTTCAACGATTGTTGAGAATTTAAATAGAGTTAAGAATAATAGAAGGATTCAAAAGTTATAAAAATTTACCCGACACCTCCGAGGATCCCAAAAATAATAATTAGGAGATGTTGTGTTGAAATCTTTGTACTGACATTTTTTGTGTTGTATAATAATTACATAACACGAATAATAATAAATGATAATGAATCATTGCAAAAAAATATATTTGTAACATTTTTTACATGTACATATTCACCGTTCGAAGGGATGCTTGAATTTTTAAGGAGAGGATTTCATCCACTCCTCAATCCTAGAAATGTCTGCAAATTGTGATTTGTTCAAATTAAATACATTCTGTGAAACATTCGCAGACTGAAATGTTGAAATTTCTATTTCTCCGTGTCGAGAGATTTGAAAATCTTTACCTCCCAGGATACTCGCTATTTCCCTCTTCAGAAACACCTTAAATTCAATTATTTCGAGACGATTCGTTCGAGAAGTAAGGAGGAAGAGTCATTGATGGAGTTGATAATATCACTCATCAATTAACTTGTTCGGACAATCATGAAAATAAATTAATTAGCATGCGTAAAATTCGACCATTAATGCGTATAATTTTTTTTTGTTTTCAATCAATAATGAAAAAATATCGTATGAGAAAACGCCAAGCTGATGTTTATTTTTAGTTCAAGTAAATAAATAAGTGGAATTTTAACATCTTCAGTGGAGATTTCGCTTTCCATTCAGGATTTACAATTCCATATGAATTCATTTAATTTAATTAATTTATCATCCATTTCATATAAAAATGTATCATCGCGGGGCGCTACTTATTGTTTTCGCATTCTCCTTCAATACAATCAACGCTCGCTGCCTAGCTTGGGCCCTCACACCCATGCACACACACGTCCACGACGCGCGGCGTAGCCCTGCCTCTCGCGGTGCAGCCGGGCACACCGTCACACGCACACCACCACGCGCCGCCCAGCCCACGCGTATTATTGGCTGTCATTAATTATTAATAACTCATCAGGGGTGCATCGGATCGAAAAACCGCTGAGGACTTTTCGTTTCAGAATTTCGAGATTTACCACCCCTTTAGAGATCCTTCGACCCTTTTGGGACAGGCTGTATAGTATAGACTCTCTGGGCCTACGTCGCGGACGAGAAGTGATGCGACGCTGCGCGGCCCAGCGGTGGGTCTCCCAACGAAGCACGCCGCGAGCGGGCAGCGCCCTCGTTCTTTTACAATTTTGACGGTCGCGACGGTAAGTATCTCTATTCACTAATTATTCTATTCATAATACATTTAACGCTTTTATCTTTGTTTCAGATACCAGCAGTCTTACGCGAGTTTATCACAGGTCAGTATTACAAATAAAAATAAATATAGTTCTAATCTCTTCTTATTATATTACAGAGGAAAAAACGCATCGATATGGGAAAGTGGCGACAACATACTTACCTGAGAAGGAAGGAAAGCATAGGGAAAGCATTGGGGTCGGGTGGGCCTGCCCTGTCGTGTGGCTTGCGAGTGTGGTCGGGGCTGGGCGCGCCCGAGTAAGAATTCGGCGGGACTTGGCCAAAGGGAGGGGTATGGTCAGCGCTCTATGGCAGCCGGCTAGCGAGCACGTTTGCCGGTACGAAGATTGTGCCTTGCTTTCGGGTAGAACCACGAAAAAAGAAACACCACTGCCTCGCCATCGGTAAGTCGCCTTCTCTTTCTCTCCTTCTCGCTCTCTGTGACCACCGGGAAATTGCGGTAAATGGGGTTAATTGTATCAAAATTAGGTTTTGGGCTAACGTACGGAGAGCCTTGGGGTAATTTCAGGCTTAACTCGGGCACGAACACAATGTAATACACTGCCAAATATTTCGGGCCTATTGTTACCGGCTATTTTTGTTCCTTTTCCTGGTTTCCTCGCTGTATTTATCTTGCTTATCGTCGATTACGTCGAACATGTCAATTAATCAATCCATGACGAATAATATTTCGATTAATTAATCTAAAACAACTGCCTTTTCGGAAAATCGCAAGCGTAATCATGCCTAGTCGATTAATTTCGACGTACCTATTTTGCCTATCGTCGTTTATGCTCAATTAATTAATATTTCAATTAATGAACCCAAAACAGAAATGCTTTCCGGAAAATCGCGTGCGTAACCATGCCTAGTCGATTAATTTCGGCGTATCTATTTGGCCGATCGCCAATGACGCTGGATCAATTAATATTTCGATCAAAAATTTGTCGCAATAATGGCTTCGACTAATTGCGACGTATCTATTTTGCCCACCGTCGCTTACGCTTAATTACGCAATATTTCAATTAATTGATGACGGCGTGTTATCGCCAATTCCCCGCATCGATACGTTTTTTCCGAGTAATATAATTTTTCCCCGAGTTTTTTCCCCTGTAATATAATAAGAAGAGATTAGAACTATATTATTTTTATTTGTAATACTTACCTGTGATAAACTCGCGTAAGACTGCTGGTACCTGAAACAAAGATAAAAGCGTTATATATATTATAAATAGAATATTTTGCGAATAGAGATACTTACCGTCGCTACCGTAACAATTGTAAAAGAACGAGGGCGCCCGAATACCGTGACCCGGCACTATACTGCCCGGAGAAATTCTCGCGCGTCGTACGGCTATACCCACTCGCGGCGTGCTTCGTTGGGAGACTCACCGCTAGGCCGCGCACCGTCGCATCGCTTCTCGTCCGCGACGCAGGCCCAGAGAGTCTATATATAGACGAGCCGCGTTCGACCGTTCACCCGGTGACATATCTCGACAACTGATAAGTCCAGTTCTGCGTAACAAGTTCGTTACCAAGGAACTTTGAACAACTTCCACTTTACGCTTCGTATGGATTGTAGCATATACTTCCACTATACGCTTTGTATGAAATGTAGCACATACTTCCCCATTTTTTTCCGAAAAACCATAGGGAATGTAGTATAATACTTCCAATGCGATACGAAACGTAGCATATACTTCCTCTCGTTAGCGAAAGAACTCGAGATGACCTACTTTTACGCTTACGCCCCTCTGGCCGTAGCGAATCACCTCTCTGTCGCACACATTCGTCCAGCACTCTTATGCACCGCTCTTGGTTTCGTTACCTTATACTTACGGGTACCGCATTGCCCCGAGATATACTGTGCGAAGTTTGTTCACAAATTTTGTATCGTTTTCTATATCTTTTTCATTGTTATAAATGGGGGTATAAATGATACCCCGACTTTTTACCTGCGAGCAAAAAAAAAGACATGCAAGTCACGATATTGTATAAGCCAATATTACACGTACCAAGTACTTTTGTTATTTTTTCTTTTCTCGCGGTTTGTAAAAACACACATGCCAACGCTGGGGCCACCCTAAATTAATTCCTCCCGATAAGAAATGTCGCTCATCACAAGCACTCCGCCACGAAAGGCGACGACGTCAACGCGACACAAAAAATACTCGCCTCATTGTTACGACGTTTCGGAGTGATCCACGGCTCTCTAAACAATATGCTCAAGATTTTCGGGCGGTAAATCACTCGGTCAGACCTACTTCGGTTAAACCACCCTTCCCCGCCGAGATCCGTACGCCACTCAAAACCGATAAACCAAACACCGTAACGAAATCCATTTATGACCCCTCAGGACCAATCGAATGGCACTTGCCTCCATACAATGACGCTAGTCTTGAACTTCTCTATGAAGAGGCACACACCGCTTTATTGAAGAACCCTGGGTCACTTCCGAAGTTCGATGAATACGTACCCGAACCGGCTATTACACCAAAGTCATCATTAAAAACTCTTGCTTGCGGAACGGAGGTACCAACTTGCAAGCGCACAATACCGATAAGACCCCCCACTTATCCACGGAATAAATTACCGCTCGTCGAACTACCGTCAAAGAAATGAAGGGTATCTCACTACGCGAGAATTTGTGATTCCCGTCGTCTCACGTCAATCATAAAAAAAAAAGGAGGCACGACTAACTTCATCCGGCTCCCCTTTACATCAAGAGGACGCGCTTCTTCTCCGCCGATTAAATTTGTCGGGTCCTAGCGCTTTACGGCGTTGGTTCCTCATCAGGCGAATAATGTTGCGATCGCGTGAAGGTGACTCGAGTGAATTACATCCGTTCCTAACCGAGATTATGCATCCTGTCTTTTTTTCCGACTCTTTACGACCTCTCCACCTACCATTTATGACCATCCCCTCTGCTATTTACTCAGAGACGAGGCGAGTTAGTCGGCACCGTCCTCGGCTCCTCACCGGTCTTCGGACGGGGCACCGGGTGGCTTTTTCGGCGGACAGTGAACACAAGGCCGGTTTTCCGGCTCCGCCTGTTATTCATTCGGTGGTTACAACAATAATGCCGCTCGTCCGCTTATGGGGTATTCTTATAGACTATCTATAAGATAGATGTCTTGTGCGTAATGTATGGGCTACGTGACTATGGTAACAATGAAGTAAGATGAAGACTATGGACTTTAGTCTTAAGGGTGATTACGTGGTAGAAAGTTGTGAGTAACGTATGGACTTTCATATGCGATTAGGAGGCTAATTACTACACACAGCAATGGGTAACATGATGGTTTTTCGATCAACCATGGACGTATGAGTTTGTGACGTCGAAACGCACTCAAGGTTTCAACGTCATTAAGGTTTCGAGGTATTAAGGTTAAAAAACCTTGTAAAATGATCGTTCTTTTTTTGCCTTAGCCTCTCGGCCGATAGACTGGATGGGGATCTTTGATTGAGGAGTGCAAATAAAAGTGGAAACGTCGTGTTGGATTTTACTTGACTCGAAGAGTCTATATTTTGGAAAACAAATTATAGATATTACAAATAAAACAATTAATGGACTTACAGTTTGATAACGATGAAGACGGCAGAACGAAATTGGTCGAAAGGGTGGACGTCTTCGTTGAACTTGCGGTTCCTCGAAATAACTTCAGGAATTCTTAATTATTCTTTTATTCAGTACTTTTCAATTTCAATTTTAAACTCCGAATATTTTCTCTATTATCTTCAATTTTTCTACTATTTTAATATTTTCTTCTTGTCTTGAATTTAATTATGTTTGGTCTTTTTCTTATTATTTGGTCTCGATACTTTTACTACAACTCACTCTCTGAATTTTCTTTCTAAAACTCTGTATAAACTCTGATTGATTTTCCTTCCGCGCGTCTTTTTATCATTTCGGTTTGAAGGCGTTCCGAAATTTTAAGTCGTGGAAAAGTTCAACCAATGATGGTGTATTTTCATCTTGATTTTTGTTCTTTTTAAACTAAAGAGCCTGATGCTTCGGGAGCGCACAATCCCCTCTACATAGGTTACCATATCTTAATCGCGTAGGTGGGTTTCACCCCTCCCTGACGGCCAAAGATGTTGCTTTGGGAAGGCCCATCTTCCCTCCACCACTTACTTCTTATGAATATTATCGAATACAATATTTTATTTATAATATTGTTGCGCGCGGGTATTTAATAAAACAACAACTAATTATAAAAAGAAGGAGTCTTTATTCGTTATGTTAAAGTGAGCTTTGCGCTCTTTGCGCGTCCGTCCGTGAACGAGTCTCTCGTACGTCTATTCTCATGTCTATATTATCCCTATAGCAACCGTCATGGATAGCCCGTTGATATAAAAAAATAGTAACATGAGGATTTCAGTGAAGTAAGTCAGTCGGTCAGTGATGTTTATGTTAATAATCATAACAATATTAGTCAATGTTTGTCAAATGGTATATTGTTATTTTGAAAGTATTAGCATTTGCTTTGTAATTTAACTCATGTGTCTCTTAATGTCAAATTTATTTAACAGAGTTACATATCTTTTCTCTTTGTGTCGCTTGTTTCGATTGTTGTAATCATTCCAAATAAATTTTCTGTTATCTTCATTGTTATTTTGTTTTCTCTTTACCATTTATTAATTATTAATTCATTGGATTTAACATTGAGATTTTTATTTGTCTGTTTAAATTGTTTTACTGTTAAAATAAAAATAGCTTAATGTTGAGAATATTTGGAAAGTGTTTCGTTTTGTTTGAAGAGCTGCTGCATATAAAGTTTTATGATCGTGGAAATATTTAAGATCTTGTTTTTCATGGGAATTTTTGGTACTTAAAAATATTCATGTTCCCTATCTACCCATGGCGTCTACTAGTCGCGAGATAAGTGGTCCTCGAAAGTTTGCGGCATCTTATATCACTCCCTTTCGTGGGAATGTATTTTCTAGTCCTCATGCGTTTCCGCATACGGTCCGTTGGTATTTTTTGAACACGTGTGTTTTTTTTAGAAAAACAGACTCGTGGGAAGTTTACATAAAGTGTAACGTATGCTGTTTTCGGTTACACTTAAATTTATATGTTCGGACTCGATCAGGGAGTAGATTAATTTAACGTCAGGTAAATCTGATAAAACAAGATATATTCTTCAATAAATAATGTGTGTGTACAATGTTCTTGTCGCGTCTGGGTATCACGGCGAGGATGCGTCTCGTTTCCTCTTTGTAATCGCGCTGCTTACGTACTAATCTTATTCGTATACTTAAAATACTAACAATGTTTGTATATAGTATTTCGTGGCTCTATATAATTTTAACTTTATCGCGCGTTTACGTTTATGAATTTTGTGTAAAACTCACGGTGTCTTTCTTTTTGTGTGTGGTGTAGTGTAGTGCTGTCCTGTGTTGTATGATGCGTGTGTTGTCACGTCCGTTTCGTGTACTGTGATGTGAATTCGTACGTCCTCCTTGTTTCTCCGGTCTCTCGCTGCCGCTCCTTCTCTCTTACGCCTCGGCACCTATTTTTCTCCCGCACAGCTGATTTTGACAGCCGTCAAACAACGTGGTTTTCGTCAATCCCTCGCGTGATTCTCGTAGCCGTTCGCACGTTTTCCTGATTCCTCTGTTTTCCTTCCTACTCAGGTAAGTACTCCCTAGAGCCTTCAGTACTCGTCGTGGTCACAGTACGCCGGGAACGCTTGGAATGACAATCCCCACAGATATTGACTCACGAGGAGTTAATACACGGTGTGCATACGTGTCTTCGAGTCGCTCAAAACGATACGAGTACTCGATTTCCTCAGGCTTTCGCCTTCGTACTCCCTGAGTATCGTACAGTTTTTCCTGTACTCTGACTCGAATACGTATCACTGTCCGTTCGTTCGCGTACCGGGAGACCGTCTTACTGCCAGGGCCAGATCGTCCTCGTCGGTACACTACTTCCACGTAGGTGATGCCGTAAATCGAGCGTGTAACACTTTCGTACACGGTGCTTTTGTGTCGCGAGTTGTTCAAGACTGTGCGAGTCCTCGATTTCCTCAGGCTTTCGCCTTCGTACTCCCTGAGTATCGCAGAGTTTTTCCCAACTCTAACTCTGATACGAATCACTTTCTGTTCGTTCGCGTACCGGGAGACCGTCTTACTGCCAGGGCCAGATCGTCCTCGTCGGTACACTACTTCCACGTAGGTGATGCCGTAAATCGAACGTGTGACACAATTGTGCACTGGACTTCGATTTTCAAGAGTAATTAGCATGTAATGCTCTGTGTAACCTCTCGAGACCAAGTCTCCCTCTGCTCCTTTTGCTCCCCTATTTATACCCCGTTTTAATTGTTTAAATATCTCTTTCCTTTGTGCCATTTGTTTATCTTAATATTGTTAATTTTTGTCCCTTCCCAAATTTTTCCCCCGACTTGTCGTTTCTGTGTGTTTTGATGCTTGTTTTTGTCGGCTTTTATGTCTCTGTGTTGTGTTCGTGCTTGTTGAGTATTAATGTTTATAAATGTTAAGTTTTTTGGTGTTTTCGGTTTCGTGTTTGCTGTCAGCTGTCGTCGATGGCGTTGGTGTATGTGTGTGTGTTTTGTTTATGTCTCGATCGTTGACCCGAGATCATCCGTGCGTGTGCTATACTTAATAATTTCTAATTTTTTTTTTGTTTTTCACGTGAGCCTTCTCGGCGAGCGCCGAACCGCGAGCGGCGGTTGGACGAAATGGGGTTGGGGGGGGGGAGATATGAGAGTACCTGAGACGTTTGACGTTTCAAAAGAAAATGTTTATAAGAGTCTAAACGTTCTGTGTGATCTTGTAACGTTATCTAAGGAATTTCTCGAAGAGAGAAAAAAAAGAAATACGGATTTTCGACGGACGTCACCCCCCCCCCCCCCCCCCCCCACATAAGTATTCTAGCTAGGCGGGTTCTGGACCACTTGTCGGCGAGGGGGGCTGCGGGGCGTGGGGGAGTACGCGCGGGCGGCGGTAGCGGCAGGGGGTGGGGTCTGAGAGGTAGGAGTGGTGGGGGTGCTGGGGCCCGTGTGAAAGAGAGAGGGCGGAGGTTGGAGAGAGATGGAGTGAGGTGCCAGGTAGATGGCTGGAGTGAGAGAGGGTGCAAGAGAGATGGAGTGACAATGTCAAGAATGGGTCTAGGCAACACTCCAGAATTGTTTCTCTCTCTCCCTTTTATTCGGAGCTACTGTCGTAGATGACTGGAGTGAGAGCGGGTGCAAGAGAGATGGAATGACAATTTCAAGAATGTGGATGGTCTACGCAACACACCAGAATTGTCTGTCTCTCTTTCTTTTTATTTGGAGCCATTGTCATACACCTATATATTGTTTGGAAGATTTTAACAGCCGTTCCCTCTCTCTCTCCCACTTAACCACAATTCATAGCATGCGTTTGAGAATGAGGGCAAAAGTAGAAGAGAGAGAGATGGAGTGCAGCCCCAAGTGGATGGTTAGAGTGCGAGAGAGGGATGCAGGAGAGATGGAATGATATGTGGTGTCTGGGCAGAGCCCGACTCGGATAATCCTGGTGTAGTCAATGAGAAAGGGAGAGGGTCGAGGAGAGATTGTTTCGAAAAGAAGTGAGGCCGAAGTTCCCAAATATCACACTTAATATAATTATGGTAATTAGGACAAACCAACGCGAATTCGGCTAACGACGCCGCACGCACACAATGGCGTTACGCCATACGCGGTTATCGAGCCCCTTGTTAAGGGCTGAGAAGACGTACGATGGATGTAGCCGTTTCGCGAAGTCGTATGAATCGACGTAATTACCGAAGTGACCGAAAACTGAGGTAAAGGAAGCGTCCCGAAAACCGTAAGGGTAAACCGAAAAGATTCCGAAGAGAACGGTTGTGCCGAAGAGAATAGAGAAAATCCACGTGTCTCGCGCGAAGCTATTACGTAGAAGAAGGAAGAAGACGGAAATAGACCGCGATCTAACGCCGAAGGGAGAAGGAGAAGCCCGTCGCTTGAGCACCGCCGAGTCCAAACGAGAGACCAGCGCGCGAGGTGCTGCTCTCTCGCGTGGACCCCCAGCACTACGTGCTTTCCCGAACATACTCCCCGCCTTCGGCGACCGCTGACGACGAAGAGTCCACTGGCAGGATTGCGAGTTTCGCAACCGGTCGTTTGAACGTTGAAGAGGCCGTACGAAGTGTCACTACTCTCGTGAGCCCGTCCGCTCCTGAATGAAGCTCGACCACTCGAGCGAGAGGCCAGCGTGAAGGTGGAAGACGTTCGTCCGTAATGAGGACGAGTGAGCCTACTCGTACTTCGTGTGAAGGGTGCCGTCATTTCGAGATCAAGAGGCTCCGATGTAAATACTCTGAGGACCATCCCTCCCAGAAATGTTGAAGCTGGGCCTGAAGAAACTGCCATCGAGAGAGGCGTGATTCCGGTATCGAAGTGAGCGAAGGCTCGGGCACCGTTGTCAGTGCTTCACCGATGAGGAAGTGACCCGGTGTGAGCGCAGCGACATCGTCAGGATCGTCCGACACGGGGCAAAGTGGTCTGGAATTCAACACCGCTTCAACCTGCGTAAGAAGAGTCGTAAATTCCTCATACGTAAGCGAAGTTTCCCCGACTATCCGACGAAGATGATATTTCGCGGATTTTACGACAGCCTCCCATTTTCCCCCCATGTGAGGGGCCGCAGGAGGATTGAAGGACCACCTGGTGCCGAGGTTGGTCAGAGAAATGATTGTAGCGTTCATTTCTGCCGAACCAGCCTTGAAGAGAGCTCGAAGCGCCTTGTCTGCCCCAACGAAGTTCGTGCCACAGTCGCTATACAGCGTATGGCAGATTCCTCTTCTTCCCGAAAACCGTCGATACGCCGCGATGAAGGCATCCGAAGTGTAATCTGAGACAAGCTCGAAGTGAACTGCCGAAGTAGAGAAACATACGAACACAGCAAGGAACGCCTTGTAAGTTTTCGTTCCTCTCCCACGCCATGTCTTGATGGTGAAGGGACCAGCGTAGTCGATTCCTGTGTGGAAGAAGGCTCGCGAAGGTGTAACCCGTGCGGATGGAAGCTGGCCCATGAGCTGCTGTGCTTGGAGCCCTCGAAATCTGGCGCAAGTTACGCAGCGAAGAATGAACGATCGAATGGGAGCACGTCCCTCTTGAATCCAATATGCCTGACGAATGTAACTCAACGTAGCTTGAGTGCCTCCGTGAAGTGTCCGGCGGTGTGCTTCGGAAATGACTAAGGTAGTCAGCAACGAAGCACGAGGCAGTATCGGAGGATGCTTAGCCTCGGTCTGAAGAAGCGAATTATTGAGGCGACCGCCCACTCGAAGCGTTCCGAGATTATCGACGAAGGGCGTAAGTGCGGTGAGCGGGCTACTCCTCTGAAGAGTGGTTCCGGTGGCTATTAACTTAAGCTCAACCGGGAAGTATGCTCGTTGAACGAGCCGGATCCAGTAAAACCTAGCCTCCTCCAGGTCTCCAGGCGTCAGAGAAGTGACAGGCGAAGTGGAGGCGAGCCGCTTAAACCGAGTGGCTGCTCGTCGGCACACGGCAGTAATCCGCAGAAGTCGCGTCAGAGACGGGTAACGCGCCAGAAGATCCCAGAGGTCCATACCTGGTTCTGACATTGTCGTGAACGCAAGCCCTGGACGCTGCTCGAGGTCGCAATCCGGTGAAGTGTCGGCAGACGGAGCTGGCCATGTGGTTTCGGTGGCCGAAAGCCATCGCGGTCCTTCCCACCACAGTGAGTGTGCTGAAAGTTTCCTGGGCGTCAAGCCCCTTGACGCGCAGTCCGCTGGATTTTCCTTCCCTGAAATGAACCGCCAGGTTGCTTGCGAGGAGATCTCTTGAATGGTGACCACCCGATTTCTCACAAAATCCTTCCATCGAGCAGGATGTGAAGTGATCCACGTTATTGTCACTGAAGAGTCCGTCCAGAGGAATGTGGGAATATTCATTAAGTCTAGCTCTCCTTTGACATGAGAGACTAGACGAGCAAGAAGGAGAGCTGCCGTTAATTCAAGCCGAGGGATCGTCATTCGCTTGAGCGGAGCGACCTTGGTCTTTGAACAGACGAGAGTGACCGCTACGGCGCCATCGTCAGCAGTTGAACGAAGATAGACCACTGCTGACATAGCTAGTTGTGAAGCGTCCGAGAATCCGTGAAGCTCGACCTGCGTTGACGCTGAGAGGTGAAGCCATCTTGGGAGTTGAATGAGCGACAAATCATTCAGACTGTCCCGAAAGACTCTCCGTTTCTCCTGGAGCCGAAGTGGAAGTTCGTCATCCCAATGAAGGTTGGCCAACCACAGTTCTTGTAGGAAGATCTTCGCTGTGATAATGACCGGCGAAATGAAGCCCAAAGGATCGAACAAAGAAGCCGTTTCTGAAAGACCCGTCCGTTTCGTTATTTGGTTGTTGAAGGAAAGCTGAAGAGTGAACCTGAAGTTATCCTCGTTCGAATTCCATACGAGGCCGAGAAGCTTTATGTTGGGATCTTCCGATTGAATCAACACCGCTTCCGTTTGCTGCTCAGCGTTGTTATGTTGAAGAACTTCCCGAGAATTAGCCGACCACTTTTGCAGCGGGAAGCGGCCGCGCTGGTATATTCCTTGAAGTTGCTGCGCCGTAGCTTGAAGTTCTTCGATAGTGTCGGCTCCTCCGAAGATATCGTCAACATACCTGCCCTTCGTTAAGGGCGAAGTGGCGAGTGGAAACTGTTCCCCCTCATCCTCGACAAGCTGAAGCATAACCCGAACTGCGAGAAAGGGGGCACAGCTCAGACCGTACGTGACCGTTGTCAATTGATACGGGACGATTCGGTTTTGAGAGTCCACCCACAGGATTTGCTGAAGTTCCCTGTCGTCTGGATGAACCACGATTTGACGAAACATCTTTGTGATGTCTGTCGCGAAGATGAAACGATGTCGTCTGATCCAAAGAAGAACGTCCGAAGTATCCCGTTGAAGTTTCGCCCCGGTGTAAAGAATGTCATTGATCGACACACCACTCGTCGTCTTGAAGGATCCATTGAATACGACGCGAAGCTTCGTTGTGGTGCTGTGAGCCCGAAAAACGCCGTGATGCGGAAGAAAGTACCGAGTGGTTGAAAGCTCTGCTGTTGGAGCGCGAGCCATGTGCGACAAGGTCTCGTACTCTTGAAGAAAGCCGTTGTACAGGTCTCGATACTCCTGATTTATCGAGAGCCGGCGCAGGAGCTGAAGAAGACACCGCTTCGCACCAGCGTACGAATTTCCGAGGGACGAAGGCGAGACCTTGAAGGGAAGCCGGACCACGTAGCGGCCAGTTTCGTCTTTCGAATGTGTTTCCCGGAAGTGTCGCTCGCATGAGGACTCGTCTGGCTCGGCTGTAGCGGCCGATTCCGACGGGATTTCCTCTTGCTCCCAAAACTTCCTGAGTAATGAAGTGACCTCGTCATTAGTCGAAGTATGATGAATACGAACCGATCTTGAAAGAGAAGAAGTGACTGGGCCCAATATGATCCACCCTAGCAGCGTTCGTTGTGCGATGGGATCGGTGGCACGACCCTTTTTGATGCCGGTCTCAACTAACAGCCCGTAGGCGTCGGCGCCGATTATCAGGTTGATGGGTCCCGGTCGCTGAAAATCAGGATCCGCTAAGGGAATCCCTCGCAGATGTTCCCATTGTCCCGTCGACGAGAACGAAGGCAAAGCCGCAGTCAAGACATTCAAGATGAAGGCAGTGACCGTGAAGGATACATTCAAGTTGTGAAGAGACGAAAGAGTCACGGTTGTGGCTCCCCGCGTTCTTCCGGCGGCCTGGCTGCCAATCCCGACCACGTTCACGGAAGCGGCCATACGTTTAATGCATAAGGCTTGTACGAAGCGCTCGGAAATGAACGAGAGTTCAGCGCCCGGATCGACTAGAAGTCGAACTCGTTGCGAAGTGCCCGATGACGTGGTCAAATGGGCTTGAGCCGTGGCAAGTAGGACCGAAGGTCGACATACCGTTTGAACTGAAGTGTCCGGCGTTAAAGTGTCCCGAGGAGTCGTTGGAGAAGTGTCGAAGCGCCCGGCATGAGTCGAAGTGTAGAGACGAACCGATTTTTCGAAGAGGCCAGAAGCGTCGTCGCATTGTCGACACTTGTCAAGTCAAGCCTCTGGCCCATTCGACGACGAAGTGGCTACTGGCTTCGACGTCGCCGGCCGACGCTGCGAAGAGGCTGTCGCTGTCGACCCACGATCTCTTGAAGTGGCCGTGTTCGCGCTTGACGGAAGGTGTATGAGGGAAGGTGTGTATGCTTGCCGTTGCACTCGAAGCAGCGTCCAGCAAACCGACAATTCGACGCGGTATGCGGACCGAGACAGTTGAAGCAGAGCAGTCTCTGCTCTGCGATGAGACGTCTCTGCTTTGGGGTCCTCTTCTTGAAAAGCTCGCATTTCGTGATGAAATGCGGCCCGAGGCAGAAGTGGCACGACTGCGTCGCGGAACCGGCAGGCCGTAGTGGCTCCATGGCCGCCGTCGCAGCCGCGTGGTTCACCTCCCACCTTCCGTCCACCGCCACGGCGTAGGGTCTTTGCACCCTACGCTGGGGGTGCACCACAGGCCGGTAGCGCCCGGACCGAAGTTGAAGCCCTTGGCGATCTTGTCGCTCCTGGCTTCGAAGTTGGCATTGAAGTGGGCCGGTGAGGAGCTGATGCAGCAGACTCGATGCTTTCGAGTACTCGCGCTTTGGTCGTTAGGAATTCCTTCAGCTGCGGAAGTGTAGCCGGTGCAGTGGAGGATCCTAACTTCAGCTCCCATTGTTCACGTAGGTGGTGGTCGAGAAGGGAGACGATGAAATGCACCAGTATCGTGCCCCATTCGTCCACCGGCATTTCCAGAGCTCTTAACGCGTTCAACACCTCGCTCGTTGTGTTTATCAGCGTGTTCAGAGACTGGTACGACCGTGGCGTGACCGTAGCCAGGCTGAAGAATCTGTCGAGCTGCGAAGTGACCAACAATCGTTTATTTTCGTACCGTGCGACAAGAAGATCCCAGGCAGACGCGAACGATGCTGAAGTGACCGGAAGATTGGCGATGATACGCGCGGCGTCACCCTTGAGCGCGAGTCGAAGATAGTGCATCTTCTCGACAGAAGTGATCTCGGAGTTCTGGCCGACCAACGACACGAACAGATCATGGAATGATCTCCACGCGTGAAACTCGCCATCGAACTCCGGGATCTGAATTTTCGGCAACGCGTGCCTCGTGTGCGAAGTGCCCGGAAGTGCTGATAGATCCGTGAGGTTCGCTCCGGTGGGCTCGACCAGTTCGAAGTGCTCCTTGATGGTGAGGAGGCTGACCTTTGCGTCCTCGGAGGCCTGCTGACACTGCGCCTCGATAGCTTCCTTGAAGTACGAGTTCTCAGCGAGATTCTCGCAGTTCATCTCGAGAAGTGCCTCGTGGTCACGTTGGAACCGCGTCCAATTGGTCTCGAGGAGCTCCAACCGGGTAGTGCGAGCGTCTTCGTTGTATTCTGCAGCGTAGCCGCTCGGGTTTTCGCCGCAAGGCCCGCAATACACTGAAATGTACTGTGGAGCCCCGTGAGACGACGTTCCATCTTGGCAACGTTGCTAGTCATCGTAGCACCGAAAGAACGAGGTGAAGAATACCGAACGAAGTGACCGAAGGTTCTCTGCCCACGCTCGAAGAGGCGCGGAAGAACGAAGAGAGCTGGCATGAGAAGCGTCCAAGAAACCCCGCGCGAAGCGCACTCGGAAACGCGAGAACGCGTGCGTAAAACGGCGCAATGCGTCCACGAAAACGCGCGACTCGCACTCGAAAACGCGAGAACGCGTACGGAAAAAACGGCGCGAAGCGTCCACGAAAACGCGCGACTCGCACTCGAAAACGCGAGAGAACTACTCACGATGAAACGCGAAGCGAGCGCGCGCGAAGTATCGGCGATCTCAGCCGAACGAGAACCACGGAAAACTGTCACGCGCACGAAGGAGGACCTGCGAAAGGGACGAGCGCGCTTGGCTCGAAGCCCGAGCACTTGCGAGGCCACACGAAAGAGCGAGACGGGAAGCAACTCGCTCGAGGCCTCCGAACAAAGCCGCTCGTACGCGAGCTCTCGGGCGGCCCTCGAGAGCGAGAGAGAAGCGTCCTGTTGCTTTCGCCACGCGAGCGAGAGAGAGCACGGCGCGATTATCGACCGGCGCGTATACGAAGATCAGCACAAAACGGACGAAGAAAACTCGACGCCGGCGAAAAACACGTGTGCCCCGTTGGTATGCACGCGCGTACGATTTCGATGCAAAGCACTACCGAAATTTTCCTCGTTCCCGCACACGCTTTCCCACCGAAATATCCGGCTCGAAGGACCAAAAAATGTCTGGGCAGAGCCCGACTCGGATAATCCTGGTGTAGTCAATGAGAAAGGGAGAGGATCGAGGAGAGATTGTTTCGAAAAGAAGTGAGGCCGAAGTTCCCAAATATCACACTTAATATAATTATGGTAATTAGGACAATCCAACGCGAATTCGGCTAACGACGCCGCACGCACACAATGGCGTTACGCCATACGCGGTTATCGAGCCCCTTGTTAAGGGCCGAGAAAACGTACGATGGATGTAGCCGTTTCGCGAAGTCGTATGAATCGACGTAATTACCGAAGTGACCGAAAACTGAAGTAAAGGAAGCGTCCCGAAAACCGTAAGGGTAAACCGAAAAGATTCCGAAGAGAACGGTTGTGCCGAAGAGAATAGAGAAAATCCACGTGTCTCGCGCGAAGCTATTACGTAGAAGAAGGAAGAAGACGGAAATCGACCGCGATTTAACGCCGAAGGGAGAGGGAGAAGCCCGTCGCTTGAGCACCGCCGAGTCCAAACGAGAGACCACGCGAGGTGCTGCTCTCTCGCGTGGACCCCCAGCACTACGTGTTTTCCCGAACATGTGGCCTAGGCTATAGATGAGAATTGTCCCTCTCTTTCTCTTTTTTTTTGGAGCTATTGTCACACACCTGTGTACTAATTGTTCGTTCTCTATTGTTTGGAATATTTTAAAAGTCGCTTCCGAAGATTGGGACGAGACAGTCGAGGTGACTGACATTTTGTCACTCCCCCCTCTTATTGAGAATTATTATCGTGCATTTAACTCGTTTAGACAGGTTTTTCCAACAGGAAATCCATTGTAATCGTTAGTCAACTCCACGACGTCGAGATGTATGCAGTGCACCCCTCTAAGAATCTTTGGGACTTGAGGAAAAGCGAGTTGGATTCTATTCCAAAGGCTATGCTGTTAAGATATTGGTGGCGAGATATTCACATTGTATGGGATCGTTTACCAATACGCTATCGAATGGATAATGAAGTTAGGTCCTATCTTCCATGCTATGAGCATTATAATAGGCCGGAAATGCGAGACCATATTGATGGTACCCCATCATATCGTCGAAATAGTGACAAGTGTTTCTCAACATTGAACAGAGAAAGAATGTGATGCATTTTGGAGATAGAAATAGAGTGGGGTGTGAAATTATAAAACCTTAGGAGGCAAAGAATTTCATAACATAACGAGACAGACGAGCAGCCACGAAGATGAAAAGTTTGAGAGTAAAATTCATCGATATTTTGTTCCGAGTTGGAAGTAACAACCATTGAGACTTTCATCCGAAAGAAAATCATCTTGACACCACTCCGTGAAAAATCCCTCGAAGACGACTGAAATGGATTTTTCGAGTATCAACAAAGTAGCCATCATGAGTGAATTTTTGCCGACAAAAAGATTGGCGGATTTACCCGTTCAAATGGATCATCCGATATCAAACTTGAGAGCTGTGGAGACCAAATTTGGAAGGAGATACGTGGCAGATATTGGGATGGAATTTTCTGTATTTCTGCCCGCACGTATCGCAAAAGCCTTAGACGGAGATGTGGCAATGTTTGAGAAGATGCTGGCTTCTGCACTCAGTGGACGACTCTACATGAATTATTTCGGAGGAAAATTCAACAGCATCGAATTCAAGGAGATACAATAATTTTCTTCTCATAAAAAAAATGTATATTTAATATCTATAATATATATTGAATATGTATCGATAAGAAGGAGAAGGAGGAGGAAGTGAAATAGATAAATAAATAACAAAAAAGTGTGATTGAAATGAAAAAATTGTATTCTGTTTATTGTTTTCCTCAAAAAATCCCACGATTTCGTAATGCTTGGTATACATGTAACCTGAGACAGGAGAATTGTAGTTAACCATCCTCGACGCGGCCGATCGAGTCTTTTCTCGAGGGTCGAAGGATCTATTCGTCGAACGGGTAAGGTCTCGTATTCCGATTACCACATTACGGTAACTATTAATCTTAGCGCGCCTCTAGATAATTATCGACCGCCGAACTAAAGATCATAGGCCAGATCGCTGGAGCGAGGAACCGCGTACGAAGGAAGACGAAGGGCCGACGCGCTTGCGCGAGCCGATCGACAAAGGCGATAGATCCCGAAAAGAGGGGAAGGGCCGAACCAGCGAAGTGTCGCAGAAGTTAAAATTATTCCTTGTTCTGTCGTTGTGACGAGTAGTTGTATTAATTTTCGTCTCGTCCTTGTTTAGTTGCGAATTATATATCGCCAGGTTTCGGCCCTTGAGTGTCGACGACGTTTTGCGTATAAAGTAATTTGTTAAGAAGAGGGAAATTGTCGGTTTGTCGACTATCCCACGGAAAATCCAATCGAAAGGGGACTTGTCCGTCTGTCGACAACCCCTACGGAAGGATTCGTACGCTGTAGGAAATTGCAACGTCTGTACAAACCGAACACATCCGTCGACGAGAGATCGACATAATTTAAATAAAGAGGGTTAGAACTTCGACAAATGTAAGTCTTTCATCTATTCCTTCTATCTCATTCTACGCACGAAAGCTTTCTCTGCTTTGCGATCTTACGGGTCTCCAACGGTTCCCACCTTGGGAGAGAGAGTCTTGGCCGTGGTAAAGTATAATTTATTAAAAGAATTGAAATCAGATTGAGTGCTAATCTCGGAAACTTAGCTGGCGCCCAACTTATAAATTATTGATTCTTGTCGGGAGTTACAACGATTCTTTCGACTGTAACCTCGACAATTAAATAAATCGTAATAGTCGAAACTTAGTAAATGCCACCTAGAGCCCCATCAGCCTTCGACCCGAGGCCGCGGTGGGTGAAGAATCCGTCGACTTAAAAGAATTCTGTCTCATTGACGTATTGTGAGATGTAATTGAAAATTTTGATAGCGACGAGTTTCTGTCTCATTTGGCGCCCAACGTGGGGCAACGTTGGAATTTTGAGAAATAAATTATTAAAATTGTAGAAATTGTGTTTGAAATTTGGTGTAACGAAAATTCATCTTGTTCTATTGTCGGAAAATTTCCGTTAAAGTCAGCATTAATTTATTTGTGAAATTCGTTAACGTGCCAAGAGGTTCTCTGTCTTCTAAATTATTAACCCTTCGTGTCATATAAATGTGTCAAAAATTAACTTGTGTTTCCAAAAGCCTGTCTTGTGTTCCACGTTAAATTATTTAAACGAAATTGGTGAATAAAATTAAGTAACGTTTAGTCTTGAAAATTTAGCTATGCGAGAATCAATTGTAATCTATGCGCGTCGTATCAAAGAATTTCTAGCGTCAGTATTATTTATTCAGATATTGTCGACTGAGTTAATAAAATATTTCGAGAGTCAAGAAATAAAATCACGGAAGAAAGAAAATAAGTCGAAGAGAGTCGCCTGAAAAAATTTCACGTCGAACGGCCGAAAGTATTCTCGAGCGTTCCATTGTACTGGGCGTCGTATGCCAGTCGAACCGAGCCATTGTATATAGCACATGTAAACACTCTGGCGAAGCGAAACAATAGCAACTCGTGGTGACGTGTGTTTCGAGAATGCGTAGCCTGTAATATTTTTCGAAAGAATATTTCGACGTCTCGACTTTATTACCCAGAGTATTTCAAGCCCTGTGCGACTTTTTCTTCAAATAACATTTCTTATAATGGTTCTGTCTCTTTCTTAAGCCGAATCGGAAAATTTATAACGCTTTCTTTCTCGGAATATCGCTTATAGCATTCTATCAGCATGTACGAATATTTATTTTCTCCAAATAAGCATGGTAATCGACTTTTATACTATCTATAAATCGACTGTCGTATTATTACAATTGTATATAAATATCCATTGTTCGATCGTGGATAATTTCTTGTGTGAACATACGTATTGTGTTAATTTATTTCGATATTCTATTTATGAATGTTAAATCACAGTGTGTACAAATATTTTGTGAAATTATTGTGAAGACAATTCGACAATCACTGGTTAGGTCCCATAAAGTGTTGATTATCAACGTTACATGAATTAATGTGTTGTTCGGGTGATTGACGTTGGTCTGAATTGATATTTGACGGTTGGCTCGACAAGTCAAAATTTAAAATCAACGAAGGGGAATAAAACGAAAATATTTAGGCAAATATAGCAACCATTTGAAATACACGGTAATTCTTAATATAGAATCAGAACTTGATTTCGGTAATTGTCTCGACTGGTCGGATAATGAAAATTTAAGGAAAATTTAATGAAAAATTTAAGTAATTAAATAAAGTCCAGGGAGTTGAGGAATGTTTAAAACACCACCGAAACGGGTCACGCGTGCAGCAAAGAAATTAGAGCAAAACAAAGAAACTATGGAACAAATAGTAAATCCTGCAGGGTCGCTCGACGAAGTTCTTCCGTCCACGTCTGGGGAAGGGGAAACAAGACGAGCTAGCATAGATTGTAGGGCCGCGGTTGACCAAGGGGAGCAGATTCCTCCCTCACTGGAGAATCAAGAAATCGCAAGCGCCTCATCGAGGCAATCGACAGGTATAAACTTTCCTCGTTGGGGAAATGCATCTTTTGGAAGGGGAAGGGGTTCGCGCGGAGCCACCCCCACACCCGGTTATGAAAATTCTAGAGATTCTGTGTTAGAAAATACGTTTGTTAAAATAAACAGAAAATTAGAGGAATTTGAATTAAAATTAAGCAACGTTAGTCGACTCGAGGGCAAATTAGAACACTTGCTCGAAAATTTGAGCCTAGTTAAATCGGGTTTGGAAATCCCGTCGCGGTGTAACCTCGCGTCTGAGGGGGGAGCCGTGTCGACAGAACAGGGAATCAAAGCGAATTTGGTACCCAGTAATTGCGATGACGAGATATTGAGCATCACGACCGCAATGGTACCAAACGAAAGTAGAAATTTATCGAGGGCCGCGTCTGAAGGTCTTCGAAATGAAACTGTCAATAATATTGTTGGGAATATTATCGATGGAAATAATTCGCCAAGGACCACGTCTGTAGGACCGAGGGCAAACAGTTTATTAAGGAATTGCGATGACGAGATATTGAGTATCCCGACCGCAAATATATTGAATGGAAATAGGGAAAAATCAGGGACCACGTCTGTAGGCCCTGATGTTCGAATGTTGAATAACGAAATTTATAATGTCGACCGTGATTTCCCGAGGCCTACGTCTGTTAGACCGAATGAAAGAAGGGTCGACCGAAATTTATCGAGGGCCGCGTCTGCAGGACTTCGAGATGAAGCAGTCAATGATATTGTTGGGAATATCAGCGACGAAGATAATCTGCCTAGGACCACGTCTGTAGGACCGAGGGCAATGAATGAAATTTATAATGTCGACCGTGGTTTTCCGAGGACTACGTCTGTTAGAACGAACGAAAGAACGGTCGACTGTAATTTGTCGGGGCCCACGTCTGTTGGACCCGGCGGGAGAGTTTTTGGTAGAAGAAATACGAGCTCATGGAGAACTGAAAATATAGGCGAACGCCAACATTTTAACGAAGTTAGAGGGACGAGAGGTAGAGTAGAACAACCGACCCAGGTAAGTTCTTCGAATTATTCAGGAGCATTTGCCCGGTTTAATTCGACGAGGGAAAATAGCGGAAACCAACGCACGAATTTAAATCGTGTCCATTTCTCGCAAGACAATCAGCGAGAGAATTACAGGGAGGTACAGTCACCATCTACTTTAACCAACCCTGTAGTGCAACGATCAAGCCAATCGTCTGATCGATTGCTGAACGATTTCGTTACCGTGACATTTTCTCGTTCGACGCTCGACGGCGAAGTCGTAACGGAAGAAAGTCGGATGACGGTAAACGAATATCGTAGGTTTGTCGAAAACAACCACGAACCCTATTACATCGTAAATGCTCATTCGACACAGGAGCCACGACGTAATCGACATCCACCACCACCTCGGAGAGGAGTCTTGTCATGGCACACTGGTGAGTCAGGCGACAGTGAAGACGACAGTCGCGAAAACATACGAGCCCGCGACGAAACAACAAGTCGTGGTACCTCGCCTTTCTCACGCGCTGGCTCAAGCGCAAATCAGTCCGGTGCCTCGAATTACAATCGAACGGGGGACTTCGCGATCAAAATCGGGAGAATTATTAGCAACTGGAAGGTTACGTTTCCTAAAACCGAGCGCGACGCGGAACAATTTTTACTCCTACTCGAAGATCAATTGTCAGTGAGCGGAATCGAAAAGGATCTTTTCGTCCCACGTCTCTCGAACATCTTTGAGGGCCCATATCGCGCTTGGTACCTCCTGAACAAGCACCTTTGGAATACATGGAAAGATTTCAAAAAAGCTTTTCGCTTCCAGTGGGGGGTTAAAAAGGACGACGGCGTCCTATTTTTAGAGGTCCGTGACCTGAAATTCGACAAAGGCGAAACGCTCGCGGAATTCGCTTGCCGCGCAAGGCTTATTTTCGAAAGGATGCGAAATCCACCACCGTTTCGCGAACAACTAAAACAAATATTGGTCAAATTTAACCCGCGATTAACGTTCGAGATTTTGAATTTGCGAATCGACAGTTACGAAGAATTCCTCCATTACGTAAACGAAAGAAGTTATCTTTACCAACGATCGGTCGACGCACAAAAGGAGTCACGAATTAAAGTAAAGAGGTCCGATTTCAATTGCTTACAAGGGGAATGCACAACCGAATATTCCGATACCGTACCTTCAACGGACGAAGACAATAACGAACAGACAGACTTAAACGCGATACGACCAACACCTTCGCGTGATAATAAAAACTTTAAAGACTCGACAGCCCGTTCTAAAAGTCTCACGCGGCAAAGACTCGACCAGAATCTCGAACGCTTTCGGAAGGAACAACCGGAGTCCTCGGGTAAACGAGAGGACAATTCGATCCAAAAGCAACAACGATTCGTCCGCGATATTTCCAAAGCGTTTTGCTATAATTGTGGCGGAACGGGACACATGTCTCGCTCTTGTACTGCCGAAAGGCAGGTCGTGTGTCACGTTTGTCAAGCCATCGGTCACGTGAACAGCGATTGCCCAAAACGCTCGGGAAACGGGAATGCCCGGCAGTAATCAAACCTCCGATTGCTACCACGAAGGGCGTACCCGAGGTAAACTCGACTCGCAAGCAAGTCAACTTAAAAATAAATCAGGAAAAAGTCCTTGATAAAATCGACCATCCGTTGACGATCGGTGAGGAGACACAAATAGGCAGCGAAAAAACTGAGCAAACAGGATTGCCGTCGAGCCTATCGCTGATCTATGACGAGTCGAGCAATTCCGAACTGTCGGAAGACGAGTTCGACAGCTCAGAGAAGACTTTGTTAATCGGTGGCGACGATCGGACCATCCAATTGACAACTCTTACGTCCGGCGAGAATAACGATAGAATAATCCCCCGCGAAGTAAACACCGATTTAACGGTCAACGAGTTAAAAAGCTGGGTCCCGCCTCATTTATCGGCGAAGTCGACTCAAACATTGATTAATCGACGAATTTTTAGATCAAATGACCATCTCATAGAGCCATTTAACGTTACTCGAATACCGATAGAAATTTCCATTTTCGGTAAGAAAGTTTACGGCATATTAGACAGCGGCAGCGAAAGGTCGTACTTAAGCCAAGCTGTTTATGAGAACGTAAAAAGTCGACAAATTAAAGAACTTACGGAGGACGCGACATCTAAGTACGGAGTTCGACTGGGAGACAAGTCGATAGTTACTACCGTGGGAGGCACGTGCTTTGTTATCGATGTAGGCGACATTTATGGGCCACAATGGTTTAGTATCTTACCAACACTTTCCAATTCGGTCATTCTAGGTATGGATTTCTGGTTGACTTTTAAGGTCCAAGTAAATTCGGCGTTAGGCACGTGGACGCTCGAAGGGAGTAAACTTTCTTATCCCATAGTCCGTAGAAATGTTTCGCGTACCGAGCTACTGGCCCTCACAACTGAGCAGACCGATAAAATTAGAAATTTTCTGGATAACGAATTTGCGAAAATTGATAACGAGTCGACCGGGGTCACTAACTTAACCGAGCACGTGATAGAGCTGGAAGATCAAACTCCTCAGAAGCGAAAACCGTATCCGCGTAGTCAGGCTATTCGCGATTTCATCGATAAAGAAGTCGATCGATTGCTCGATAAAGGGTATATCCAATGGAGTAAAAGTGACTGGGCATGTTCGCCAGTCGTCGCCCCTAAAGCTAACGGCGGACTTCGATTCTGCGTCGACTACCGACCGGTCAACCGGCAGACTAAAAAACCGGCCTATCCTCTACAGAACATGAAGTCCATCCTGTCGCAACTTCACCAAGCGAAAATCATTTCGACTCTCGATATGAGCGAGGCTTTCCATCAGATCCCAATGCATCCAGACAGTAGAAAGTATACTGCCTTCGTTATCGAAGGAAAAGGCCTGCTCGAATGGGTTAGAATGCCCTATGGGTTAACAGGCGCACCTTCGACTTTTCAAAGTCTCATGGACCAACTCAAGCGCCGAGTCAAAGAGTTAATTGTAGAACGAGGCCTGCCGCACCATTGGTCCGAGCAAATTTTCGCGTATTTGGACGATTGGATTGTGGTGAGTCAAAATCTCGACGACCATCTGTCCCTCCTCTCACTGCTGTTCGAAGTTCTACGGGAGGCAAGGTTGAAAGTCAACCGAGAGAAAAGCAGTTTCGCCTGCAAAGAGGTGAAATTTCTCGGGTACATCGTCGACGAATTGGGAATCCGTCCCAATCCGGAAAAAATAAAACCCATTATCGACTTTCCGGCCCCCAAAGATAGAACTCAGCTTCGACAGTTCAACGGGCTCGTAAACTGGTATCATCGCCATTTAAAAAACATCGCTCGCATCCAAGGGCCTTTGAACAAATTAACAAGCCCAAAAGTTCCGTGGAAATGGACCGACGTCGAACAACAGTCATTCGACAGTGTCAAACTCGCCTTAATAAATTCGCCAAGGTTGTATACGCCAGTTCCCGGACAGCCTTTTGTTTTGTATACAGACGCCAGTGATTTTGGCCTAGGCGCTATCCTCGTACAGCTAGACCCCGAGACTAACAAGGAGAACCTACTAGAGGTCCTCAGTCGACCGCTCAGAGGGGCGGAAATCCATTACACCACAACCGAGAAGGAATGCCTGGCGGTCGTATGGGCCGTAGGAAAACTGAGGTGTTACCTCGAGGCGATGCCTTTTACCGTGGTCACCGACCATCAGGCGCTTCAATGGTTGTACGGACTGAAAAACCCCGTGGGTCGACTAGCGAGATGGGCGATTTTCCTCTTGCAACACCCGATGAAAATCGAATATAAGAAGGGCACGACTAACGAAGCTCCTGATGCGCTTTCTCGCATGTTCGACATCGATGTCGACTCTATGGGTTGGGAAAAACTCGTAGAAGAAACCTCGGCAGGAACGCCAATGCTGTCGACTATCTGTGACAGTGACTGGTACAAAACAAAGCGAGAATTAGTTACGAAACATCCAGACAGGTTTACCGAATGGAAGCTTGAGAACGGGGAATTGTACTATTACAGGCCAGACTTCGCAAAACTATTCATCGACGACGAAAATCCTTGGAAAAAGGTCGTTCCACCAGACCAAGTATTAATAGTCCTCAAAGAAAACCATGAGACCCCACAGGCAGGACATTTAGGCCGTGATAATACTTATGACCGCATTCGACGTAATTACTATTGGCCCGGTATGTCTAGAGATATACGATCCTACGTCGAAGACTGCGACGTTTGTATCAAAGTGAAATACAACCAAAATCCTTTGAAAGGCCCCTTCTCGACAAGAGCTTTGTTAAAACCATGGGCGCAATTATCTGTCGACACGGTCGGACCTCTTGTTCGATCAAAAAAGGGTAACATCTATTTAATCGTCGTGCAGGATACCTACACAAAATTCGTTGAGCTCTTCCCTGTACGAAACACCGTAGGAAAAACCGTGATAAAAACTCTTGAAACCGTCTTTGACCGATGGGGCGCTATCCCGGAATCCATTATCACTGATAATGGAACTGAATATATAAATAGAGAAGTGAATTCATTTCTAACGGCGAAAGGCATCAGACGTATAACAACTCCGCTAGCTCACCCCCAAGCCAACCCGGTAGAAAGGGTAAACCGTACAATCAAACCGATGATTGCCGCATTTCTCAAGGGTGACCACGCAGAATGGGACGAACACCTGCCGAAACTGCAGTTAGCTTATAACACAGTACCGCACGCTGGTAGCCGCGTCTCACCGTTTTATTTGAATTTCGCCCGGGAAGCTGATCTCAAACCCCGTGAGCGAATAGTTAAAGAACAATCGCAGGAAGCTAATTCGACTATAGACGGTTGGGTAGAGAAAATAACAAAATTCGACGAGCTGAGACATAGGGTCGAAAATGAAATCAAATTACAGAGTCAAAAACGTCTTGCCAAGGCGAATCTCGCTAGGCCGAGCAAAACAGTCGAATTGAAGGTCGGTACCGAGGTTTATTACCCGAACAAAAAACTAAGTAACAAGGCTGAAGGTTATGCGGCGAAGTTGGGTCATAAATATGTCGGTCCCGCAGTGATTAGGAGATTGATCGGTCCTATGATTGTCGAATTGTCCGATAAAAACGATAAAATTGTCGGAAAATATTATATAACTGATTTAAAAATTCCACGCCGAAGTTTACGAAATCGTTAAATCCTTTTAGCGACCGAAACATGTCAATGGCGTCGCAAGATCAAGAGGAGTCGTATAGCGAAGCCATCGGAGGCACCGACTCAGACTTCGTACCCGATGCTACGTCAACGCCAACGGACCATGACATGAGGGATATGCTCGACGAAAAACGCAAGCTCGAAGCCATGCTAAACGACCTCGACTTGCGCATTAAAAACCGCTCCGGACAATCGACTCCAATTCTTTCGCCTGGGCCAGCTGCTAGCACCAGAGCGACGGTCGACAAGCCCGAGTATTCGACCGCAAAAGGTCCGATTAGGCTGGAAACCCCCAGCAGCTCTCTGAATCTAGCGAAGTCAACGGGGGCCGTTCCGAGACGTTCGACGGTACTGACGCAGTACCCGGAAATCGACGACCTCTTGCCGGAGGTCAAACGACCACAACCGACAAAAATCGTGCCGACTCCGAGCCCGGAAGGGGAGCGACTCCTACGGGAAATCAAGAACCTCCCGCCTCCACGGTTGAAACTTACGAAAGTTCAACGGCTCTCCCCGGCCGATCTACATCGAGAAAATGTTCGACGACATCGAATCCCGGCCGAGGGGCACCAACGACAGTCGGACTCATCCGGCGCTCCACTACGCAGTAGCGCCATTCCAGGGGCTGTTGTCGCGCCCTCGATAACTGTCAAGCCGTTGCCTATAACGGCCACTCCCACGTTCAAGGAACTCCTTCGTGAGTTGAACGTCGCCGAGTTGATCAACCCGAGTGGTGGGAATCCCGAGCCTCTTTACATGATCGACTGTCGCTTAGTCAACACCACAATGTTAAAAGAAATGGTGATGAAGAGAGCAAAGATCCTCATCGAGCGAATCGAAGGAACGAAAGTCGACCGCGGAACTCAAACGTTCGTCACCGTCGACAATAAACCGCCGGTCCCGGGGTGCGTGAATTGCAGGTCCCGTGAACACCACTTCAAGGCCTGCAACCTACCGCTTCGCCCAGGATTTTGCCGTATCTGCGGCGCGGACGGATACGATACCGAGGACTGCATCTACCCTCACGGTATCGAACACGAGCTGGCACTCCAACGATGCCCCGGCTGTACCCGCGAGCTTTCTTTGTACTGCCCAGAGTGCCCGGACTGCAATATACGCTTCGCCGGACTTGTCGACTGGTTGCGGCTTAATTACGCCACGTGGCCGTCACTGTGGGTGCCCAGCGATCACCGACACCTGATCAACGAGGGCCCCGAGACACTGAAACGGCGGCTGAAGGCAAGATTCGACGACCCGTCAGACTACGCCAATCGTGTCCGTGCTTTCCTCATTAGAGAGAACGCCTTGTCGACTGAGAGGAAACCGATCAAGGCCACCCTTGACACCTTGGCCCTGGAGAAGCGACAACGCGCAGTTAACGCGATTATTCGACCGTTGACCCATCAAACTCTGGATGAAATCGCACGAGAAAGACCGGAGCTGGACGATAGTCAGGAGTACACGGTCTTAGTCCCGACTAAATACAAGCATTCGAAGGGCCGTGGAAAGTCGACAACCGGACAGTGACAAATAGGACACGACGAGCTGTCCCCCACCATCGCCTCCTCAGAGCCATACTCATTTATTCTTTATTTCGCTTATGTTTAACTATACTTTCAGTCATGTTACTTTAAATTCACTTTAAGGCTAGTCGACAAAAGAAAGTCGACGGTTATAGATGATTATTATGTGTTAAATGTAACAGTAAAACCTCAGTACTACTAATGACCCTGTGTTGTTCTTGTCTCTTCCCTTACCGTGAGATCGCGGAGTATTGAAGTGCTTGCAGGTCACCCCTTACGGTTTGAGACCGACGTGCCGGAATGGGAACTTGAAGAGGTGCAATGAGCACCAGATCACTCTTCGACGGATGCAAGTCTCTCTCGTTACCGCGTCGAGGTTCGAGGGGGGAGATTGAGACAGGAGAATTGTAGTTAACCATCCTCGACGCGGCCGATCGAGTCTTTTCTCGAGGGTCGAAGGATCTATTCGTCGAACGGGTAAGGTCTCGTATTCCGATTACCACATTACGGTAACTATTAATCTTAGCGCGCCTCTAGATAATTATCGACCGCCGAACTAAAGATCATAGGCCAGATCGCTGGAGCGAGGAACCGCGTACGAAGGAAGACGAAGGGCCGACGCGCTTGCGCGAGCCGATCGACAAAGGCGATAGATCCCGAAAAGAGGGGAAGGGCCGAACCAGCGAAGTGTCGCAGAAGTTAAAATTATTCCTTGTTCTGTCGTTGTGACGAGTAGTTGTATTAATTTTCGTCTCGTCCTTGTTTAGTTGCGAATTATATATCGCCAGGTTTCGGCCCTTGAGTGTCGACGACGTTTTGCGTATAAAGTAATTTGTTAAGAAGAGGGAAATTGTCGGTTTGTCGACTATCCCACGGAAAATCCAATCGAAAGGGGACTTGTCCGTCTGTCGACAACCCCTACGGAAGGATTCGTACGCTGTAGGAAATTGCAACGTCTGTACAAACCGAACACATCCGTCGACGAGAGATCGACATAATTTAAATAAAGAGGGTTAGAACTTCGACAAATGTAAGTCTTTCATCTATTCCTTCTATCTCATTCTACGCACGAAAGCTTTCTCTGCTTTGCGATCTTACGGGTCTCCAACGGTTCCCACCTTGGGAGAGAGAGTCTTGGCCGTGGTAAAGTATAATTTATTAAAAGAATTGAAATCAGATTGAGTGCTAATCTCGGAAACTTAGCTGGCGCCCAACTTATAAATTATTGATTCTTGTCGGGAGTTACAACGATTCTTTCGACTGTAACCTCGACAATTAAATAAATCGTAATAGTCGAAACTTAGTAAATGCCACCTAGAGCCCCATCAGCCTTCGACCCGAGGCCGCGGTGGGTGAAGAATCCGTCGACTTAAAAGAATTCTGTCTCATTGACGTATTGTGAGATGTAATTGAAAATTTTGATAGCGACGAGTTTCTGTCTCAAACCATTTCTGCAATGATTTAACATTCGCATTCGCACAATTGTATTTCAAGTTGTACGCGTGATGAGGACATCCAGGTGGAATTTTCGGCAGCCTTTGCAACGATGGACAGTCCAAATTTTCCAAGTCGATAATTTCCACTGACAGATCCGTTATTTTTCTCAACCATTGGATTTTCTCCAATCCTTTGACATAGACGATGCGAGCGCGTTGCAACAAGGTTCGGATTATTATTTACTATAGATTACTAGATTATTTACTATTTATGACTATAGAATGAATTTATTGGAGGTAGGCTGGTATTTTCTAATTTGTCAATACTATCGATGTATTCATATAGGAATACACCTTTCCTGGTCAATAATGTAAAATCATCTTGGGATAAACAGGAAAATTGAGATTTTAAGTTGTTGAGTTTATCAATTGTTGAAAATGATGCTAATTTATCTAGACTGGTATTTAAAAATTTAAATGAATCGATAAAACGCAATTTTATATTGTGTCGGAAATTGTTTGATGTTTGAACAGTTTTGGTGAATGAAATATATGTTTCTTTTGTTATGGGAAGCACATCGGTTTTCCCCTCAAACGCCGTTGCTACATCCTCAATGATAAAATGAGCATCATATCCGGATAAATTATGAAAAACTAGTGGAATAAAAAAAGACTGTTTGAAATTCAAATTACAATTGGAATGTGCCGGACCTTCAAACCGCCCAGTCAGATGGCAATGATCTTGTACCCGGATTTCCATGGGGTGGAATGGTTTTTCACATATGTGGCATATAGTGGCTGTTCGGAAATTCTCCAACTCATCCAATGTTAACTTTGCCATGGGGCATTTCTTAATAATATCGTATTAATATTTAAAGCTATTTTATGCAACTCCGATACAAACGTCGCTACACAATCAATACCGCGACGTGTATAAAACATAGATAAATTATCGTCATATGTACATTTTAAATAGAATGCTACGCTAAATACTTCATGCCGCTCATACAGGTTTTTTTCGATCGCTTCGCGGTTGGTTTTTGCCAATACGCACTCCAGGTCGGCGTATATGATGAATTCGGCGCTCTTTCCGATTGTGATTGTTGAATTTTAGCCATTTGTTGTCATTGCTGGGCAACCTAACAGCACAGTCATTCAATTTCTCACAATCGATAGTGTGCGCCTCTAATTTCGCCTCGTCCCCGAAGTAGTGCAGGCAACTGTGAAAGAAAGACGTTATTTAGCATCTTCCTTTCTCTCTCTCTTTCTCTATTCCAGATGCTCATCTATTTAAAACTTACCGATCGCAGATGAAGACATGTTGTTTTTTTTTGTCAATTGGGAGCCGACAAGCCGCGATAAATTTTTAATTGTCACAAAATGTCCAACATTGTGCTCCTCCTTCGACGATGAAATATGTAGTAAATTCACATGATTCTTTTTTATGTCCGTGAGATAGATGGGAAAAATATCGTCTTTTTCACCAATCGTGTACACATTTATTTAAAAAAATATTTTGATTCTCAATTTTTTTTATATCATTCATTCCAATTGGAAAGTCAACACCCTGAAGATTTAGAACTGTTGATCAGTGCGGATATGATGATTCACGATCAACATGATTTTCCGCGGGATACAGTGCGGCAACCACCGCCCACGCGAAACAAGTATTGTTCTTCGATTTCACATTAACTATTGCTTTTTTCATCACAATTTTTCGAGGCACTGCAATGCGACACCCAGCACGCATTGGGTTGAATTTATTTACATTCATCATTAAATTTAGGATTTTTGATAAGGTCCATCCACTATCGCGATCTTGAAACTCTTCGAGTGATGCCAAGATGGGCTCAATAACGCATGATCTATACCATTTATTCAAATTGGATGTATTGAATAGTTCTTTATTTCGCGTAGTTATACTTTTCTACGATCGCTTATCACCGGCTACAAATTCACCGTTGAAACTTGTATTCACTTTCACACTTTGATATTCATCAATAAGATCTTTCACGTGTGAACATACAAGAGCACTGGCATCTTCGAAAAATTGTAGTGGTTCAATGTGCTTTCTATTGAGAACACATCCCGTCAATATACGACCCTCAAATGTCATATCAATTTCACGCCACGAAAGTTCGTCACTAATTCCCGCACCGGAATGTATGAAATATCCTCGAGTGGAATTTTTCAAACTTTCAAGACGTGCTATTTGGGCGATGAGTGATTGTTGATGCCCAGTTGTTAATCGCTGTCGTTTAATTCGGCATTTATTTTCCAAAGCTTGGATGAATGAACTGCACTCGCGTTCCCACAATAAATACTCTTCCATTGAACTCACTTGTGTAACACGCTGACACAAATCTTGTTCTGCTTGAAAATTAGCCATGTTTAACTCGGTATTGCGGAAAGAAAATACTTTGAACGAAAAAAAAATGGCAACTCGCGATGTGAACTAGTCGACCGTCGAACTGAAAATGCTTCATTTTGTGTCTAATATGCACTCAACATTTTTTTTTCAAACTCATTTATTCAATATTCCCCATTCATTGAAATATTGAAAAAATAAAAGAATGCATCGAGTTTTCAAAGAGCATTGGAATACAGGCATTAACATCCTCCTCATTGTAAGAAAAAGAAAAATGTGTATCACTTGAACACTATTCGAAGCATTGTATTCTATTAAGGCGAGCAATATGCATTTGTACGTCAGACTACTGAAAATACAAAACTAATAGAAAACCTCCTCTGAAAAATGAAATTCATATGGGAATATTGGAAACTTCCTAAGCATTATGATGACAATGAATAGAATGACCGAACATTGCATGAGGGGGCACCCTGAAAAAAGGGGAAATAAGTACGGGTAAATGTAACCGAACGCAACTCTCATCATAAAACTTTCTAAACAACTGTCTTCGAGGAAAAATATTTTAACTCTATGTAGAAGCGAGAACATCATGCTCTTTGTCTCTACGGGGACGCAAATGGACCCCATGGTATCGTGGCGCCAAAGCGTTGCCCTCTCCGAACGGGTAAATGTAGCCAGACACACGTCAGTCACCTCGACTGTCTCATCCCAATCTTCGAAAGCGACTCTTAAAATATTCCAAACAATAGAAAACGAAGAATTAGTACACAAGTGTGTGACAATAGCTCCAAAAAAGAGAAAGAGAGGGACAATTCTCATCTATAGCCTAGGCCACATATAATTCCATCTCTCCTGCATCCCTCTCTCGCACTCTAACCATCCACTTGGGGCTGCACTCCATCTCTCTCTCTCTCTTCTACCTTTGCCCTCATTCTCAAACGCATGCTATGAATTGTGGTTAAGTGGGAGAGAGAGAGAGAGAACGGCTGTTAAAATCTTCCAAACAATAAAATATAAACAATTAATATATAGGTGTATGACAATGGCTCCAAATAAAAAGAAAGAGAGACAGACAATTCTGGTGTGTTGCCTAGACCATCCACATCCTTGACATTGTCATTCCATCTCTCTTGCACCCGCTCTCACTCCAGCCTTCTACGACAATAGCTCCGAATAAAAGAGAGAGAGGGAAACAATTCTGGTGTGTTGCCTAGACCCATTCTTGACATTGTCACTCCATCTCTCTTGCATCCTCTCTCACCCCCCACCACTCCTACCTCTCAGACCCCCCCCCCCCCCCCCTGCCGCCACCGCCGCCCGCGCGCGCTCTCCCGCGCCCCGCAGCCCCCCTCGCCGACAAGTGATCCAGAACCCGCCTAGCTATAATACTCACACAGACGGTAGCACGAGTGAGACAAAGTGAACGAGAACGAACGAAAGAAAAAAAAAATTATACCAATGACGAAAAGGCATTTTGTTTCCTAATATGAACTCTTTTTAATTAATACTTTTGTCTTCATTTCAATATATTTATTTACGTAATTCTATTTATGTCTATGAGAATCACCTATTTTCTACATGAATCGATTATCTTCCTTGTTGTAGCTCCTGAGTTTCCGATTGAAATTGTTGATGATGACGACGCTGGTGATGTTGAACGTGTAGAAGATGTTGTGACAGTTTAGTTGAGGGTGCATGTCCATTCGTACTTACTCAATCGACCTCGAATATCATCTCATTTTTCTTGTCGTTTATTCAGTTTTTTTTATTTTATTTATTTTTTGGAAGACTTTTATTAACTTAAGTTTAACTTGCAAAGACTCTTTTAAGCTCGACTTGATTTTCCTCCGTTTTGAGATCGGGATAAATTTTTGTATCCGCAGCTACTGGTGGAATAAGATCTTCTCCTCCTTCCAGGTCCGACAGACGTACTGCTTGCTTTTCTGCTTCTGTGTTCCGTTGGCTATCTGCCAAGTGTAATAACAAATGAGTAACTGAGACCCACACGGCGTCGATTAAATTGAGTGACCATCCATAGACGGTGTGTAGAGTGTATCCACATATAAAGATATCTACAATCATTTTACAGATTTTGAACACCACGAATATGCCAATGAAACCCGCGCTGATTGTGCCTAATTTGAAGAATCGACCCCATGTCTTATCCCATGCGTTTTCTGCAAGTTTCTCGAGGGATTCTTCATCGAAAATGTTGTAGAGTGATACTTTATTTCGGTGTGATCCATTTGTTACTCTTTGTGCGACATTTTCTAATATTGCGTTTGTTCCATTGTGAACATTATTCTGTTCCGCATTGTGTCGCGATCGTTTTCGCTGTAAATTCTGCTTGTAGCCAGATGAATTGGATTCTTATAATTCCATATTATTTTAGTGTCGGGCTTTAGGCTCAACGGTGGAATTGCCTCCACAGGTTTTGGCATAAATTTGTACGAAGTATTCTCCAATTGATAACCATGCATGCCAAGTTTAATTTATTTTTTTTTTGGAAAATGTTATTTTTATTTTTCATACTATTTCAAAAAAATACTTTTCGACGAAAACTACTATTTTTATTACTTGATGTACAATTTTACTTTTTAAAGTTTTAAATGTGGATTTCACTTTTTAAAGTTTTAAATGTGGATTTCACTTCTTTTTGTAGGAAATCACCGAATTTAATCATGTAAATAAAAAAATCAACAACAAAACAATTCTTTAAACGTTAAGATTTTGACATCGGAAAAGGTTAAAATACTTTGATATTTAGCACCGACGTTTTGATTTTTCGGTGTTTTGCCTGCTTCGCCACTTGACGAATGTGATATATATATTATTTCGAAATTTATTTCAGCGTGTTTCACGAATGAACAACTCGCCCAATAAAAAAAAGTTTTTTTAAATACTGAGCGCGGTATTCGATCCCACGCCCCTGCAGTCCGAATTCCGACACGCTACCAACGGGACCATCCCATCGCTTGTATAATGAGTGCACCTTCTAATACTTATGATTTGTCATCTCTCTGAGCGTATTGTGGACATTTTTCGGTCAATGCACAGTTCTAATTGATCATTTGTCGTTGGTAGCTATCAGTCTCAACTGTTTCTACCAGCAAACGATGACTTTCAGCGTCTTTTTTCTTTTGATGGAACAAGAAAAGTAATGCGTGCCGCAAATGCACGTTTTAAGGAATAAAACTCGACATTTTCGAAAAATTATAAATTTATAACGCTGTTGTTGTGGCAGAACGTAACTCGTGTAATTTCAAAGTTAACCCTTTAACGTCACAAAGACACTTTTCAGAAGTCCTCTTTTCGACGCGATTATTTGCCATGAAAATATCAGCGAAAAAATTCCTAAAGTACGTTGTCAACTATTTTCAAGGGTGCTCTTTCGATTGGCGCAACTTAAATTTCAATAACATTTTTTTTATACAATATTTTTGACAAATAAGTTGAAAAGACACGAATTTTAGAGTGACATTTTTTTTCATTTTGATTTTCGGAAGTCTTATCGGATTATTTTCGGACCATAAACTGCTCTAAAGGTATCCTCGATAGTTGTACTTTCGAAATATGCAAAAAAAATGTTCTCTTCGACGTTATACCCGCAAAATAACAACAAATAGACTGACAAATTTTCTGTGTTTTGGAGTTCTCAAATATTGTGATCGGAACGAGTCTTTTACGGTCACATGTAAATTGGCTGTCGTTTTCGGAAGTTTTTCGGGTGGCTGTTTAAGAACTTGACATTATATTTGCAACATTAATTTGTTTAAACAAATGACTTGACCAGTCAATGTTACTATGTAAATTGCATACGGTTTCCGACGTTTTTTGGGTCGCTCGTCACGAATTTGATATTGTTTTTGCCAAATTAATTTGTTTAAACAAATTGTGACAAAATTTCAAAATCTTCCAAGAGTGCAATCTACGGAAAACAATAGTGCTGTGACGTCCGTCGAAACTCCGTATTCATTTTTTTACTCTCTTCGAGAAGTTCTTTAGATAACGTTACAAGATCACACAGAACGTCTAGACTTTTACAAACATTTTCTTTATGTAAACTTCCCACGAGACTGTTTTTCTCAAAAAACACATGTGTTCAAAAAAATATCAACGGACCGAAAGCGGAAACGCATGAGGACTAGAAAATGCATTCCTACGAAAGGGAGTAATACGAGATGCCGCAACCTTTCGAGGACCACTTATCTGGCGACTCGTAGATGCCATGGGTAGATAGGGAACATGAATATTTTTAAGTACCAAAAATTCCAAGAAAAACAAAATCTCAAATATTTCCATGATCATAAAACTTTATGCAGCTGCTCTTCAAATGAAACGAAACACTTTTCAAATATTCTCAACATTGAAATATTTTTCTTTTAACAGTAAAACAACTTAAACAGACAAATGAAATCTCAATGTTATAATAAATGAATTAATAATTGATAAATAGTAATGAAAAAACAAATAACAATGAAGATAACAGAAAATTCATTTGGAATAATTATAACAATCGAAACGGACGACACAAAAAGAAAACATATGTAACGCTATTAAATAAATTTGACATTAAAAGACATATGATGTAAATCACAAAGCAAATGCTAATACGTTTAAAATAACAATATGCGATTTGACAAATATTGAATAATATTATAAATAAAATATTGTATTCGATAATACGCATAAGACGTAAGTTGTGGAGGGAAGATGGGCGTTCCCAAAGCAACATCTTTGCCCATCAGGGAGGGGCGAAACCCACCTACGCGACAAAGATAGGATAACCTATGTGAAGGGGAGTGTGCGCTCCCGAAGCATCAGCACCTATAGTTTAGGAAAAGGGAAAATGAAGATGAACATGGACCATCATTGGTTGAACTTTTCCACGACTTAAAATTTCGCAACGCCTTTAAACCGAAATGATAAAAAGACGCGCAGAAGGAAAACCAGGGCAGTGCAGAACAGAGAAGTGAATAGTAAAGTCAGAGAGTTGCAGAGTCAAAAGAAAAGCACGGAGACCAAATAACAAGAAAGAGACCGAAAATAAATAAATTCAAGAAAAGAAGAAGAGATTAAAATAGTAGAACCATTTAAGTTAATAGAGAACATATTCAAAGTTAAAGTTGAAACTGAAAAATATTAAGTCAAAGAAGAATTAAGAATTATTGAAGTTATTTCGAGCAACCGCAAGGTCAACGAAGATTTCCACCCTGTCGACTGACCGATTTCGTTCTGCCATCTTCATCGTTATCAAACTGTAAGTCCATTATTTGTTTTATTTGCAATATCTTTAATTTGTTTTCTAAAATACAGACTCTTCGAGTCAAGTAAAATCCAACACGACGTTTCCACATTTATTTGCACTCCTCAATCAAAGATCCCCATCCAGTCTATTGGCCGAGAGGCTAGGGCAAAAAGGGAACGACCATTTTTACAAGGTTTCTTAACCTTGAGTGCGTTTTGACGTCACAGTGCAAAAAATGTGTGTCCAATTTTTATTTCGGAGATGATGCTGTAAGTTGTTGTGAAATTATTATGAAAATTATAAACACATAGTAAACATATAACATGCTTTGCCGACGCGTAACCCAGCCGTGATGGCCGATTCCCACTACGAGGGAGTGCATGTTATTGGGAATCATCTTTTTATTTATTCATTTATTTATTTTTTGAATTTTCTTGAATTTTTTTATATTTTCCAAATACTAAGACAGATAAGAAACGATGTAAATTCCAAGCGAGATACGAGATGAATCAAAATTTTGTGTTAGATTTTATGTTGGGTTTAGGGTTTGCAAAGCATGTTATATGTTTACCATGTGTTTATAATTTTGATAATAATTTCACAGCAACTTACAGAATCATCTCCAAAATAAAAATTGGACACACATTTTTCGCGCTATTGTTTTCCGTAGATTTCACTTTTGGAAGATGTTTAAATTTTGTCATAATTTGTTTATACAAATTAATTTGGCAAAAAAAATGTCAAATTCGTAAAGAGCGACCCAAAAAACATCGGAAACCATATGCATCACACATAGCGACATTGACTGGTCAAGTAATTTGTTTAAACAAATTGGTGTTGCAAAAATAATGTCAAGTTCTTGATCAGCAACCCGAAAAACCCTCGAAAATGAGGGCCAATTTACACGTGACCGTAAAAGACTCGTTCCGGTCACAATATTTGAGAACTCCAAAACAGAGAAAATTTGTTAGTCCATTTGTTGTTATTTTGCGGGTATAACGTCGGAGAACATTTTTTTTTTTGCAGATTTTGAAACTACAACTATCGAGGACACCTTTAGAGCAGTTTATGGTCCGAAAATAATCCGATAAGACTTCCGAAATTCAAAATGAAAAAAAAATGTCACTTCAAAATTCGTGTCTTTTTAACTTATTTTGCATAAATATGATCTAAAAAAAAATGTCATCGAAATTTGAGTTGCGCCATTCGAAAGAGCACCTTTGAAAATAGTGGACAAGGTACTTTAGGAATTTTTTCGCTGACATTTTCATGGTTAATAATCACGTCGAAAATACGACTTCTGAAGAGTGTCTTTGTGACGTTAAAGGGTTAATGTCCATAGAATAAAATAACATATGTATCAAATCATAACATTTCATACTTATAGCTAGTGACATCTGTTACGAAAACCGGAAAGCAATTAGCGACATACTTGGTATAAGCAAATATGTCTAAATTAGCAGTAGGCAGATTTTTTCGAACGGCGAACATGTCGACACGCGTGATCTCAAATATAAATAGTTTAGGATGTTCGGTTCCAATTTTGTTATATCCACAGGCTTGATCGGTTCCCCGAGCGACCAAAGCAAAAGTGACATCGGTAGAAGTTAACGAGTAAATTGTGTGTTTAACTCCAGATTCCATTTCTTGAATTTTATCGGCTATACCGGTGAAAAGGATTCCATATCGGTCAAATCCACAATTCTCTCGAGGTGTTGCGCTCCAGAAGGTGTGGCCACCGCCTGGGTCTTGACATGTTGTTTCTAGAAGCGCACAAATAGTGCCTGAACGTAAATGAATTTGATTTGATTCCAAATTGATTTGTGCTATATAGCTTTTTAAAGTTATTTTAACTGTGCTCTGGACGACTACGTTGTCCCATGTACCGTAAGGGTCGGAATATGAAACCCCGATGCAGTCACCGCTGTCCCTGATATGCCCTGCCAGTGTTAGGCTGCTTATGGTTGTATGGTTAACCTTATGACGTTCCCCCTCGCCGATGCGGGGAGAACGCCAAAATTATCCCGAGAGATTTTCCCGGTGCGGCGCGTGGGGAACGTGTCAGCTCTCGTGATCGTTATTGGGCGCCAGCTCGTGATGAGCGAAATCTGTGCACGATGGCTCGGCTCGTCCTTCCGAGGTATCCCAGGGGCAGTTCTCCGACGCTACGGCTTCTTACCCTGTACCCTGGGCTCTCCCGTCACGATAGTGACGGGGAGGAGTGACGGGAGAGGCGGGGTGACGGAAGTGACGGGGAGGAGGAACGGGAAGGGGGGGGGGGGGCGCCAAGCAGCGCAAACCAAAAAAAACCTTAGAGATTACACGGCCGTGCCGAAGAGAGAAACGCCAGCGTGTATTATACCAGAACAATAGGAAAAAATAAAGCGCAATTGCCATATACAGCCAAGGGGCACACTCTCAATGAAATCCTCAATCGCAGTTAGCGAGAAAATGATATAACCAAAAAAAAATTAGAAGACTCGAGCGAGTCACTCGCGAAACAAACGCGAGATACTCGCAAGCGACCGTAAACCAATCGCAAGCAAAACGCGAGTTAATTGCACAAGAAACGTAAAATAATCGCAACACAACTGCGAGATACTCGCAAGCGAAACGCGAATTAGTCGCAAAAAAAAACGTGTAATAATTGCAACGCAAATGCGAGATACTCGTAAGCGAGACGCGAATTAGTGGCAAAAAAAAACGTGAAATGATTACAACAGAAAAGCGAAATAATCGCTATCGGCACGCGAAACTCATTACCAGAGAAATATGAAACTGATCTCAAAAGACTCGCTAAATAGTTCCACAAGAAACGCGGGATAAGCGCGGAATAATCGCAAACGAAATTCGAAATAGTTACAAAAAAACGTCGCGAACCAATCGTAGGCGAAGCGTGAAATAGTTGCAAAAGGAATGCGAAATAATCGCAAAAAACCTCAAAATTATCGCAAGTGAACTGTGAAAAAATCACAAAAGAAACGATAAATAAATCCGAAATAATTACAGAAGAAACTCGAAGTAATTGCACAGAAGTTCGAAATTATCGCAAGCGAAACGCGAAGTAATTACAAACGCCCTGCAAAAGGGTCGCAGAAGAACGGCTAAATAATTCCAAAAGAAACGTGAAATTATCGCAACAAGAATTCGCAGTAACTTTATCCTACGTTAAAAGCCTTGGGATTTACGTTCTTGTCATAATATTTTTTTAGTGATGTTTGGATGTAACAAGGTTCTTATATGCTAGACTTCGTATATCGGTCAATCGCATCACCAAATCCACCAAATACCCGTGATAGTTTGTAACGTATCCAGTTTTGGTTACATTTAAAATTTGTTTAACATTGTTTAACTATCCCTTCCCTTTGCTTAATTATTTATCTTAATATTGATAATTTTTGTCCCTTCCCAAATTTTTCCCCCGAATTGTCGTTTCTGTATGTTTCGGTGTTTGTGTCCGTCGAATTTTATGTCTCTGTGTTGTGTTCGTGATTATTAAGTATTAATGTTTATAAATGTTAAGTTTTTTTTTGGTGTTTTCGTGTTTGGTCATCATAAATTTAAAAAAGGCGTTTTTTCCATTATTTTATTAAAAAATGTAATTTTTTACATTTAAAATCCCAGCGCAATAGTCAAGCAACAAATCAGAATATCGACATCGGACCAACGGTAACCGATAGATTTTCCAATTCTCTACAACTTTCAATTTAACTTTTTTTTGATCCGACCAATAGTTTTCATTATATAAGCGAAAAATAAAAAAAATCACCGATTTCCGGCATTCAACCGCTATTTGATGCTAAACGCACGGACAGAATCTGGCGCAAACTTGAGGGGATAATAAGGACACCTGTTTCTGCCGGAATCCACAGCTACTTTTCGGGTAGGCGAAAATTTTACGAAAAAAGTTTATTTGCAGGACTATAAACAGAGTGAGAAAAACTACTCCTGTAACATATCATCTGAAAGACTATGAAGATGAGCATATAGCCGGTGGTTTCTATGAACAGGAATTATCGAGCGTTAAATATTCCGACATTTATTTGATTGAAAAAGTTTTGAAGAAACGCGGTAATCGAATATTTGTCAAATGGTTAGGCTTTGATAATACACATAATAGCTGGACAAATAATGAATAAAATAAAAACATAAAAAATGATTCATTGATTTTTTCTCTCTCTCTTTACCCCCCTCCATTCATCTGAGCCAACGAACTTCATCGAGAAAAATGCTACAATAATAATGTGGGTTTCGAAAAGAAAAAAGACACAGATCAGAGGATTTTTTTTTCCATGGAAATATACAATTTATTGAAAATGTTGTGTCCCGATATTTCAAGATAGAGACTATCGTGAAAATAGGGATGAAGGTTTTGGGATCTACGCCAAACGAGTTAAACTCCAACTCAAGCAGCTACAAAATACTTGTAAAGTTTATTGACTAGGTTGGTTAAAAAAAGGTTTAACAAGAAGTACAAGTAGATGGTTTTGCCTTCGAACCAAACCCGTCGCTGCCCTGATCAAGACTGACTTTTGGGATCGATACGTCGTCGCTCGAAAGGTGACGGCTATCGATCTTTTGCAATAATCTGACGAAGCATTGTTGCAATTACTTGCTCTAAATTGCCTAATTCTGCTGCGATAAGCAGTTGAATGCTCCTTTATTCGGTCGGTGATTGACCGCAGTTCGGTCGCTGACCGATGTTGTGAAATAGGGAAATTCCGGGTCACAACATCCCTCCCCCCTTGGAAGAACAAATCTCTCCCGAGATTGGCATTGCGACTTTGTGTTTGGTCCTTGGGCTTACAAATGTCGTTGTTTACATGTTTTCAGCGATTTAAAATTCTATAATTCCCATATAATTACATATTTGCACCCATTGCATGATTAACTATTTTGTGTCCCCGATACAAAGTGGGACATACGTATTTATATAATTCAGTTCGGTTATGTATGTATGTATGTATTTATGTATGTCTCATGTTGAATTCGTGCGTTGTGTTTTTCGTATTACCTTACCATTAAGTGAGGGTATAGGTAACTTGCGTTTTGACGATTTAGCTGTTTGCGGCTCGGTCGCGCAGCTGATGATGGCCGGCTCGCTGTAGATCGCCACTGCGGGTGTGCGTTCTCGCTTCCGCATATAGAGATATATACAAGTCGCTCCGATTATTATCGGCACGATTGCTCCTATAGAGTAGCTTCCAATTGCGATTTGTCGTGTTACCTCTGCCTCGTGAATTCCTTTTATTTTTGTTTTCAGCGTTTTCAAACGTTCTCCGATTTTATTAATTTCTGCTGGATTATCTGACAATTTGTGAGGTAATTCGGGTACAATTGACGTATACTTTAATAATTGTATATCCTCGTTTAGCATTGTCAAATTTGCTCGCGGTAAAAATTCGTTGTGTACAGTTTGTTTTATTTCTCCTATGGTTTCGATTCTAAAATTAGGAGTGGTGACGGAACATTTTCCGTCCAAAGCCAGAGTCCCTGTCCCTATTAATGCCGCATGTTCCAATTGTCGCGTTCCGCAATGTATTAATAAGGTTTCAGGTTCCGGCGCTACGTATAACCATTTACCACGGTGTTCTAATGCAATTATTAGCGTATTGTTTAACTGTACGATGCGCTGATGGCATTCCGCGTTTTTAACGTTGTGCGTGATATACATCGTTGTTTCGCATGATGTGCAAGTGTGCGCGGCTAATATAGCGCGTCTAGGTCTACATAGATAATGAGTTTTTAAATTTTTGCACGATCGCAGCTCGCTCTCGTCCATCATTAAACAAGATCTTCGCGTTTTTTCAACGATGACGATTGCATTTGTTACCTCTATAAATTGAAAGTGATTTCCTTCGATCTTCGCGGGCAATGGATACGCTCTATTTACTAAGTATTCCTCGTGATTTATTAGTGGAATTTTGATTACCAGGACGAGTTCTGTCTCTACGCAATACGCACCTATTTCGCTAATTTCTAATAATTTTGGCATTTCCTCCGGCCGCACGGGCGTCGGAAACGACAGACCTCTCGGCAAGTATGTAATGGCGTTTTTTAAGTATTCTGCCATTTGCCCCGGGGGCAAGATGCTTGGATTAACTAATCCTTTTGATAATCCTGCTATAAAATCTGTCAGTTGTCTGACTTCGCTCAACAGAGATTCGGTGATCATTCCCATTGTTGTAAGTTTCTCGTCTATTTGTTGTCGTTCATCTAACCTGTCCAGACGGTTTGTCAGGCTGTCCCGTACGCTCATGACGAGTGATTGTAATTGTTTTTGATTTTCCTCCAACCGTGTTGTTGATTTGTTGAACAGGTGTAATGTCGACTCGAGAATTTGAACGTTTTCGCTAAGGGCGTTTTCTAAAGCGTTTTGATTGGTCCCCAGTTTGTTGAGTTGTTCGTTGATTTCCGCAGCATCCTGTGCATCCATATTTCCCGTGACTGCCTTGATAATCGAGCCAAGGCCGTTAATTATGCCTCTACGGTGACGTATTAATTTGCCACCCGTTATATCGTGGATCGCTCGAAGCTCTTGCTCGGTCCTCTGTAGCATTTTTGCTGCTGTGTCGGCAATCGTATTGCACAGCACGTCCTTCGTAGCTGCCCAAGTACACAGCCCTGTTAGATTTGTAAATGTATTTTTTATTTCTCTTGTTTTTCTAACGATCCGAGGTCCATTTTTATGATTAATTTCCATGTGTCGCTGGTTACGGATAAAGTTCCTATTTCTTCATAATAAATCCCTGGGTTGGTTGAAAATTTGTCCACCCGGTATGTTTTTTCGTCCCTCTCGGCGGCGATAGCGACGAGGGGTACTAACCTGCGGAGAATATCGCTCGGTTATTTCTCTGTCTTTGTTCCACTCGTTTCGAGAAACTTTTCATTTTCTAACTCGCTTAATAGTCGTCGGAATTTATATTTTTTTCGCGAATTTTGTTGATTACGCGTTTTTACCCCACCGGGATGCCGCTCTCGGTGTGATTCTTGCCTCGACGGATTTGATCGTCGAGGCGTCGCCTCATTTAGCAGCGAGACTTCGACGAAGTAATAACGTAAGTATTAATAATTCTGTAAAATGTGTATTTGTTTTTTATTTTATTTAATATTAACATTTTTCTTGTGCCCCCTTTTTTGTTTCAGATGGATGACTGGCACTTTGAGGGTGGCGCGGTGGTCTTCGGGGATGAGGATTCGCCGATGGAATTTGTTCTCGTAAGTGTTGGTTTCGCTTGTTTATTTTAATTTATATTTATATAATATATGTGTTATACAGGGTGGTCCACGCAACGTGTGCACCTCTTTCACGGTCAAAATATGCGTTGCACGAAAAAATGTTGTATACAAAAGTTACATGGTTTATAAGGCTTCATCATGTGGTGCATTTATTTTTATTCTAGGTGGAGGCGCTTCGGAGATTTCAAGGTCAACTTTGTTTTTTTAAAGGGAATGCTATATTTTTTATAGCGTAAGATGATAGAGTATCGAATTTTGAGTAAAAAAGTATAGACCCTTATTAGCCCTAAAATTAATAGTTAACGAGTATTTTCACTTTATTACTTTAAAATTTCTATTGCGTAATATCAAGTTGGAGATTCAAATCTACTACAAATATCTGAAGGATAGCATTGTTTACATGACAGTGTTTATCAATATGAACACATTCACCACATCACACGCTCTTATCATGATTCGCAATCCTCTCAATATTTGTAATCCAGTATTAAAGTTTCCTTCAGTGATCGTGCGTGATTATCAGAAAGATAAAAGTGAAAATGAATTTTTGTAATAGTGACAAAGTTGATATGCTTTTAGTGTACGGAAAGTGTCATAGAAATGCAGTAAGAGCTAAAGCTATGTATGCCGAAAGATATCCTGAACGGATTCAACCATCTCGAACCATATTTGAGAGAATCTGTTCGTTCGAGAGAATTTCGTCACTGTATTGATGCCAATGGACATCAATTTGAACACTTACGTTAATTGTGATAAGCCACGAGTCACTGAATGTACTCAAAGTAATAAAGTGAAAATACTCGTTAACTATTAATTTTAGGGCTAATAAGGATCTATACTTTTTTACTCAAAATTCGATACTCTATCATCTTACGCTATAAAAAATATAGCATTCCCTTTAAAAAAACAAAGTTGACCTTGAAATCTCCGAAGCGCCTCCACCTAGAATAAAAATAAATGCACCACATGATGAAGCCTCATAAACCATGTAACTTTTGTATACAACATTTTTTCGTGCAACGCATATTTCGACCGTGAAAGAGGTGCACACGTTGCGTGGACCACCCTGTATATCGCTGTTTAATCTGCGCTCGACAACGCGCAAAACTCGGAAAACAGCGTATGGGGCAACTTCCGCCCTCTCGACTCACAAGTACAAGACCGTTTCTCCACACAGGAGTGGATTTAGCGGGCCCGGTCGACCTACGAACGTTCCGGGGCAGAGGAGCAAAGACATATAAGGGATATATCGTCGTCTTCATATGTTTTTCGACTTCAGCAGTGCACATCGAGCTAGTCACGGACTATACAACGGAAGCATTTCTTGCAACATTCAAACGCTTCGCGAGCAGGCGAGGGCTTTGCGCAACAATCACAAGTGACTGTGGCACAAACCTGATCGGAGCTGCCTCGGAACTACGGCGACTGTTCAACGCATCCAACAAAGAATTCGTTCATATCGCGAACGAACTCGCAAACGACGGAGTCGAATGGAAATTCAACCCCCCCTCAGCACCTCATTTTGGTGGGAAATGGGAAGCCGCTGTGAAATCAGTGAAATTTCACCTGAAACGCGTAATCGGGGACACTGGATTGACGTACGAAGAGTTTTCCACGTTTCTCACGCAAGTGGAAGCCGTACTAAATTCGCGACCACTATGCGCTTTATCGGATGATCCATCTGATCTGTCGGCGTTGACACCCGGGCACTTTTTGATCGGTTCTGCGCTCAACATCGTTCCGGAGCCTTCACTCATCGAGTTGCCAATCCCGAGACTGTCGCGCTGGCAGCTGCTTCGGCAAATGCTCGAACATTTTTGGGCAAGATTGAAACTCGAATACATGCAACAGTTGCAAACGACAGCAAAGTGGCATCAAACAGCGAACAATCTCAAACCAGGAACTCTCGTTCTCGTCAAAGACGAGCGCTATCCACCGTCAAAATGGCCACTGGGACGCATCACCGAGGTGCATCCAGGTGGAGACGGGCTAGTCCGCGTGGTGACCGTGCGGACTCAATCGTCTACGTTCAAGCGCCCCATCGTGAAACGCTGTATCTTGCCAATCGAAACGACTAAGTAAAACGGCAATAATACTGCTTCTCACTTTCATTGACAATCTCTGTAAGCTTTTCAAGGCGGGCGGTATGTTTCGGCAAGTATCGAATTTCGACCACAGAATTGTCTTTTGACTTTGGGGTGTTTCGTCTCATCGCGAATGTTGTGAATTGGCAAGGCTCACGTGTTTACCAGCGTCCACACACTGCTACGAGTTTCAAATCGATAATAGTTTTTGTAATTTTCATCAGTCTACGTTGGTCAACCAACTTGATCGGGTCTCCGGAGATATGTAACATTAAACGTCGAATACAACGTTTTGTCAAATAAATCAGCCTCTAACTGGCAGTTCTTCTTTCGAAAGATAAACAACAGAACTCAGCTTTTTTCCTCCTCTAATGTCGGTATTCACTGGGAATCGTGGAGAAAATCAATGCATTTGCGCTAACAACGTGTATGTATGTGTGTGTGTGTGTGTGTGAACATGTGAAATGAAAAGACTGGTATTCAGTAGGAGAACGAGGATTACACAGTCTCATGATCCAGAAGGTAAGACATAGCTTAAGAATATATATTGTGACGGATTTTTACTCCCGCGCACAATCTTCTCGGCCTGGAGGCCGATGCGCGGGCCCGGTTCACCCCGAGGAGGTTGGGCGCCAGGTACCATGGTACCGCCGACAAAACCGGCTTTCATATTTTCCTCCTCGAAGGCGAACCCGCCCGCCGAGATGGTTTATCATCGGCGTGGCCGAGGCTATGCCGACTAACTCGACTCGAATACATCGGTAGAGGGGCGGGGTGATGGGATAGAGACCGGCGACATTACCAGGCAGTGAAAAAAAAGAAACACCATGTTCGCAATAATTCGTTTAATCGCATTGTCCTTAACTCGGGCGTGTAATCTCGAAATAGCGGCCCCAAAACTTAATAACGAACATAATATAACCCGGCGGCCGACGTACGACGTTCACGACGGTAAAGAAATAATAACGGGATTAACCAAGGCAGTATTAGACGCTAAATACAGAAATAAATGATAATAAAATAGGCGAGGCCGTTCCTAGCTAAATAAACAATAATAAAATAATAACGGTGTTGATGGAGTTAAATAAACGATAATAAAATAGTAACGGTATTTCTCAAGTTAAATAAACGATAACAAAACAGGTAAGGTAGTTCCCTGGCTAAATAAACGATAATAAAATAATAACGGTAATAATAATAATAATAATAATTGGGGAGTTTTACTTGCACACCCTTTACGGGTTTTTACAAGCCACCCACCCAACTACTACCCATTCTGTATCATATCTCCTTCGTACCTCCTCTGCTTTTCTGGGTGGGTGGATTTCCTCCAATAGACCTACTTTTTTACGTGGGTTCCGAACCACGAGAGAACAGTTTAAGACACTTAGAAAAATCCATTGGTGTCGGCGGCGGGAATCGAACCCGGACCCACCGGGTGTGAGCCGGGCGCGTTACCACTAGGCCACTGCCTCTCTTTAATAACGGTATTTATTGCGTTAGATCACGATAACAAAATAGGTAAGGCAGTTCCCTAGCTACATAAACGACAATAAACTAGTAACGGCATTGACTGAATTAAATAAATGATAATAACCGAGGTAAGGCAGTTCCCTGGCTAAATAACGATAATAAATTAGTAACGGCATTGACTGAATTAAATAAATGATAATAACCGAGGTAAGGCAGTTCCCTGGCTAAATAAACGATAATGAATTAGTAACGGCATTGACTGAATTAAATAAACGATAATAACCGAGGTAAGGCAGTTCCCTGGCTAAATAAACGATAATGAATTAGTAACGGCATTGACTGAATTAAATAAACGATAATAGCCGAGGTAAGGCAGTTCCCTGGCTAAATAAACGATAATAAAGTAGTAACGGCATTGACCGAATTAAATAAACGATAATAACCGAGGTAAGGCAGTTCCCTGGCTAAATAAACGATAATACAGTAGTAACGGCATTGACTGAATTAAATAAACGATAATAACCGAGGTAAGGCAGTTCCCTGGCTAAATAAACGATAATAAAGTAGTAACGGCATTGACCGAATTAAATAAACGATAATAACCGAGGTAAGGCAGTTCCCTGGCTAAATAAACGATAATAAAGTAGTAACGGCATTGACCGAATTAAATAAACGATAATAACCGAGGTAAGGCAGTTCCCTGGCTAAATAAACGATAATGAATTAGTAACGGCATTGACCGAATTAAATAAACGATAATAACCGAGGTAAGGCAGTTCCCTGGCTAAATAAACGATAATGAATTAGTAACGGCATTGACTGAATTAAATAAACGATAATAACCGAGGTAAGGCAGTTCCCTGGCTAAATAAACGATAATAAAGTAGTAACGGCATTGACTGAATTAAATAAACGATAATAGCCGAGGTAAGGCAGTTCCCTGGCTAAATAAACGATAATAAAGTAGTAACGGCATTGACCGAATTAAATAAACGATAATAACCGAGGTAAGGCAGTTCCCTGGCTAAATAAACGATAATGAATTAGTAACGGCATTGACTGAATTAAATAAACGATAATAACCGAGGTAAGGCAGTTCCCTGGCTAAATAAACGATAATGAATTAGTAACGGCATTGACTGAATTAAATAAACGATAATAGCCGAGGTAAGGCAGTTCCCTGGCTAAATAAACGATAATAAAGTAGTAACGGCATTGACCGAATTAAATAAACGATAATAACCGAGGTAAGGCAGTTCCCTGGCTAAATAAACGATAATACAGTAGTAACGGCATTGACTGAATTAAATAAACGATAATAACCGAGGTAAGGCAGTTCCCTGGCTAAATAAACGATAATAAAGTAGTAACGGCATTGACCGAATTAAATAAACGATAATAACCGAGGTAAGGCAGTTCCCTGGCTAAATAAACGATAATAAAGTAGTAACGGCATTGACCGAATTAAATAAACGATAATAACCGAGGTAAGGCAGTTCCCTGGCTAAATAAACGATAATAAAGTAGTAACGGCATTGACCGAATTAAATAAACGATAATAACCGAGGTAAGGCAGTTCCCTGGCTAAATAAACGATAATAAAGTAGTAACGGCATTGACCGAATTAAATAAACGATAATAACCGAGGTAAGGCAGTTCCCTGGCTAAATAAACGATAATAAAGTAGTAACGGCATTGACCGAATTAAATAAACGATAATAACCGAGGTAAGGCAGTTCCCTGGCTAAATAAACGATAATGAATTAGTAACGGCATTGACTGAATTAAATAAACGATAATAACCGAGGTAAGGCAGTTCCCTGGCTAAATAAACGATAATGAATTAGTAACGGCATTGACTGAATTAAATAAACGATAATAACCGAGGTAAGGCAGTTCCCTGGCTAAATAAACGATAATGAATTAGTAACGGCATTGACTGAATTAAATAAACGATAATAACCGAGGTAAGGCAGTTCCCTGGCTAAATAAACGATAATGAATTAGTAACGGCATTGACTGAATTAAATAAACGATAATAACCGAGGTAAGGCAGTTCCCTAGCTAAATAAACGATTACAAAATAATAAAGGCATTTGTCGCGTTAAATAAACGATAATAAAATAGGTAGACGATTACAAAATAATAACGGTATTTCCTGAACTAAATAAAGGATACGAAAATAGTAAAGGCAGTTTACCCCTAAATTTATATAAAATAAGCTTGAATAATAATAATAATTGGGGAGTTTTACTTGCACACCCTTTACGGGTTTTTACAAGCCACCCACCCAACTACTACCCATTCTGTATCATATCTCCTTCGTACCTCCTCTGCTTTTCTGGGTGGGTGGATTTCCTCCAATAGACCTACTTTTTTACGTGGGTTCCGAACCACGAGAGAACAGTTTAAGACACTTAGAAAAATCCATTGGTGTCGGCGGCGGGAATCAAACCCGGACCCACCGGGTGTGAGCCGGGCGCGTTACCACTAGGCCACTGCCTCTCTTAAAATAAGCTTGAAGAGATAATACATAATTGGTATGCCCGATACATGAATGCCGAGGTAGCAACACGCCCGAGGAATTCGCCACACGACTCGAAGACGATGTGACAATAATGTGTTCGACGAAAATCGCGATTTCCCAAAATGATACATACAAGACGATAGGCGCGACGCAAGGTAAGGCAAACACAACGCTCGTCGCCGAGGACCGAGCCGGCGCGTGGCGTAAACACGCGAGAGAGAGATAGACAAACAACAAGACGCGAGCGAGTGCGACCCTGAGCGCGAGAGTAGCGAGCACGAGGCCTTTGTAATAGCCCCAAAAATTTAACACAGCAGAATATTTCGCGATTAAGACTTATTTCTCGCAATCCCACACACATTATTTCGACTAATAAAAATCATTTTACACGATCAAATATTATACCTCCCACCGTGCCACGGCGCGGGGATTCTAACCATCATACAATAAATCGAATATACGCGAGAAGGCATGGCAACTCTCCGGAAGACAGTTTATATAGGCCAGGGATAAGGGACGAGACGCGAGGCTTCAACTCGATGTTTTATTACTGATCGGGGCTGTTACTAAACAACAAAAAAAACTAATACATCCCGTGATGCAACCAAAAGAACCCAGCCCTCGATCAGTCCTAATTATACGAAGGCCCTTCGCATCTCGGCCCGAATCTCCTTCCGCCGTCGTAAGAGAGAAAAAGGACTTACCCCATCGATCGTAACGAAGCAGACTGACTACCGTTCGACTCGCCGGCAGCAAGCGCGCGGACCCCAGCGCGCCCCACCACCTGTCACCGGCCAGCGGCGCACCGCATTTTCGGTCGTGCCCGCGCGAATTTTGGGGAAAACAGCGTGCCCCCCGGACCCCGTCCGGTGGCAAGGCAATCGCTGCTGTAATTTCCGATATGTCGCGCCACGTCGGGCGAGTTTCGCGCCTCCCCATGTGGCCGTCCCGTTAACTCACTCCCCGAGGATACTGCCGGTAATTCCGGGCGAAGGGTGGAGGCCTCCCTCACCCTGCGAGGAGCGACCTCGACCAGGGTGGTGGGCCCACCAAAATACTCCACATCGCCCCGGAACACCCGTATCCCACGTTAGGGGCGCCGTGATTAAGGCGTCTTCTCACTTTGGAAATTAAAAAAAATCGATTTTTTTTTTTTTTTTAATTTTGAAAGTACATATCTTCAAAAATGTCATCTCGAAATTTCATAAAGATCGGACGAGTCTAACTACATTTTTTGGCGACCGTTAGGTGACTACCTGAGAGTACCCGGCGATCCCTTTCACGCCGCTCGGACGGTCCCTGTATATCTGACTCTATACAATTGAATAGCCGTGTTCTTTTGTTAATGTAGTACCCCTTGCTTAGGTATATTCTGTTTTCGGGTCTATACTCATGTAATAAGACCTTAACACGTGCATTTTTCAAAAGAAAATCACTCGGCAACGATGCTAAACTGTTATTTCATCAGTCTAATTTGAAACTTCGTAACGGCAACATCTCTGCGCTCAGGATTGTTATAATGGATAAAAAGACTTCGCAACAAAGTGCCACGTGGCGACGTCCAAGTTCGAAATCTAAAAAAAGAAAATTTCGTGGAGTGCTTCCACACCAGTCTGAAGCAGATACGAGTCATGCTAGTGCGAGTGCAGCAAAATGAAAAAAATCGGACGATACAAGTTTCGATGTACACATCGATCCAACGGCTGGATATAGTATTATTCAGTTTTTTCTTGTTTTTTCTACATTACAACAATATGTGAAGTGTAAAGTTTGTAACAAAGATGTTTCTTTTACAAAGTACGGTCAGCGAGGACTCGGTTTCAAAATTTGTGTGACTTGTGATTGCGGAGAAAAATATATTAACTCATGCCCATTAATCTCAACTGGGTACGAAATCAATCGTCGTTTAGTGTACGTTATGCGTTTGATTGGTGTTGGATTGAGTGGTATCAATACGTTTTGTGGGCTCATAACGCGACAGTGATCGCGTACGCGTAGGGAACCGCCGCAGCTCTAACGCTTCAAAAGAGACTAGGTCGAGACGAAGGGAAGCTATTTTGGACGAACACACCTTCTACGAAGAATCGGAAGGTCCATTGTATGGAGCAGGCATCGCTGATTAACCCGAGGTAAGGTTTTTTCATGATTTTTCTGCAACCAAAACTTTAAACGCAGTTATCTCAAAACAAGGTTTTTCGGTGCTTTGTTGATGAAATTTCGGAAACTATCCGGCCGATTGTCATGAAATTTGAATGATATATGCTTCATAGTTATGGCTATAGCGCATATCATCAGATTTTTGAAATTTTGATTTTAAGAATTTTTTTTTTACAAAAAACTGCAAAAAAATCGTGGTTTTTTTTTACTTTTTCGAAAAACGTGCGCCATTTTGTTATTTTCGCGAATATCGAAAATCTGATGATATGCGCTGTAGCCACTGACATACTGAATCTAAAACAGTTTTATTTTTTTGTTTCAGACGACCCGTCTCGGAGATACCATCAACAAGCCACGACCATAACATTTTTACACGGGTTTTTCGATGCTACTGATGTATTATAATAATTGTTTAAAAAAATTAAAAAAAAATTTTTTCATGTACTTGAAAGATGTGTTTATTACATAGGATCCGTTTTATCCCATAATTTTAAGCAAAAATCCTCGAAAAAAAATCGCAAAAACAGCCTATTTTTGAGGCGCTTAAAGTGAGAAGATGCCTTAAACGAACCTTGAGTCCGGGAATGCGGCGTTGGGGATGATGATACTCCCGAGGCGTCGAAAACTCGCCCAAAGCCACGCAGGACCATCCATGACGTGGCGACGACTCCCCAAACATTCTCCTGCACCTCGCCTGCATGCAAGGCAAGGTACGAAACACACTGCTGATAGCAAAGGCACGTTGATCGCACAGAGTGGCAGGCGACACCGAGACCACACGCTGACACGCGATGCTCGTCGAAAACTCCCTCAAACGGGCTCAAAGATCGAATTTTCCCCGATTATTCCCTTTTTCAAATACCACCGGTCGATGGTCGAATCCCGACCGCAGCAAGGTGGCCTTCCCATACTACATAAAATTCTCCCGATCAACCAAAAATAAATAAAGCAATGGCTCTTCACTCGCGTCTCTCGCCCTCCGCGATTCTCGCAAAAATGTACACGCGCTCTCTCTCTCACACGCCCACCGCCACCACCTCCGTCAACTCGCCTACTCACGGCCAAGCCGTAATTTTTCCCGCAACGGTGGGACCGCGCGTCGTCCCAGGGTCGTCGATCCGACCCTCTCGTCGACACTCATTAGTACCGGTGACGGGAGACGAAATGTCACGTCACAAAGCCCCCTCCCAAAGATGTTAGCCAGTGCTCGCCAGATCCCAAGACGCGCGTTCTAGCTCTCGTCCCTCGGCGGTTCCTCTGCTGCTGTCCCGACGACGACGTCCCGCCTCCGTGCAAGCCCTCTATAGTAAGTAATCGACGAGATTAATGATCGACAGCAGGATTCTTTTTCCCGAGGTTCCGAGGACAGAATACACCCGAACCACAGGAAATAGGAGTGGTGGCAAGCGGTATTAACGGTGACGCATGGTTAATTAAGGCACTGGCAACACATTTATTTTCGAGCGAGCATTTATAGCCCCCTTACCAACACAAAAAAACAAAGGGAAAGAAAAAGGAAAAAAAAAAAACAGTGCCTTACGAATAGGACAGCCAAAGAAAAGAAAAAAAAATTACGCCTCCGGATTGCACGGTCCAGCCGGGCCCACATTACCCGAACACCGTTCAAGGTAAGATAAGCTGTCAAGGTAAGGTAAACGAAGGAAAATTAACGGCCATAAGGGCAAGGTACGAATTACGAGCCTTAAGGGCTAAATACAAACAAAAACTGCGCGTTGCCCGAGAGTTTCCGGCCTAACGTGCGCCCCCTTTTCCCTCGCGGTATGCGCGGGCTTTCTCCGCTTGCCCCTCCTGTACGTATTCGACTCCGTGCTCAGGGCAGGTGCGAACCGTGACCCCCGGACGTCCACACCGATAACAGGCGATACGTCGCGGTTTTGGGGCAGTCCTGCCGGACGTGGTTTGGATCGCCGCAATTAAAGCAGACTCCCACGCGCGACGGTCCAGGCGTGGGGTGGGCGGCGGTGGGCGTCGACGCGTACGCGGAACCATACGGGTCCGGCCATCGGCCCTCACTCCCCCGGATATTCGGCGCTGGGGCGCGCTTTTCCACCGGTGGTCGCGGATCGAGCGGGACGAATCCCGCTGGCGAAGACCGTACCGTCGGTCGTTCGCGGGGCACGAGCGGCGGTCCCTCGCGCGGAGCCCGCGACGTGGGGCGAATCGTCGCCTCTTCTACCTGTGTACCCGCCTCCCGGGTTCGAGGCCGGTCCGAGGTCTGCGTCGTGGCGGTGCTCGTCTCCCCCGCAGTCTGCGTATCCGCGTTGGTGAGCGAGGGGGCGGCGGCGGTCTGGGTCGCCGCGTCGTGATGCGGCGGGACCTCTCGAATTTCGGCTGAGGTAGCGTGGCGGCAAGGCTTCTCCAGGCCCTCGGCAATGGGGCAGCGGCTCCCTTCTCGATGCGTCAGCCGGCAGACCTGCCGGGCCATGGCGCGGAAGAACCCGGAGCGCAGGAATTCCACGGCCGTGAGTAACGGCACGTAGGGCCTGATGGGATCCCAGAACGGGTTGGCATCCACTTCGAAATCCCCCAAGTCCGCGCGCATTTCGTCCACTCTCTCCGCCCAGGCTGGAGGGCTACGGCTGCGGCTTCGCGAACGGCGCTCGGGCTTGTGGGGCCGCTCCCACTCCCGCATCACGTCCTCGTCCCCTTCCGAGTCGTCCGGGTCGCTAATCACTTCCACGGAAGGCGAACGGGATCGTTCGCGGCTCGAGCGACCGACCGTTTCGGCCGGCGGGTCCCCGACCAGTAGCCCCTCCGATCCGGGTGATCCCGGGGCGGATAACGTCTCCCAGTCTCCCAGGTCATCCGGCGACGGACCATCCTCCCTGCGCGACATCCTGCTGTCTGGGCGACTACACGGTTCGGCGGATAGCGGGGTCAGCTGGGCGGTTTCGAGGAGTAGGAAGGAGGCCGGGTCGATTTGAATCACGCACCTCCGCGAGGTAGAGGCAAACAACCACAGGGTTGGAGGCGTATAAGGCCCCGGCGAAAGATAAGGGAAGGTAGGGCACGTTAGCAAGGCAACAAAGAGAATCCTGAAAACATAGCCAAGCGAAAGGACGGGTTAGATTAAGTCAAGCCCCAAAAAAAAAATTGTCACTCCTTCAGGTCACGTATGATTTGAGGTCTTTAATATGGACCTTCCCCTTCCACGAGCTACTTAGATCAACCAGCTCCACGACTACTGGGGAGATTGAGCGTATAATTCGAAAGGGCCCATGAAACTTGGTGCATAATTTCGCAGCGATATGCTGTGCGGCCGAAGACAGAACTCTCTGTCGTTTTAGCACGAGCTCGCCGACCTGGTAGTTTCGCTCCTGACGTTTCTGGTTGTAATATTGTGACTGCTTGCGATTTGCCTCCTCAAGGGCGATTTTAACGGTCTCTCGCAAGTCCGTGAGACGCTCCATACGGGCTTTCCATGCTCGCGGAGTATTGGGGACTATTTCGGCGCCGGTCGAACACGAAACTAAGGCAGTAGGCAAGGGCTCTCGACCAAAATTTAAATAGGCCGGGCTCGATTGTATCGACCCGTGGAAGGCAGTGTTATACGCGAAACGCAACTCCGGCAAATGTGCGTCCCATTCGCGATGGTCCGGACCCAAATAGGCAACGATCATGGTCTTTATCACCCGGTTTACGCGTTCGACCGGATTGGCTTGCGGATGGTAAGGCGCCAACGTATGGTGGCGTATTCCTGTTCGGTCGGTTATAGCCTGCATATCCCGATTCACAAATTCCGTCCCGTTATCTGTCAATAATATTCGCGGCGCGCCCCAACGCGAGATGACTAAGTCGCTCAGAGCTTCTACAATCTTCTTCCCCGTCGCTTTTCGCAAAGGTACGCATTCGATCCATTTTGTGAACAGATCTTGTATGACCAAGATATAGGCAAACCCGGATTTACTCGTCGGCAGGGGGCCCATCACGTCGGCAGCCACGATATCCCACGGCTGTTCTAGTACCCGTTTTCCCATCAGCCCCGCTGGGCGGGCTTGCTCTACCTTGCACCGCTGACACACTCCGCATTTGCGAATATAGCGAACCACGTCGCGAAACATGTTCGGCCAAAAATAACGCGTGGCTAATCGCCGAAACGTTTTCTCCACCCCCAAGTGGCCGGATTGAGGCAAGTCATGGGATTCCAACAAGGCTTGAGCTCGCGATTCTAACGGGATCACCAGTTTCCAGGCATCCAGATCCCCAACTTCCAAGGCAGGTAGTTGGGCCCTACGGTGGTAATAAAGGGTGTTTCCTTCGACTTTCCAGTCTGGCCACCGGTCGGGATCTCGCGTCACCTCGCGCCATTTACGATTATACCACCGGTCTAAGCTATTCTTCGCTAAGATGATCAAGGCACAGGTTGCTTCTGGGATACGCGAGAGAGCATCAGGCACGTGATGTAAGGCACCTTTTCGATGTACAATCTTGTAGTCGTACTCCTGTAGCTCTAACGCCCATCGGCCCAACCTACCGGTGGGGTTTTTGAGGTTATGGAGCCAGCGAAGACTAGCATGGTCGGTAATCACGGTGAAGTGATAACCTTCGAGGTAGCAGCGGAATTTGCGAATGGCCCAGATCACGGCGAGGCATTCTTGCTCGGTCGTGGTATAGTTTTTCTCGGCCGGGTTGAGCGCGCGGCTGGCGTACGCGATGACGTGCTCGTCCCCCTCGGCCATCTGAGTTAGTACGGCCCCCAGTCCCACGCTACTGGCGTCCGTTTGCAAGGTGAAGGGCCGCTCGAAATTTGGACAAGTTAAGGTAGGTGAGGCAGTGAGTGACTCGCGAATTTTGTCGAAGGCAATGGCTTGAGTTTCTCCCCAGGCCCACGGGGCATTTTTCTTCAGAAGCGCGGTAAGCGGGCTCGCGTGCGTCGCGAACGAGGGTACAAACCGGCGATACCAGGAAGCCATTCCCAAGAACCGACGAAGTTGTTTTAGGTTTCTCGGCGCGGGGTATTCTAACACCGGCGCGGTTTTCTCCGGATCCACCTGTAGACCGTGGCGATTAACTAGAAACCCTAAATACTTCACCTCCTTGCAACAAAACTCGCTCTTTTCGGCGTTGATCGTTAACCCGGCCTTGCGTATGGTCCGCAATACGCGCCGCAGCCAATCGAGGTGCTCGTCAAAGGTGGGCGTGACTATAATAATATCGTCGAGGTACACGTAAACGTAGGGCTGCATCTCGGGCCCGAGTAACCGGTCTAGGAGGCGCTGAAAGGTCGCGGGCGCGTTGGTGAGGCCAAATGGCATGCGACGAAATTGGAAGAGGCCCATCCCCGGTACGGTAAACGCTGTTATCTCGCGACTACCTTCTTCGAGCGGTATTTGGAAGTAAGCCTGACTAAGATCGAGGGTTGTGATGTAATTCGCTCGACGTAGCCGGTCGAGTATGCTGTTCATGAGGGGGATCGGGTACGCGTCCTTTTTCGTTACACTATTCACGCGACGGAAGTCAAGGCAGAAACGGAGCTTTCCGTTAGGCTTTTTCACCATTACGATCGGGTTAGACCAGTCACTTTTCGAGCGCTCAATAATCCCGTCGTCGAGCATTTGTTTTACCGCGTCATGAATGGCCTTTTCGATTGCCGGTGATACCGCGTAATAACGCTGTTTGATCGCGGGGTGACCCCCTACGTCGATCCGGTGTTCCGCGAGGGTCGTACACCCGGGCTTTTCCGGCGGTGAGGGTACTTCTTGGCGGATCAACTGTTGTAACGCTCGGTCTTGTTCGGGGCCGAGGTCCTGCAAACCACAGCACTGACTCGCTCGACTCCCCGCGGGGTATATCTCGAAGGCATGATGGCGCTCGGGTTCGAATCGAGTGCACCAGCTAGCGGCTGCGAAATCCACCACCCATTGGGCAGCTTGAAGGAAATCTAGCCCCAAAATACACGGCAAAACCAGTACAGGCAAGAGATAGGCATTCAGGTCAAAAGCACGAGTATGAAGCGTTACCGGCAGCGTTACCCTTTCATAGGCGGTCGCCTTCTGGCCCCCAGCCAGCTCGACCCCGCGTGGCTGGCACGGTCGTCGGGGAACGCGAAATTGATCTAGGTACGAAAAGGCAGAATGTCCCAGGAATGTGCAGCTCGATCCTGAGTCGACTAACGCGCGGAGGGTGAAGCCCTGAACAGCAAACGTGACGAAAAAGGCGTTAGCGCTGGTCTCGGTTTGAACGTTGCCGAGCCAAAGAGGCATCTCGAACGGGTCAGGTGACCAGGCAGTAGGGAAGGTAGGTCGCGGCGATGGCCTCGCGGGTTGACCGATTGACCGATTCGGACCCGCGCTTAACGGTTTCCCGCACACGAACAATCCGGTTTTCGCACCCCGGCTCGGCCGCAACGATAACAGAACACGGTACGGGGCTGCGCGCAGTTGTTGAAACGATGGCCCGGCTGACGGCAATTCCAACAGTTCGGTGCCCTCGCGGGCCTGTCCGTGCCCCTCGTAGGACCGACTTCCGGTTGGGGAGTCAATTCGGAGGGGTTGAGATCTCGAAATGGATTGGAGGCGGCTAATGGGGGTGTTACATTGGTAGTAGCAAAGTCCCTCGGAGGTAAGGCAGGTTTCCGGTAGGCGTTACGGTTGTTTTGAACGGCGTTGATCGCTCCACCGTGAGTCGCGTTCCCCTCCCCGGTCGAGATCCCCGACGGGTGATGGATTCGATTCGCGAGACTATCCCCGTGTCGCTGCGGGGAGGCGAAGCCATCGATCGGCGAATCGATGGCCGCCAAGAAATTACGCGCGGTGGGTCCCGAGCGCGCACGCGAACCGTGATAAGCAAGTTCGGGGCAGAGCGATTGATCCGGTGTTGGTGGGGCCTGATATAGGCGCGCTGACAGGAAACTTTTCTCCGCGCGCACGGCAATGTGCTCGAACGAATCGAAATCGAATAGGTCATCGCGACAGATCGTAACTTGTAAGCGAGGCAGCATATTACGGTGAGCACACTGTACTTGCTCGGACTCCCCCCAGGCGGGAATTAAACGCGCGAACAACCCTCGCAAACATGTGAGATAATCGGCCACCGGTTCGTCAAGCCCCTGAGTGCGGCGCATGATTTCTTGACGAAGCGCATGCTGATAATCAGGGTCCCCGAATCGAGCGCGACAAGCGGCCTCGAATTGCCGCCAAGAGGTCCAGCGGCTCCGATCGTTTCGGAACCACTGTAGCGCGACCCCAGTCATGAAGAAAGGTATACAACGGATTAAATCTCCATCCGATACAGGCAATAAGGCACGACCCTCCGAGATACGAATTAAAAAGGTCTCGATATCCTCCCCCTTCCGGCCCGAGAACGAGATGTTCCATTTGCGCATAACGTGCAAGACCGAGGACGCGGAGGCATTAAAACGGTGCGACGCCGAGGGCTCGTTCACCGAAAGGTCGGGTCCCGGATAGTGCGAATGATGGGGTCGCTCACTTACCTGGGGTGGCGGCGCTCCTGCCCGCTCCGCGTGCGCAAAGAATGGCGGTGTTTCGGTGCTATGGGGGACGCCTGGGCCGGACGCCCATTCCATCGTACTCGCCCGGTACGGTCGAGGAAAAACTCGCGTCGGCACGCCCCCGTTCCCGTAGGAAGGCTCCGGCAACCGCGGGTCCTCCACCCCAGATGGGGCCGCTATCGCGGAAGGGACTGGAGCCCTCACACTCCCTACCGTATGTGTGTGAGGGGCCGGTGCAGGGCCCGCAGGCGGGCTCCACACGTGAGACTCGGAAGCTCCCCAGCCCGAATCCCAACCCCCCGGGGGTTGATATGGGGCCGTTTCGGTCCTCCCGTCGGACTCCCGTCCCAACGAGTGGGTGGTTTGCCCGCTCGTAGTGACGGGGTCACGTCCATCCCCGGCAGGCGGGGAATCCGCGGTGGGATTCACCATAACTCGGGAGCGCGACACCGGAAAACCCCAACGACAACGCGACGAAACGCGGCAACAGGCAAATGCCCAAAAAAAAGGAAATTGCGAAGGCAAACGTAAAGGCGACGACCGCGACTCGATATTTTAATAGATAGAGCAGCACTCAACCACTTTTCAGAGGTACTAGGCAATGAACAGACTGATCCGAATGACGGCTTATCGGCAGATCAAATGGTTTCTCCCTCGACTTGCACCCCGGTTTTATTTCCCGTTCCTTCGTTCCCTTTCTTCACCCCAACTCTCAAGGCTCTCTTTTCCCCCCCCTCAGGCAAGGCACGGCACGAAATTCGGCGAATTATACGCAAAAACGATCAACAACGCGGCGGGGCTTAATACGGCGGTCGTCCCGCGTTCCAGGTATTGTGAAAAAAAAACTATTTGACTCAGTACAGGTCGCGAGCTCGGCTATTTATCTCGATTTCGCGAAGGCCATAAATCAATCATACGTAACCCAGAGGTGGCGAAATCGCGAGGCAAAGATACACAACTTAACGTATAAGCACAAGGCAAAGGTAAAAGAAAACAGACATTCTCGACAATGGTCATAAATCGAGCCCACTCTCGTGTGACAGCAGCACAGAAACCAAGCGATTCCCCGAAATCAGAGAATAATATACATGAAAAACAAAGCGTTTCTTCGAAAACGTTACCTTAATATCAGTAATAATAATACAAAAGTCTCATATAAAAGCGTGTAGGCATGTTACAATAGAGACGTGAATTCGTGCCCGGGCACACACAGAAGAGAAAAAAAAAAAAAAAACATACACCATAGTCAAATTACAGAAATACAAACCAGCGTCACTTAACCTTATTTCTTTTACTTACACGGCGGCGAGGATTGTTTTGCCCAGGATTCGTGTTTATATCCCGGCTTTCCTCGATTCCGAGAATTATCCTCACCTGGTCGTTAACGCTTTTGCCTTCTCGCGCATTTCGATTCGAAATATTCTAATCCTCTACTCTCGCTCAGGATCGCAACTCGTGTGGCTAAATAATAGCCCTCGTCTTCTCTCTTACAACGACAAAAAAAAATGTACCTACTATCGAACGACGCTATACTCTGTCGCTCACGGTCTCACCCCAGTGGGCCCCACGTTGGGCGCCATTTTTGTGACGGATTTTTACTCCCGCGCACAATCTTCTCGGCCTGGAGGCCGATGCGCGGGCCCGGTTCACCCCGAGGAGGTTGGGCGCCAGGTACCATGGTACCGCCGACAAAACCGGCTTTCATATTTTCCTCCTCGAAGGCGAACCCGCCCGCCGAGATGGTTTATCATCGGCGTGGCCGAGGCTATGCCGACTAACTCGACTCGAATACATCGGTAGAGGGGCGGGGTGATGGGATAGAGACCGGCGACATTACCAGGCAGTGAAAAAAAAGAAACACCATGTTCGCAATAATTCGTTTAATCGCATTGTCCTTAACTCGGGCGTGTAATCTCGAAATAGCGGCCCCAAAACTTAATAACGAACATAATATAACCCGGCGGCCGACGTACGACGTTCACGACGGTAAAGAAATAATAACGGGATTAACCAAGGCAGTATTAGACGCTAAATACAGAAATAAATGATAATAAAATAGGCGAGGCCGTTCCTAGCTAAATAAACAATAATAAAATAATAACGGTGTTGATGGAGTTAAATAAACGATAATAAAATAGTAACGGTATTTCTCAAGTTAAATAAACGATAACAAAACAGGTAAGGTAGTTCCCTGGCTAAATAAACGATAATAAAATAATAACGGTATTTATTGCGTTAGATCACGATAACAAAATAGGTAAGGCAGTTCCCTAGCTACATAAACGACAATAAACTAGTAACGGCATTGACTGAATTAAATAAATGATAATAACCGAGGTAAGGCAGTTCCCTGGCTAAATAACGATAATAAATTAGTAACGGCATTGACTGAATTAAATAAATGATAATAACCGAGGTAAGGCAGTTCCCTGGCTAAATAAACGATAATGAATTAGTAACGGCATTGACTGAATTAAATAAACGATAATAACCGAGGTAAGGCAGTTCCCTGGCTAAATAAACGATAATACAGTAGTAACGGCATTGACTGAATTAAATAAACGATAATAACCGAGGTAAGGCAGTTCCCTGGCTAAATAAACGATAATAAAGTAGTAACGGCATTGACCGAATTAAATAAACGATAATAACCGAGGTAAGGCAGTTCCCTGGCTAAATAAACGATAATGAATTAGTAACGGCATTGACTGAATTAAATAAACGATAATAACCGAGGTAAGGCAGTTCCCTGGCTAAATAAACGATAATAAAGTAGTAACGGCATTGACCGAATTAAATAAACGATAATAACCGAGGTAAGGCAGTTCCCTGGCTAAATAAACGATAATAAAGTAGTAACGGCATTGACCGAATTAAATAAACGATAATAACCGAGGTAAGGCAGTTCCCTGGCTAAATAAACGATAATAAAGTAGTAACGGCATTGACCGAATTAAATAAACGATAATAACCGAGGTAAGGCAGTTCCCTGGCTAAATAAACGATAATGAATTAGTAACGGCATTGACTGAATTAAATAAACGATAATAACCGAGGTAAGGCAGTTCCCTGGCTAAATAAACGATAATAAAGTAGTAACGGCATTGACCGAATTAAATAAACGATAATAACCGAGGTAAGGCAGTTCCCTGGCTAAATAAACGATAATAAAGTAGTAACGGCATTGACCGAATTAAATAAACGATAATAACCGAGGTAAGGCAGTTCCCTGGCTAAATAAACGATAATGAATTAGTAACGGCATTGACTGAATTAAATAAACGATAATAACCGAGGTAAGGCAGTTCCCTGGCTAAATAAACGATAATGAATTAGTAACGGCATTGACTGAATTAAATAAACGATAATAACCGAGGTAAGGCAGTTCCCTGGCTAAATAAACGATAATGAATTAGTAACGGCATTGACTGAATTAAATAAACGATAATAACCGAGGTAAGGCAGTTCCCTGGCTAAATAAACGATAATAAAGTAGTAACGGCATTGACCGAATTAAATAAACGATAATAACCGAGGTAAGGCAGTTCCCTGGCTAAATAAACGATAATAAAGTAGTAACGGCATTGACCGAATTAAATAAACGATAATAACCGAGGTAAGGCAGTTCCCTGGCTAAATAAACGATAATGAATTAGTAACGGCATTGACTGAATTAAATAAACGATAATAACCGAGGTAAGGCAGTTCCCTGGCTAAATAAACGATAATGAATTAGTAACGGCATTGACTGAATTAAATAAACGATAATAACCGAGGTAAGGCAGTTCCCTGGCTAAATAAACGATAATGAATTAGTAACGGCATTGACTGAATTAAATAAACGATAATAACCGAGGTAAGGCAGTTCCCTGGCTAAATAAACGATAATGAATTAGTAACGGCATTGACTGAATTAAATAAACGATAATAACCGAGGTAAGGCAGTTCCCTGGCTAAATAAACGATAATGAATTAGTAACGGCATTGACTGAATTAAATAAACGATAATAACCGAGGTAAGGCAGTTCCCTAGCTAAATAAACGATTACAAAATAATAAAGGCATTTGTCGCGGTAAATAAACGATAATAAAATAGGTAGACGATTACAAAATAATAACGGTATTTCCTGAACTAAATAAAGGATACGAAAATAGTAAAGGCAGTTTACCCCTAAATTTATATAAAATAAGCTTGAAGAGATAATACATAATTGGTATGCCCGATACATGAATGCCGAGGTAGCAACACGCCCGAGGAATTCGCCACACAACTCGAAGACGATGTGACAATAATGTGTTCGACGAAAATCGCGATTTCCCAAAATGATACATACAAGACGATAGGCGCGACGCAAGGTAAGGCAAACACAACGCTCGTCGCCGAGGACCGAGCCGGCGCGTGGCGTAAACACGCGAGAGAGAGATAGACAAACAACAAGACGCGAGCGAGTGCGACCCTGAGCGCGAGAGTAGCGAGCACGAGGCCTTTGTAATAGCCCCAAAAATTTAACACAGCAGAATATTTCGCGATTAAGACTTATTTCTCGCAATCCCACACACATTATTTCGACTAATAAAAATCATTTTACACGATCAAATATTATACCTCCCACCGTGCCACGGCGCGGGGATTCTAACCATCATACAATAAATCGAATATACGCGAGAAGGCATGGCAACTCTCCGGAAGACAGTTTATATAGGCCAGGGATAAGGGACGAGACGCGAGGCTTCAACTCGATGTTTTATTACTGATCGGGGCTGTTACTAAACAACAAAAAAAACTAATACATCCCGTGATGCAACCAAAAGAACCCAGCCCTCGATCAGTCCTAATTATACGAAGGCCCTTCGCATCTCGGCCCGAATCTCCTTCCGCCGTCGTAAGAGAGAAAAAGGACTTACCCCATCGATCGTAACGAAGCAGACTGACTACCGTTCGACTCGCCGGCAGCAAGCGCGCGGACCCCAGCGCGCCCCACCACCTGTCACCGGCCAGCGGCGCACCGCATTTTCGGTCGTGCCCGCGCGAATTTTGGGGAAAACAGCGTGCCCCCCGGACCCCGTCCGGTGGCAAGGCAATCGCTGCTGTAATTTCCGATATGTCGCGCCACGTCGGGCGAGTTTCGCGCCTCACCATGTGGCCGTCCCGTTAACTCACTCCCCGAGGATACTGCCGGTAATTCCGGGCGAAGGGTGGAGGCCTCCCTCACCCTGCGAGGAGCGACCTCGACCAGGGTGGTGGGCCCACCAAAATACTCCACATCGCCCCGGAACACCCGTATCCCACGTTAGGGGCGCCGTGATTAAACGAACCTTGAGTCCGGGAATGCGGCGTTGGGGATGATGATACTCCCGAGGCGTCGAAAACTCGCCCAAAGCCACGCAGGACCATCCATGACGTGGCGACGACTCCCCAAACATTCTCCTGCACCTCGCCTGCATGCAAGGCAAGGTACGAAACACACTGCTGATAGCAAAGGCACGTTGATCGCACAGAGTGGCAGGCGACACCGAGACCACACGCTGACACGCGATGCTCGTCGAAAACTCCCTCAAACGGGCTCAAAGATCGAATTTTCCCCGATTATTCCCTTTTCCAAATACCACCGGTCGATGGTCGAATCCCGACCGCAGCAAGGTGGCCTTCCCATACTACATAAAATTCTCCCGATCAACCAAAAATAAATAAAGCAATGGCTCTTCACTCGCGTCTCTCGCCCTCCGCGATTCTCGCAAAAATGTACACGCGCTCTCTCTCTCACACGCCCACCGCCACCACCTCCGTCAACTCGCATACTCACGGCCAAGCCGTAATTTTTCCCGCAACGGTGGGACCGCGCGTCGTCCCAGGGTCGTCGATCCGACCCTCTCGTCGACACTCATTAGTACCGGTGACGGGAGACGAAATGTCACGTCACAATATGCATAACCATGGTTTTTCAATGGATATGAGAGAGAGAGCAAGTCCTCACTCCATCTCATATACGTTCTCACATCGCATCTCATGTCTCTCTCTCTACTTGTCTATCGATTTGGGACCGCACTCTATCTTTGTCTTTCCTACATTTGCCCTCATTCACAAATGCATGTTTGCAATTGTGGATAAGGTGAGAGAGAGAGTGAAAAAGTCTGTGATGTCGACCATCTCATTCCAAGCTCCTAAAATATCCCAAAGAATAAAAATTGATAATTAATACACAGGTGCATTACAATAGCTCCGAATATAAGAAAGAGAGACAGACAATTCTGGTGTGTTGCCTAGATCATCCACATTCTTGACATTGTCATTCTATCTCTCTTGCACCCGCTCTCACTCTCTCACAATCTACGACAATAGCTCCGAATAAAAGAGAGAGAGAGACAATTCTGGTGTGTTGCCCAGACCCATTCTTGACATTGTCACTCCATCTCTCTTGCACCCTCTCTCACTCTAGCCACCTACCTGGCACCTCACTCCATCTCTCTCCAACCTCCATCCTCTCTCTTACACAGGCCCCAGCACCCCCACCACTCCTACCTCTCAGACCCTCCACCATTCCCTCCTTGCCACTACTTTTTGGATTTTTGGCCAAATGGCGCCCTTCTAAAGTGAAAAGTGAAAAACTTGCCTAAAAAATTGTCAGATAATTGTTAACAACAAATGAACTACGCAATATAAAAAAAAATCCTACGTACTTCCATAGACAATGTATATTTCAAGATATTTTCAAAATTTCAAGTTAATCGGTTGAAAATTGCTTGAGTTACGAGTCCGGCCAACTTGAAAAATACAGTATTGAGATAAACGCGTTTAAAGTTTTGAGTAGTAGAAAATCATGAATAATTTCACAATACCTTTAATCTGCGATGCCTGCACCATACAATTGGCCTTCCAGATTATCTTCCTGCTCTTGCATTTCTTTTCTGCTTGATCTTGAAGCGATTCTTGCCTCTTTTACCCGGTCGGACAGCGATCTTTCTGCAAGCTTTATGCGCTGTTTGTCGCTTTTTTTAGCCCAATATTCACACGCCTTACAGTTTTTTGATTTCATTACACAATCAACGATTTTTCCACCGTTATAGCCAATAAAAGTCGTTATCCCATACAAAAACGTAAATTCACGTTTTCTCCACGAGCCATCGCCTGATACTACAATTCCATTTTCTCCATTTTCAATACATACGGTTTGCTCTTCTTCCGCAGCTCTCATCATACTGTTCTTGCAAACTAGATTGGTTGCGGAGCTCATTTTTTTGACAATCTTATCGTAGAATGAGTGAAAGGTAAGCCGAGGTAATTCCATGAATACACAGAATTTTCTTATTCCGTGCCAACCAACTCCAAGCAATTCCATGGCAATTATGATTCTACGGTTGATTTCGTAGCCTTTCTCAACAAATGGACAACTCGGTATCTCAGTCTTTTCACAATTCTCACAGGACACTACTAGTTTGAATCCCAAACCACGCTTACAGCTTTCAGTAAATTTCACTTCCGATTGGCATATCTTACAAACGACAGCGTTCGAAATAGCTGAAAATACTGCGATAAAGTTGATTATACGATATCCAAACGCTGGATCCACTTCAATATCATATAAATATTCCGATTGCTTTAGTTTTTTTTGCCGATGTACTGGCATTCAAGTCGTCTGGTGCTTCTAGCTCATGGCGATTCAATGGTCTTCTTCGAGATATTTTTGGTCTCTTTCTATTGCAAAACGACGTTTTTATTCCTTTCTTCGCACTGTACACTACTTTATCACTCATTGTAAAAACTCAATAATTATACAGGGAAAAAGAAATTGAAGTTCACAGAAATATCGAGGAAAACAAGTGATCGTCGACTAGCGCCCTTCTCAAATGCTTGGCTGTGCCCAACTAACTAAAAGAGACGTTCGACAAGGATAAACTCGTCTAGACTAGTCAGGAAATAAATATTTTCAATAACATCCGCCGTATACCTGCTCTAATCCCCTAACGTACCTTCCCCCTAGCGCTCACAAAAGGAGCTCGCTGCGGACCAGATGGCCTTGTACTAAAATTCGAAAACCGAGTACCTAAAGGTTTTTCCCGGCCATAATCTTCTGGGACATCATTTTTGAGGTCCTAAAGGACCATTTGGAATTTAAAAAAATCAATTAATTTTTCGAAAATTCTAGGGTGGCCTAAGGCCTTAAATAAGGAAGAAGAATAGGTGCTAGGGTAATATTGGTCCTGCTAGTAGCACGCACGCGTAGAAAATTCCACGAAGGAAGCAGAGTAAAGTATGCATTACATAGCGCAACTTATGTAGTACGGTAAGGCACTTGTATCGATAATTAGCATTGAGGAGATTAGAGCGCAGTTCGCTAAGTATAAATCAGCAGAGTGAAAACGCAGTTCAAGCTTATCGTAATAAAATATATTAAAGGTCAGAGGAATAGAGATAGTGAAAGAGTTTGGCCTTGAATATAGGAAGAGTCGGAATGGAGATAATTTCATCAGGAAGTGAGTTCCAGAAATATATTAGCGAGAGTGAGAATGAGTTATGCAGGGCCTCAGTGCGATGAAGAGGAATTTTGAATATCTGCTGCCGACGCCTCGAAGAGAGGCGAGCAGAACCTTGCAGGCGCGGAAACAGATCATCAATATAATCAGGTACCAGGCCATGATTGATTAGAAAACCTTGGATTCCAAGTAAAAAAGTTCTTCTTGTCCTAACCGACAGCCATCCTAACTTACGGCGAAACGGAGTAATATGCACATCTTTACGTAGATCAAAGATGAATCTGATGCAACGATTCTGCAATTCTTGAATTTTGAGATTTAAGTCATCAGTTAAATCGTTGTGGACTAGTGCACAGTAATCTAGGTGGGGGGAGACGAGAGCAGAGATCAGGTTAATGCGGAGTCGGGACGGCAAAAAGTTTCGATGGAATTTAAGTTTATAAAGAATAAGATTAACTTTCGAGGTAATAAGAGACACATGCTTCTTCTATGAAAGATCCACTGACATGATTACTCCAAGATTTCTGGCATGAGAAACATATGAAACAGTGACGTTATTAATTACTAGAGTGGGGAGTGAAGCAAGGTCAATTTTTTTTACATAGGCACGACTGCCCATTCATTATATTTACTAATATTTAATTTGAGGCCGTTGTTAGTGGCATAATCTACAATAGCGGTGGCATCATGGAGAATGCGACGAATGCCATCGTCCAGAGATGCTACAGGACAGGACAAGTAGATTTGAATATCATCGGCATAAATAATATGTCTGGAAAACCTTAGACTGAGACCGACGTCATTAATGAAAAGAAGAAAAAGCAGCGGACCGAGGACAGAACTTTGCGGGACGCCTATACCAACTCGTTTCTATAGCGAGCATACGATTCCGTTGTTAATAACAGCTTGTTCTCTATCTAAAAGATAAGAGGCAATCCATAATAGCGGTTTACGCGAAAGTCCAAGAGTCCAGAGCTTATGCAAAAGTATGTCATGAGGTACTGAATCGAAGGCCATGCTAAAATCAAAGCGCACTAAAATTGTAACCATCCTTTGATCAACAGCTTGTCTGACATCTTGACAGATTTTCAGTAGAGCAGATTGCATGCTGTGAGATTTCCTAAAACCTGCCTGGTTCGAGGAGAGTATATGCTGTTGTTCGACAAAATTGTACAGCTGATTATAAGCAATTCTTTCAAGGATTTTAGATAACGAACTAAGATTGGCTATCGGTCTCGTGTCTGAAGGTGATGTAGGACAGTTAGTTTTTAGCAGAGGCCGAATGAAGGTTTTTTTCCAGCCCTTAGGAAAAAACGAGTGTTCAAAACAGAAATTAAATAAGGACGTAAGGGCAGGAGTAATTACGCTCAGCGACTTTTGGATCACAAATAGGGAAATACCGTCAGGACCAGAAGATAAAGACGTTGAGTTCATACTCCTTATCAGGATGTATAAATCGCAAGCCGAAATAGGATTAAAGTGAAAAGCTTCAGGCGCAGGATTGGGATCAGGAAATGAGTATATGAGAGAAGGATAATCTATGACTCGCGACGAGCCCCCCACACTTACATAGTAGTTATTCAATGCATCACCTGAAAAATGAGCAAGCGGCGAGGATACCTCATGGTTGACGAGTCCCAGTGCTTTTAGTTCTCTCCAGATTTTAGCTGGTTCTCGAAGGGAAGAAAGACGCTGTAAATAATGACTTTCACGGGCAGATCAAAGATCACTATGAAGCGATTTTCGGTATAGTCCAAACTCTGTGTAAGCAAGAATATTTGCGGACCGACGCGCAGTTTTATATAGGCGGTTTTTAATTTTGATTCGCAGATGCAACTCTGGAGTAATCCAGAGAGCATAATTGCGATTACGATTGAAGTTGCGTAGCGGGGCAACGGAGTCAGATGTCTTAATAATGACAGCTGTCAGGTTAGACACAAAGCTATTTCCACTCTCCTGAATATCAGCAGCGGCAGTGAAGTTAAGATCATTAAAGTTGAAGGTCTCAGACAAATTAGATAGCCTAGAAAGAAAGATGTCACAGTTAAAGTTCTTTATACTGCGACCCGATAAAGAGATAGGGGCAGGCTTGCCAATCGCAAAGGCATAAGAGAGTGTTAGAAGGTCATGGCCAGCAATAAAAGGAGCATTGGATTTTCTAAATACGATAACTTTTGCAGGCGTATCGACAAGGACCACATCAAGCCAAGAGTCACAGGAAGATGTATGATAGGTTGCTGCAGAGTCAATAATATGAAGATGATATACCTCCGCAAAATTTCGCAAATACCGGGATTCAAAGTTGTCTTTACTGAGGTCGCAATTCATGTCACCGCCCATAATTATGTTGCGATATGCAAAAGAGAAACGAGAAAGTATATCAGTGAACTCGTTTAGTAGCAGACCTTTTGGTCGCCTATATATAGAGATGAAAAATAACGATTCTGATTGTCTGGTGCGTAACTCGAAAACGATAAATTCCGGAGAGTTTAGAATTACATTTTTTGAAAATTCGAGGATTTTGCATTGCAACGAGACGTGGACATAGCAAAGTATGCCACTTACTTTACAGATATGGCGATCACGGCGAAGCAACGTGTAATCCTTAATCGCTAGTAGCTCATTTGAAATGTCTTTGTGGAGCCATGTCTCAGAGATCGAAATAACATGGTAAAATTCAGATGACAAAAGATTGTGAAGGAGATGTATGTGAGCTAGAAGCGAGTTTGCATTGAACTGTGCAATATTTAGACGGCCTGGCAGATGTTTAGTGGCAGACAGATCAGACTGCATTCGTCGGTGACTCGTACGTCATTTTAGATTGTCCAGATCTAGTTCCGTGTTGATGACAATAGAAGGTTCTCCGTCCTTTTGGCGAATATAGATATGTCCCGATTTGGACCATTTTGGACCATACATATGCGAAGCCTTTTTCTCTTGCTACGTCTTTTGAGCGCATGAGTAGGCGATACAGGTTTGGAGGGAGCATCTCATTAATGTTAATCGTGCCAATTACACCTGGCCCAATGATGTCAGATGCCTTCAGGAGTTTGTGCTCACGCTTCTTTTTTATTATAAAATCCCGAACTTGTGACGATCTCAGTTATTGAAGATGTTGACGGTTCTACTACGCGTTCAGGTGCGAGTGGTGGTTTCATCGAAGAGATCTCTAGAATGTCACTATGAATCTCTGGAAATTTAAGAGTCACGAAAATCTTAGAGACTATATTGCTGGGCGAATCAGGTAGCTTTGTTGGAAGCCCTGAAATTACTGGATCTGCACAGAAGTTCCCTTCGATTTGAGGATCATGGCTTGGCTTAGAAGAAACAACAAATTCATCGATTCTGCGCGATAGATCCTGTGCCACTTTCTTAAGGCGTCTTCTCACTTTAAGCGCCTCAAAAATAGGCTGTTTTTGCGATTTTTTTTCGAGGATTTTTGCTTAAAATTATGGGATAAAACGGATCCTATGTAATAAACACATCTTTCAAGTACATGAAAAAATTTTTTTTTTATTTTTTTAAACAATTATTATAATACATCAGTAGCATCGAAAAACCCGTGTAAAAATGTTATGGTCGTGGCTTGTTGATGGTATCTCCGAGACGGGTCGTCTGAAACAAAAAAATAAAACTGTTTTAGATTCAGTATGTCAGTGGCTACAGCGCATATCATCAGATTTTTGATATTCGCGAAAATAACAAAATGGCGCACGTTTTTCGAAAAAGTAAAAAAAAACCACGATTTTTTTGCAGTTTTTTGTAAAAAAAAAATTCTTAAAATCAAAATTTCAAAAATCTGATGATATGCGCTATAGCCATAACTATGAAGCATATGTCATTCAAATTTCATGACAATCGGCCGGATAGTTTCCGAAATTTCATCAACAAAGCACCGAAAAACCTTGTTTTGAGATAACTGCGTTTAAAGTTTTGGTTGCAGAAAAATCATGAAAAAACCTTACCTCGGGTTAATCAGCGATGCCTGCTCCATACAATGGACCTTCCGATTCTTCGTAGAAGGTGTGTTCGTCCAAAATAGCTTCCCTTCGTCTCGACCTAGTCTCTTTTGAAGCGTTAGAGCTGCGGCGGTTCCCTACGCGTACGCGATCACTGTCGCGTTTCTCGGCGTATTGAACGGCGATAGGGCCTAGTTTGACACCCATCACCTCCAAAATTTTTAAAACAGGTTGTAGCCCTTCGTTATAAATGCATGCCGCATTTATGAGTCGCCGCATGAGTCCTCGCTGACCGTACTTTGTAAAAGAAACATCTTTGTTACAAACTTTACACTTCACATATTGTTGTAATGTAGAAAAAACAAGAAAAAACTGAATAATACTATATCCAGCCGTTGGATCGATGTGTACATCGAAACTTGTATCGTCCGATTTTTTTAATTTTGCTGCACTCGCACTAGCATGACTCGTATCTGCTTCAGACTGGTGTGGAAGCACTCCACGAAATTTTCTTTTTTTAGATTTCGAACTTGGACGTCGCCACGTGGCACTTTGTTGCGAAGTCTTTTTATCCATTATAACAATCCTGAGCGCAGAGATGTTGCCGAACGAAGTTTCAAATTAGACTGATGAAATAACAGTTTAGCATCGTTGCCGAGTGATTTTCTTTTGAAAAATGCACGTGTTAAGGTCTTATTACATGAGTATAGACCCGAAAACAGAATATACCTAAGCAAGGGGTACTACATTAACAAAAGAACACGGCTATTCAATTGTATAGAGTCAGATATACAGGGACCGTCCGAGCGGCGTGAAAGGGATCGCCGGGTACTCTCAGGTAGTCACCTAACGGTCGCCAAAAAATGTAGTTAGACTCGTCCGATCTTTATGAAATTTCGAGATGACATTTTTGAAGATATGTACTTTCAAAATTAAAAAAAAAAAAAAAATCGATTTTTTTAAATTTCCAAAGTGAGAAGACGCCTTAAGCGCAGTGATGTCAGATGTGTTTGTAGAGAGGTTGTCTTCAATAGAAGTCACACGCGTATTTAAGACTTGTTGGGTAACCTTTAGGTGTGAAATCTCGTCTCCAACCAATAAGATTGCTGTTAACGCTTCACCAAGAGTCGACTTGATAGTCTCAAGACTTCCGTTTATAGTTGCATTATTAGTCTGCATCGCCACAAGTTTCTGATTAATATCAGAATTATTTTGATGCATATCTGATTTGATAGAGCGAAGATGTTCCATGATTTCGGAGAGTATGCTGCTTGGAGGAGCAGAAGCAGTCGGCAGTGCAGGACCCAACACATGCTCCGATCCCAGCTGTGAGACAGGTCGAGATTCAGATTGAGACTCAGGCGAGGACTCCGGCGTCCGAGGAGTAACGAAGGAACGTCGCATTGCGCAAGTATCGCACTTCAAAGGAAGAGCGCCATCATCCTCCGGATCGTAATTTAATAATGAGATCGCACAATCGAGGTGAAAAGTATTATCACAGTCACCGGTGCATGACACTTTCTTTGCTTGTCTGAGCAGCTTTTTGCAAAGCCAGTAGCGCGACATATTTGGGCTGACACGGTAATGTAGTCAAAGTTCATAAATTAGAGGCGCACGACGAGGTAAGTAATAGGATAGCTACATTACCGGCCGTAGGCTTTGTTTATCGCAAGGGTCTGTAGGACAATACGGAGGAAATATTGATTGTGATTTCAGCCGCTCGATGATCGATGCCCAATCGATGTATCGATGTATCAAGGTATCACAGGCCGAAAGCGCATGCGCACGAAACGTCTGTCCAAGAAAGAGCGGTTATAGAACGCCGAACCAAGCAAGGTTAGGAAAACTGTCAAAGTTTTCGAGGCCCAGAACAATGATATTCGATGCACCTCCAGAAGTTGCACATAGCCACTCGATGAGTGGTAAAAAATAGCATCCACCTCCCTTAAAACAAAGGAGCCCGAGGGCACCAAGCAGCAGAGAAAAGCAAAGGCATAGAGAGCAAAATGTGAAGCAACCGTTTTACTCACCGAGAGAGAGAGAGAGATGGAGCTAGAGAGGATAGATAGGCTAGATAGAGGCTGGATAGAAAGAGGGAGAGAGAGAGAAAGCGAGTACGCGGGGCGCGCGGGCGCTCGTGTGAGAGCGCGAGCGTCTGGTCCCCGCGCGCGTCTACTACCCTCTTCTTATCTTCTCTCCTCTTCTCTCATCCGTCGGGCTTCCCTCTCTCCGTGTTCGTCCACGGGGACTCGATCGACCGCTAGGCCGGCGGTCGTGCCGCGCGCCCTTTGTGAAAACAGACGTGCGCGACCAGCGCAACCTCGGACGAGCAGCCCTGCGTCGCGCAGGGGGTCGCCAGCGTCGAAGGCCGCTCTCACATGTTCTTCTCTCAAAGTGTCGTTTCGAACGACGCCGTTCGTCGGGCGGTTGCCAGACGCCCCTTCCTCCCTCCGACCCGCTGCCACGCCGCGACGCGCCGTTCGGCGATCCCGGAGAGTAAACGGACACCGGAGTGGAGAACGGGGACGGACACAGCAATCCACGCCTCTTCAGCGATACGTAGAGAAGTTCATTACGCGCGCCTCTCTCTCTCTCGCAAGCTGGAGAGACAATGAGAGGAGGCAGTCTCGTAAGTTTCAACGACCCTCAGCCAGGCGTGGTCCGAGAATTGTATCCGTGGACCGCAATGTGCGTTCGAAATGTCGATGTTCTTGTGTCCTGCAGTTCACATGTTGACGCGCAATTAGCTGCGTTCTTTATCGACCCACGAGCCAAGTGATCCACCGTTCAGGGTAATAATTCATTTGTCTCAGCGTATAATACATACGGCGTTGTGTGCTCAGTATGAACCACCCATACACCTCCTTCTTCTCTCTCCTCTCTGTACTTGTAACGCGACGCGACCGTGCGCGGGAGGGAGAGGGGCGGGGGGGGGGGGGGCTTACGCCGACCACCATCACCGCCACCCACCACCACACGTCGCAGATCACGCGCGGGCCATGACTCGATTTTTGTCGCCTCGTTCGGAGCTCGAGAGAGCCGCGCGGCGAGCGAGGACGGGCGAGAACACGTGCGACACCCCCGGGCGGCTGCGTGTGCGGAGCATCACATATATCGAGCGCGCACACGAGCAACACCGCTTGGGGATGCGGCGAACGCGCCCCGTTTTCCGGCGTGACGTTCATTCAAAAACCTCGGAGTGACGCGGCAACGACTTCCTTCTCTCTAACTTACAGATGGAGAAGGACACGTCGTCAATCTCTCCGCGCGCCTTTTCATCCGTTGGTGGTTCCACAGAGAGGAACCATCGCCGAATGGAACAGGCTGCCCCCTCATCCACACGAGGAACAGCAGACCGGACGCACCGACCAGGGTTGGCGTGGTGCGCGTCTGCCGTCCGCCTTCTCGCTGTCTCTCTCTCTCTATCTCTATCGAGAAGACTTCGCGTTGTTTGCTGCGGTTGCAAAAGCGCATCAACGATAATGATCCTTCCGCAGGTTCACCTACGGAAACCTTGTTACGACTTTTACTTCCTCTAAATGATCAAGTTTGGTCATCTTCCCGGCAACATCGGCAATGCGGTAACACTGCCGCGCACCAGTCCGAAGACCTCACTAAATCATTCAGTCGGTAGTAGCGACGGGCGGTGTGTATAAAGGGCAGGGTACGTAATCAACGCGAGCTTATGACTCACGCTTACTGGGAATTCCTCGTTCACGGGGAACAATTGCAAGCCCCAATCCCTAGCACGAAGGAGGTTCAGCGGGTTACCCGGGCCTTTCAGCCAGGGAAGACACGCTGATTCCTTCAGTGTAGCGCGCGTGCGGCCCAGATCATCTAAGGGCATCACAGACCTGTTATTGCTCATTCTCGTGCGGCTAGAAGCCGCCTGTCCCTCTAGGAAGATTTGTTTGTACGTCGGTAGTAAAAACCGCCCAACCGGGGGCCGGGGGCTTTCGAGATACCAGAAAGTACGCCTATTTAGCAGGCTAGAGTCTCGTTCGTTATCAGAATTGAACAGACAAGTCACCCCACCAACTAAGAACGGCGATGCACCACCACCCACCGAATCAAGAAAAAGCTATAAATCTGTCAATCCTTCCGGTGTCCGGGCCTGGTGAGGTTTCCCGTGTTGAGTCAAATCAAGCCGCAGGCTCAACCTCCTGGTGGTGCCCTTCCGTCAATTTCTTTAAGTTTCAGCATTGCAACCATACTTCCCCCGGAACCCAAAAGCTTTGGTTTCCCGGAAGCTGCCCGCCGAGTCATCGGAGGAACTTCGGCGGATCGCTAGCTGGCATCGTTTATGGTTAGAACTAGGGTGGTATCTGATCGCCTTCGAACCTCTCACTTTCGTTCTTGATTAATGAAAACATTTTTGGCAAATGCTTTCGCTTCTATCCGTCTTGCGACGATCCAAGAATTTCACCTTTAACGTCGCAATACGAATGCCCCCATCTGTCCCTATTGATCATTACCTCGGGGTTCCGAAAACCAACAAAATAAAACCGAGGTCCTATTCCATTATTCCATGCACACAGTATTCAGGCGAAGATAGCCTCCTTTAAGCACTCTAATTTGTTCAAAGTAAACGTACCGGCCCACCTCGACACTCGATGGGATATTAGTTGGACCGCTCCGTAAAAGAGCTAACCCCACCGGTAGGACGTCTCACGGCATGCTAGTTAAACACCGCGAGCGGTGAACCAGCATCGTGACACACAGATTCAACTACGAGATTTTTAACCGCAACAACTTTAATATACGCTATTGGAGCTGGAATTACCGCGGCTGCTGGCACCAGACTTGCCCTCCAATGGATCCTTCGTTAAAGGATTTAAAGTGTACTCATTCCGATTACGGGGCCTAGGATGAGTCCCATATCGTTGTTTTTCGTCACTACCTCCCCGTGCCGGGAGTGGGTAATTTGCGCGCCTGCTGCCTTCCTTGGATGCGGCAGCCGTTTCTCAGGCTCCCTCTCCGGAATCGAACCCTGATTCCCCGTTACCCGTTACAACGATGGTAGGCGCAGAACCTACCATCGACAGTTGATAAGGAAGACATTTGAAAGATGCGTCGCCGGTACGGGACCATGCGATCAGCACAAAGTTATTCAGAGTCACCAAGGTAAACGGTGGACGACAGACTCGCCACCGATTGGTTTTGATCTAATAAAAGCGTTCCTTCGATCTCTGGTCGGAACTCTGGTTTGCATGTATTAGCTCTAGAATTACCACAATTATCCAAGTAAATGTGGGTACGATCTAAGGAACCATAACTGATTTAATGAGCCATTCGCGGTTTCACCTTAATGAGGCATGTACTGAGACATGCATGGCTTAATCTTTGAGACAAGCATATGACTACTGGCAGGATCAACCAGAGAGCCATCTCCGCACCTCGGCCCTCTGCCGTTTAACGTCGTGGCTTGACCACTTGCGCTGTAACCGGGTCGTTTAGTGTGTGGAGTGGCTTGACGCGCATTGCATGACTGTTTTTGCGACCTCACGCGTACTGCCTCATGGCAACATCGAGGTGTGAAAACTCTTATGTTGTAACCGGCATGCTCGCGGCGTGCCACAGATGCTCCAAGCGCATTGCTTAACTTTAGAATCCGCAGCTCCACGCGCATTGCTTCTCTTGTAACTTTTATAACTTGTATATTCGTGCGATGAAACGTGAAGCACACTATGTGCGAGAGGCGTTGCGCAGTACGACTCAAGTCGACAAAGCTCTGTGTACTTTTGCGTTGCTATCTTATTTCATTTTATGTTATTACATTTTAAACTTTAACTTAATTGTTCAATTTTTTTTTTTTTTTAATTTTTAATTTAAATTTAAATTTTTTTAAATTTAAAAAAAAATTTTTTATTTTATTTTATTTTATTTCTTTATAATTTTTTTTAATCTTCGGACCACTGTCGCCAGTGCGACTACCACAAATGTTACTATTGAGCGACTACTAGAGACATTTCTACTGTGCGACATTTATATCTGTTGATCGATCTGTCTTATTATTATGACTTAACTTTGTTGTGTCCCAGAATTCGGCGTTAGAGGATTGACGCAGGATTCAGGGTAGAGATTTGGGATCTTCTCCAAATGAGTGTAACTCCAACTCGATAGCTACCAAAAATACTGTATGTTTATTGACTAGTTTGGTCTGATTGGGTTATAAAGTGATTATTTTGCCGTGGGACTAAACCCGTCCTTGCCCAGGTCAAGACTGCCTCGATTCCTCGATGCGTCGCGATATTTAATCGTGACGGTGACCTGCTTCTCTGTTCTGCAATTTGCTGAAGAAGCAATATTGCGACTACTTGTGTGGTGTTGCTTAATGTTGGCCTCTTGGCCCTGTTCTACTATTGCAATTGCTGATAAGGCGTTATTGCAATTATTTGGGCAACGCTGTTGCCCTGTTCCATTGTGAAAAGCAGGTTGAGGGTTTTTTAGGAGGTCGCTGAATGTTGTTAGGAAATGCTACATTCCAGGTCACAACATCCCTCCCCCTTCGGGAGATTGAATCTCGCCCGAGATTATTGTGGTCTTGTGGGTGGTCCTTTGGCTCACAAAGTTTCTTTACATTTTTTGTTCATTCTATACTTTAGAATATCCCATATATCCCATATACAGGGTGACATGTTAAGGGTGGCCACCCCCTTTTATTTCGCCCCCCGTAAAGATAATCGAACGGGTCACGGATGATTTTTGAAGGAAATTTTCTGAACTTTTCGATAAAAAATACGGCGTTCATCGGAAAATGATATATTTTGCAGCACAAAAGTGACTGCTACGAAAATAATGTGAAAACATATTTTTTTCAGATAGGAATAAAGTAGACTTTATTCCCAATACGGGACACACGCGAAATTTTTTTTTTGCGTATTGCATCATTCAGAAAAGTTATATCAAAAATGTGCGTTATCGAATAAATTTGAATTTGACTGAACGAAACAACGGAATTGAACCAGCGGTACGAGAGTGATTTGCTGCGTCGTCTGCTCGTTGACGACATATTTTTCAATAACCTGACATTTTTTAAATAACCTTTTTGGCATTTCACACTGACAGATACAAAATTAACATTGGGAGAATGAACTTGAGCGCAAAAGACAAACCGACTTTGAGACAAAACACTACAGCCCTGTTCATTCGATTCCATCGTTGCGTTCAAATAAGTTTAAATTGGTATTATAACACCCAATTTTGACATAACTTTTCTTAATGATGCGATACTCAAAAAAAACATTTCGCATGTGTCCCGTATTCGGAATAAAGTCTATTTTATTCCTATCAGAAAAAAATATGTTTTCACATTATTTTCGTAGTGGTCACTTTTGTACTGCAAAACCTATCATTTTCCGATGAACGCCGTATTTTCTATCGGAAAGTTCAGAAAATTTCCTTCAAAAATCACCTGCGACCCATCCGATTAACTTTACGGGGGGCGAAATAAAAGGGGGTGGCCACCCTTAACATGTCACCCTGTATATCATGTATGTCATTGTTGTGTTGGTGTGTGTCGGTGTTCTGTGTTTGCATCTCGATCGATGACCCGATATCATCTGTGCGTGTTTTGGCATAATAATTTCGGATTTTGTTTTTCAGGTGAGCCTTTGGTCATCGACCCTGCTTCGGGGGGGGGGGGGGGGGGGGGGGCAACGAGAATATGAGACGCTTGACGTTTCATTACTCCCCCCGATGATCAGCTGGCCGCCGCGGACGATCTCCGAGACGCCGCGCGGATCATCGCTTGCGTTGTCGTGACTTCGCTATTGTTTTTGTTTCTCTCTCGCGTTTCTTTTGCCCGTTTTCGTTCAGTGTTTATTTTCGCGCGTTTCTTATATTTTATGTCTCGTTTATGTTTTCGTATTTGGGTGCTGAACTTACATACTAGGGAACGCTTCAATAAAACTTGAAACCGATTATTTCGCTTTTCTGCTTTCTTTTATTACCCTAATTGATTACAGGTCTATCTTAAGTTTACTGTGTGTGTACGTGTATGATTGCTTTGGACGTGTGTATGTGTATCTGTTTGTGTTGTAACATTTTTTTTTTTTTTTATATCGACGCCGTTGATGCGGCGTCGTTCTCCTCCTCGCTTTCCTCTGCCATGGGGAGGACAAGATATGATCGAAGGAATGTTAGTTCCTCCTCTCCCATCTCGTCCACCACGGCGTCTTCGTCGATGTATTCTTCCATCTCGAATTGCTCGAATTCGAGGAGGAGTGTCGACAAATCGCCGACAATTCCCCAGTTTTCGACTTCCTCCTCGATTTCGGATGTGTGTTCGGTGGATCGTGGGTCCTGTACCGTTCTGACCCTGATGGGCCGCTCATAGTCGGAGAATTTCTCTGCCATATTGCGACGGTCCCCCCAATCATGTCCCACATGGTCCCATGGCATATCGTCTGGGTTCTCGACGTACCTTGCCAACGCATATTGTCGCAGATATTGTGCCAGACCTCCGAGATGTTGGGTCACAATTTCGTCCCATAATCCTGCCGGGTGGTGATCCCTGGTTGCTTGGTGATCGAAGGCCCCCTTGAAATCCACAAACGTGCCAAGCACGTACTTGTGGGGAGACTCCTCGACCACCCTCATCGCCATGTGCCACGCGTCCTCGATGCCCCTTCCAGCCTTGAAGCCAAACTGCCGGTCCGAGAGGGAGTGAGCTTCCCTCACCTCCAACCTCCGCACCAGGATCTTCTCCAGCAGCTTGCCCAGGACCGAAAGGAGGCTGATCGGCCTGTAAGACCCAGCCTCGTCGGTCGCCCACCCGGGACCCTTCAAGATGGCCACGTCTCGGGTCCTCTTCCACTGTGGTGGAAACAACCCGGCTTCCAAGCAGCCGTTGTACATGGCCAGCATCAGGTCGCGCACGTACCTGACGAGCGCCTCCACTATGGGGACAGTTATCCCGTCAGGCCCAGGTGCGTTGCCCGCCCTTATCTTCTTGAGGGCGAGCCCTACTTCCGCGAGGGTGATCGGAGCCGGGGGATCTGGCACCGGGAACACGCCTCCCCCTGCGGGATCTCGCTCCGGGAGCCGCGGGAAGGAGCGCTCCAAGAGCGTCGATGTCAGCAGGGCCGCGCCGGTCCCTGAGGATGCGATAAACGTCACCCCAGGGGTTAGCGTTCCCGACCCCACCGACAAAGGCGCGCCAGTCCTCCTCCTTCCGCCGGAGGACCAGGTGGCGATAGCTCCGGCGTGCGTGGCATTGTGATCTGAGTGCACCAGGGCCGGCAGGATCTCCTACCTAGTCAGGTACACTCGTTTGAGACCCCTCTCCAGAGTGACGTCGATATCCGATCGGCCCATGGGACCGTCGAACGTGAAATGCTGGGACGGCTCGTTCAAGACCTCCACATCGACAGCGACTATGAAGGGCTCAAACTCACCACCCCTGACAGCATTCTGGTGGCCCCGGAAGCGGTTCTTTGAGTGCCACAGGTGGGACAAGGCGTTCGCATCCATTCCCGCCAGCAAGGGGCCCCCCGAAGCCGATCAAATACCCACTCAAGATACGTAAAGTAGCCGTCAAGCGGGACCCCATGCCGGCAGTACACGGGGCACAGGTACAGAGCCCCGAAACCACCGCGAAACCACACCGTAGACCCCGCCCCCCATCAGGGACCATCACCACCGTAGCGTAGAGCGACGCATCAGCGAGGACGACCGCAGACCCGCCGTCGCCACTCTGAAACACCCGCATCCAAGGAGGGTGCCCAGCCACGACACCGCCCGCCCGCCCGCAGATACGGCTCCTGCAGCGGCAAGAGCGGCGCCGTAGCGACCCTCAGTGAGCGCCTGGTCGACCTTGGCCATCGCCCCCCAACCTCTCAGCAGCGGCGACGACGGGCCCCGAGGGAGGCGGCTCAACCATTCTCCGCACACCCAGACGGGCCCCCCGAAGCCCCCCTATTATCTCGCCGCGCCAGAGCCGAAGAGCCCGCGCGGCCCACCGACACCGCAGCCGACGCGGCAGCCACCACCGGCCCGCCCGAAGCAGCAGCGGCAGCGGTGGAGGCAGCGCGAGCCCGGTCAGCGGACGAACTCCCTAATCACGAAGGAGTGCCAGCCGAGGAAGACACGACCCTCCCCCCAACCAGCCCCCTCGCGGCCTCCAACATGGCCTCCAACACCCAATGGAGCCCCTGGGACCGGGCCTTCCCGCCGCCGAACTTCCGCACGACCATAACGGCCCCGCGAAAATCACCATCACCCAACCTGGAGGCGGTCTGCCTCCGAAGGGCGACCATAAGGACGTCCGCAGAAACCGCGAAGACGGCGATTTTCCGTCTAGGAGGCTCCGGTGCCGTCACGGTGAGTTCGCCCTTCCGGATAGCCTCACTCTCACGGAAGAAGTCCAGCTCCTCCTCCGTTCGAGTCTCGACCAGGACGCCTCCCGAAACAGCGAAACATAGATAGGGACAGTGGAAATCTCGTTAATTCATTCATTCGCGTTACTAATTAAATGACGAGGCATTTGGCTAAAAAAAAAATGTATCCTACTTTATTGGATATTTATACCTGTAAGGCAGGAAGCACCTTTTTACAAACTCCACTTCAACATTATCGTAATCTTAGCCTACACCGGTTCTCGAAGCGGTCGTTGTCCTTTGGAAAGTTTTGAACGCTGTTATCGTCTCGGTGAGTACCCTTGTCGAGAGGACCTTGAGCTCCGTCCGTTTAATGATCCTTTGATCCAGTAGTTCTTCGGCTGACGCTTTTGCAAAACTCCAAACTTTGCCATGATGGCGGCCTGGAAACTTTCATTGTTGGCGTAATACCAGACTTTCCGCCTATGAGCCTCGTCCAGGTTGACCTGTTCGCCGACCACCTGAGGGTCGATGACTAGCACCGATGGCCCTCGTACTGCCACTATGTCGGGTTTCCGTTTCCCCTCCACCGTGTCGAAGACTTCTTCCTCGGTAACTGTGTACAAAGTAACCTGCACAGAACCTATCATGGTTCTTGCCTCTCCCAGATCGCGACTTCGTGGGTAGTGCGTTGATCCTTAGTTTGACGCTGTTCACGAAGTCTTTCCCCGAAAAGAGGCGTGTCCCGTCAGTTATCCACTGATGTTGTTGTGGCCTTTGGTTGAACTGTTTCAAAGCCTTCCCATCGACGGCGTTGTGGAGTAAGGATGCCCATCGTCTTCCCACCTCCATGTAGGTGTTGAGCGGTTACCCATCCCGCAGGCGGTTGTCGCGCTTATCCAATTCTCTCTGGAGGTAGTTGTCAGTGACCTCGTTGGCTCCATTCTGGCCTATCATGGACCGGATGCGTGCTCGCCTTTGGAGTGGTGCTGCCCACCTTACTGACGGTATGTCGAGTCCCTTTCTCCATATGGCACGTGGAAGTAAGCCGTGGGGACGTCATGTGGGAGACTGAGCCATTGTCTAATGGCGTTCCTAACGATCCTGTCGGCTTTGTTCAGGACTCCGATGGTTACATCTCCCAGTGCCAGGTGGTAGTAGGTCTTGGGTAGAAGTACCATTCTCAAGGCATAGAGTCGTTGTTGCGGCTTGAGAGGCGCGGCGGTAAGCGCTCGGAGTCCTTCCCCCAGGATGCTGTTGGGCGTAAACTTTACTCTGCCATACGGAGTATACTCGATCCCAAGGTATTTCAGCTTCTCCCTTTGGTGTAACATCCGGAAGGTCCTCCCATCGCATTCAAACATTGTATTGGTGTCTATTGCTGTGCGTTGGCTTTAATCCCGATGGTAGTGGACTTGTCCGCATTAACCGTAATTCCGCATTGCTGAAGATGCCGTTGAGCATCGTCAATCGACTGCTGTAGCCCTCTGGGCGTAGTCGCAAATAGCACCAGGTCATCGGCGAATGCGGTGGCATTTATACGTTCTTGCCCGATGAGGCACCCAATATTCGGTGTGAGTTCCCTCAGAAGCCCGTCGATGACCAGATTGAATGCGATGGGGGATAATGGGTCGCCTTGTTTGACACCCCTCCGTGGGGAGATCGTGGCGGTCCATCCATTTCCTTCCAGGATTGTTCTTCCTTTTAAAAGTACTGCTTTCATGTACTTGAGCAATCCTTGCGGGCATCCGGCAGAGTGTATAGCCGTTATTAGTGCGGTATGTGCCACGGAGTCGAATGCCTTGCGGACGTCAAGTGAACCTGCTTACATATCCCGGTACGTTGCATGGTGGTGTTCCAGAAGTGTCTCCAGGAGGAAGGTGTCATCTCGGCAACCATCGATAAATCCTCCTCTTTAAATCCTCTTTGACGTGGATCTATCTTCATGGTTTGTGTGATCCGTGCTGCTATGATCTTGTGCAGACTTCGCACAATGATGGAGCGTACGGTGATGGGCCGAAATTCCCCGGATCAACTTTCATGGCCTGATTCATAATACCGGTATAATAGTTATTCAGTTCGCTAAGCGTAAAGAAATTGAATGGTGAAGCCTTCTTTGATTTAATTAGGCCCAGAGAAGCTAGCTCACGCCATATCTCATTCGAGCCACGAAGCCCTTGGAACCGCCGGACTAAGTATTGTTCCTTTGCAGCACGCACATCCTTTGTTAAACAGTTGCGATATTCCCTAAAAATAGCCAGTGATAAGGTACATGACGATCGCCTCGCTCGCTTATACAGCAAACATTTAAACTTAATGCGTTGACGGAGTGCATCATTAAGCCATGGCGCTTGGTAACGCTTTGGAGCGAACGTTTTAAACGCAATGAGTTGTGAATGTAACACGCTACTCCACCACCCCTGCATAAATGTCGATCATGGCGAATAAGAAAATAGTCCCGAATCGATACGAGATCACTAGCAATGCCCGTGTGTAACCACGTTTCAGAGATGGAGACAACATGATGCGCATGAGATGAAACATATTCCCTCACCATGTCAATATGACCCAGTAAGGAATTAACATTAAATTGAGCCATGCTGAGACCCGAGGGTGATTGAATCGTGTTTGAATTCACAGCTGGCGGATCACACACTGACTTCCGCAGTCAATTCAGCTTCTGTAGGTCTTCAACAGTTGTTATAGTCGTGACAGGCGCGCCATCAGCCCTACGAATACAAATCGCCCCCGCTCTAATCCAGACATATGCAAAACCATTCGCTTTCGCGAATACCTTGACTTGACGTAGGAGACGATATTGCTCAGACGGGATGAATTCATTCACATAGATGTTGCCTCCAATATCACAGTCGAAAACATCACGCAATTTGAGTACTTTATACTCGCGTTTTTTTTTGATAAGATAATCTCGCACTTGTGACGATTTGAGCTTCACTACAATACGCGCTCTAGCATGAGAATTATTCTCCGATGTGTTAGGCTTGTGAGTCAGTATTATAAAAGCCTCTAATATGTCAGCAATAAGATCTTGTGCCCCTAATTTATCAAATACTCGCTCCGCTACAGATCGCGGGTTATGGACCAGAGTAAACGGTAGACCGGATACCACTATATCAGCACACGGCGGCATAGACGTGACGGACGCTAGCTTGCCATCCACCTTCATAGCCAAGTCATTTATACAACTTTGGAAATTTTGCACAACAGACGTTAGCTTAGTGACATCAGAGTTAGTGGTGGCAAGATTGATCTCTATAACCTCTATCCTATCCACAATCACTTTCTGCGACTTAACAAGACTCACTAGCTCACCACGAATGTCTGATATATTTTGCACAACACCAGTCAAGGTGCTCCGAATGTCCTGGAGGTTCGTATTGATGGTCACGTTTTGTGCTTGCGTTGAAGCCGAAAGATTCTGCAGTAACGATACCACTTCACTAAGCGATGCGGCCGCAGATTCTGAACCCCGATGAATAGGCGAACTATCAGGGGTACGTGGCGTAAGAATAGACCGCGGCATCACACAGTGGTCACATTTAAACGGCAGCGCATGATTATCATCCGGATCGAAGCTTAAATGAGTAATCACACACTCTAAGTGAAAAGTATTACCACATTCACCAGCACACGTAATGTTTTTCTTCACGTTCCTGCTCAATGGTCTGTTGCAAATGACACAGGTCGCCATATTAATTGCCGTAGTGTGAGACGTAGAGGAAAGGCAGATGTCCTGTAGTACCGATCTAGTAATCCCACTACTCACAAGTAATCGGCGTTATCGACCAGGATTACCGATCAACTAGTGACCGCAGATATCGATGAGCACAGACAGCAAGTACTAAGCGCCAAAAACACAGCAGCCCAAAAGTGAGGTTATGATTTCATCAATGATCAAAACTCAATTTGTTCATTAATTCCACTGCTAAGGCGCCAAGATAATAATACCAAAGGATAGATGGCATAGAAACGCATGCACCAGTCTGAAACAAAAAGGCCCGAAGGCACAGGCAAGCAGCAACACAGCCAAGCAGAGTAGAGCAAGATTGACAGCAACTGTCCATACTCACAGAGAGAGAGAAGGATCGGGGCAGGCCCCCGTTAGGGGGGGGGGGGGTGTCTGACCTGGAGGACCCTCCTTTGGGGGGGGGGGGGGGTCCTCCTTAAGAGAGTCATAGTTACTCCCGCCGTTTACGACCGCGCCTTCGGCAGCTACACTCATACATGAGGACGCTGAGCACGTTCGTGTGGCGCGAAAGAGCACTAGAGAGAGGGTAGCCTTTACGTGCGATCTGGCTGTACGTTCAGCACGACTCGCGCGAGACGTGACGTCACGCGTGACGTCAACCGACGGCCCGCGCGAGGCTTTCAGATTATTGCAATGCTTATTTAGCTCTGGATTCTCTGCGATATCGATGTAAACAAAAAAATGTATCGCGCACTCCGATTGCTTATTTTTTTAGTTTATACTTTATTTGGAATATAATAATAAACGGAAATTACAACTTATTTATCTTCTAAAAAATTGTTTATGCTTTACCCACACCCGTCCTAATGCCAAATAAATTATAATCCTTGTAAGTACGCGAAAATATATTTATATTAGTATTATTATATTAATTGGCATATCTTCATCAAGTGACAAAACATTATCCCCGAAAGTGAGCCAATCATCCATCCGGCCGCGAATCATCAGTACCAGAAGGTACAATTATTCTACAAGCGATCAGATGGTCCCATTGGTAGCGTTCCTGACTACCACTCGCAGGGTCGTGGGATCGATTCCTGTGCTCAGCAGTATTTTTAATTTTTTTAAATTAAAAAAATAAAATTATTTTTTATTTTAAAGAACATTATTCTGAAAACAGGAAAACTCCTCATGATGTTTAACCCCATAGTCATGGTGTTTATGATGGTTTATTTGTGAACACCACCATTGACAGAACAACAATTTTGTAATAGTAAGTGAAGTATAATATAATAGTACATCTAAAATTTACATGTAATTTGTTCTTAACCATGCACGCCAAGTTTGATTTTGTTTTTGGATAATGTTATTTTCATTTTTCGAAAACGAAACGAAAACGACTGTTTTTATTACTTGGTGTACATTTTTTACTTTTTAAAGTTTTTATATTATACTTCATCATACTTTCATACTTTTTCTACTTATTCATACTTTCATCAGGCGATAAAACATTATCCCTAAAAACATGCCAATCATCCATTCGGCCGCGATACACAAGTACCAAAAAGTGCACATTTCATAAAAGCGATGAGATTGTCCCGGTAGTAGCGTTCCTGCTTTCGATCCGCAGGTTCGCGGGATCGATTCCCGCGCTCGGTATTTTTTTATTTTTTTTATGGGGCGAATAGTGTATTGCGGTACAATGTATCCAAATGTAATAAAATCCGAACATGCCACTTTTTTCTAAGAAACGTTGCTCGCTCGTTTTTGTTTCTACTCATAAATTTCAACGTTGCGTAAGGGAAAGCATGCTGTTTCGTCGTTATTCGAAACGTACGTAATTTGCGATTCGTTATATTCGTGTTACGCGATTCGGGATTTTCGTCAATCGTGATCCGGGATTTTTGCGCAACGCAGTTCGGGATTTTCGTGATACGCGATTCGGGATTTTCGTCAATCGTGATCCACGATTTTTGCGGAACGCAGTTCGGGATTTTCGTGATACGCGATTCGGGATTTTTGTGCAACGCAATCCGGGATTTTTGTCAACCGCGATCCGGGGTTTTTGTGCAACGCGATTCGGGATTTTTGTGCAACGCGATTCGGAATTTTCGTGATACGCGATCCGGGGTTTTTGCGCAACGCAGTTCGGGATTTTCGTGATACGCGATTCGAGATTCTTGTGCAACGCAATTCGGGATTTTTGTAACCGCGATCCGGAATTTTTGCGCAACGCAATTCGGGATTTTTGCGAAACGCAATTCGGGATTTTCGTGACACGTGATTCGGGATTTTTGTTAACCGCAATCCGGGGTTTTCGTGCAACGCGATTCAGGATTTTTGTGCAACGCTATTCGCAAATCGGAATTTTGGTGAAACGCGATTTTTTTACTCTGTGCCTCGTAACATTGGTGTTTTTTAAATTATCTTGTAAGGGGCTATCGGCAGTAATTTAAAATTTCGCGGCGATGCGGCGAAGCTATATGTGTAAGGACTTGAGTATGTGTGATTAGCCGATGTATGGGGTTGGAGTGGGGAGAATGAGAGGAAGGAATCTTCAACAATCGAAATGCTCGCTCTCTTTCGCTCCGGAATCCATCGAGGACACATCGATCCAGACTTGCTTGGGAAGGAAATCGATCATTCCTGTTCTCATTATATCAGATTTGCCTGGCCAGCAATTCTCATCATCCAGAGGTTGTACCCACGATAGAGACAGGACCTCATCAGATCCTGGAGCGCGGAAAGAGCCAACGAAAGACAATTCGTGGAGTGAAGTTAAGTAATCCACATATCACTCTACTCCAAAAAGGAGAATCTATCATTTTGCGTGATAAGCGCGGGCTAAAGTGCCCGGGACTATCCATTCAACCGAATATAAAGTGCAAGTCGATGCTCAAAACTGTTTTTTTGTTAAATTTATTTTGTCAGCGGACAAATTACGACTTTGCCTTATATCGATTCGCATATATTTAAATCATTTCCGAAGTCGCACCTCTTTTCATTTATAAAATTTGACAAGTCACAAAGTCTGGCTGTCGTTATACCTATGTAGATGAATAAACGTTATAATCTTTTTCTCATTTATTCGACATTTGGGTTGTGTTTTTTCGAACCTTGATTTTTCCCTCATGGATGAGCCCACAGTAAAAAAGCCGAAACTGGCTGAAAAGAAACACTTTCAATATCAATGGTACGATCAGCATCCAGAGTGGAAAAAATGGGTTCAGGCTGTTGCATCGCAACCTGATAAGTTTTTTTGCCTCGAGTGCGGAATAACACTGTCATGTGGCCACTGTGAGATAGAGAGGCATTCCAAGTCGGAAGTTCATGTGAAAAACATGAATCTACTAGGTGTAGGATCGCTCGATTTGGGGAACACTACGCCTTCTGCGTGTGTTCCAGAAGCAACTCGTCCTCAAGAGACTTTTTCAGCTGCCTCTGGTACTGATGAATTTGATTTCAATGAACGAGTACAAGTTGCTGAATTTCGTTTCGCGACTTTTTTGGCTGAGCATAATATTGCGATGACGGTCGCACCGTATATGCTCAGTCTATTTAAGCTGATCGGTCAAGAGCCTGCTGTGTTGCAGGCTATGACAGTCGGTGAAACAAAAGCAACAAAGCTAATTGTTACGAACCCTCCGAGCCCCACGAAGCTATAAAGTACGATGGACCAAAGTAGCTAATATTTAGTATTGATCGAATAAAGGAAATGGGAACACAGGACGTGTGATATTACTTTTCCTTAAGTACCGCACAAAAATAGACTGCAATGTACACGCACTTATATAATCACGGTAACGCTGTCGCGAGATAAAGGAACTCGGTACCACCCCTTGAAAGTAAGAACCTATAAACTTACCCTCTTTGAAACTTCATCACACAAATGACAAAACAACATTAACAGAAGATCGTCGTCGTCGATCGTCGAATTCAAACATACCATAAAATCTTACGACCAACCACTCAGGTAAATTAACCAAAATTTCATAATTCGCGAGGATTGGCGCGGCGGAAATAAAAAGAAATCACCACCGGACCAAAATAGTCACAGGGAGGAAACGGGTGAAATCAACAAGGGGAGCTGGGTGACTCAGACATCCCTTCCCAAAAACAATACAAAATTTACTAACGCCCACGCAGCTAACAAGTATAAAAGATCGCGATTTTGCGACCACGTGTCTCAGTTCGAAGTCAGAATCCATGCCAGTTAGTTCAAGATCAGTTTTTCATCAAAGTACCTTTCCGGACTTTGTCAGTTTGTCGGGTCGAGTCTCACTCTAGAAATCAAAGTCTAACGTACCGACTTAGAACAACCTTTTTATTCTAACTGACGCTACTACTATAACATCGGAAGCTATTTCTAAGTTATAACCAAGAAGAATCATTTCGCGTATTAACGCTTAATTAACTTTATAATCAACAGCTTGCGTATAATCGAGTGTGCTTATATTCGCGAACGAACATTATAACCGAGTGCGAAATATAGTGTGTGAATTTGTAACTAGCTCTGGACCGATATTGTAACCAGCTGCTTGACTATCTATTGTATCACGGCGACAAACCGTTGAGAGTCACCCTGACGATTGTGCAACTCCATCTGCAAAAATTGTACAACCAACACCATTGTAAGGGGAAAAGGAACCTCCGGATTTGCTTGCTCAATAAGTCTAACCAGCGTAAGTACCATCTTCTTCATAACATGTGTGCAATCCCTCAACATCTTGCGACCATCGACTAGATGGCTCCAAGGTCATCCCACATTCCCGTATCGTTGACGAGACTTCCGTCCCTGGGTAAAGGACTTATTAACTGTCTTGACCCGAAAGAGAAGTCGTTACAACCGTGTTACGTTCTCCCCTTCGTACTTCCCCCGCTGACTAACCTCAACCAACTCCCGAGGACGTAACACTAATCGACAGGGTTGTTAGCGTAGTAGAACGTGGACGTGGACGTGGACGAAACATCAGATTGTACCAACGATAAATGGATGTCGTTAATGGTCCGTTACGTAGAGCCAAGTACGCTGACGGTAAAGACAGAATTGTTGACGATGCTTCATTTGAATGCGGCGAACTGTTCAGCCATTGAATTGTTCAAAGCGTTCAAAAATGAGCTTTTCCGGAAACAAATTCCCTTGCGCAGCATTCTCGGTCTCGCGTGAGATAACGCATCCGTAATGGTCGGCAAACATTCGTCATTTCGTGCACTTCTGTCGGAAAATAACCCCGAAGTAATTACGCTGCCGTGTATTTGTCATTCTCTAGCGTTGATTGCTGTCGCCGATTTCTCCGCTATTCCGAAAGCAATTGATTGCTTTATCAGAGGTATCGCGACCTTTTTGAACAACAGTCCGAAACGGACAGCAATTTTTTGCGATTTTCAAGATAGCTTCCAGGATCGTTCGGCTAAGATCACGCGATGCATATAAACAAGATGGCTTCCACGCCATTCCGCCATCGTCAAAATTATCAAAAATTGGCCGACGCTGATAGCATTTTTGGCCGATCTGTCATTGGAGAAGGTGAGACAAGCAGAAGAACTTCTCGAGGTTGCAAAGAACCCAGTAACTAAAGCTTATCTTCTTTTCTTGGCATTCGCACTCGAATCTTTTAACAAAATCAACGCTTACTTTCAAAGAGAAAAAACTTTGATACATCGCCTGCAACCTTTGTTACAATCGGAGATTTTTTACGTTCACGCGCGGAATATCAATTTCGAAAATTGTGCGAATCAGCGTGCAGTGATCGATATTGATATTGGGGACGATTGCAAAGAGTATTTGACGGATGTACAGAGCAGAGGGACTCCGCAAGCTGAAGTCGACACGTTCCGCCAAAACTGCCTCCGGTTTTACATCACGGCTTCGACTCAAATTCGCGATAGACTCCCCTTCGACAACGATTTTTTTTTAATTTAACGGTATTTGTAAAGGGCCCTGCGTTATTAGATGCGGATCGCGAGTCAACCGTTGCTCGCGTATTGATCGTTTGTCGTCATCTTCGCGTTTCCAACGAAATAAAAATTCGCAACGAATGGCACTCCTTGTACGGAGAGAAGAACAATCAGAAGGAACAATGGTGTAAACTGTCATTTGACGAGATGTGGATGGCAATTTGCACTGTTGCAAATTCTGATGGTACTCTCCGGTACCAAACATTGCGTTTATTGCTGGGTATGGTGAGGACATTGCCGCACTCGAATGCTGCGGCTGAAAGGGCGTTCTCTCTCATCCTGGACACAAAAACCAAAAAAAGGAACTGCCTCAGTTCAAATACGCTTAATTCGCTTTGCGTCGTAAAGTCGGCTTTGAGGGGCAGGGGGAACAGTGCGACCACGATGACAGTGACTCAAGACCATCTGTCTCTAATAAACGCGGATAATTTGTATAGTCAGGCAGGCGAAAAACCGAAAAAAAACTCCAAATCCGAAAATACGACCAGGACGACGACTGGGACGTTTATAACTTTCAGGAGTAAATTAATTTTTTCTCAAAATAAACCAAGAACTGATCTTAGTACAATATTTGCGTAAAATGTTAATAAAGTTTTTATTTCAATAGTTTTTTTTGCAATCGATGAAAAACTTGGACTTGGAGGTTCCTTTAACCCTTTGAAGCATAGTGGCTATTATAATAGCAACATTTTTCGTCTTTTTCTTCTGTTTCCTCGTCAGTTTTTTTTACGAAAAAATCTTTTTTCGTTTTGCGTTTAAGGCCTTAGGCCACCCTAGAGGCTGACAAAAATAAGCTTTTTGGGGATTTTTTTCAGAAAAACTACAAAATAAATCGAGATAACAGAAACGTGATTTTATTATCTATATCAGTGACTGCTTACAATAATTTTTTTGAAGCGATTTATTACAAAATGGCGGCTGTGCAGCGTTTTTGCGACGACGTCTTTTTTTTCGGAGTCCACGGCCGGACTAACAGCTCCTGTAATTTTTAAAATAATCCCATGAGCAAATGAATTTCCCGATTATATATAGTAATTGCTATAGAAGTACGTAGGGTTTTTGTGATATATTGATTTTTGGCCAAATGGCGCCCTTCTAAAGTGAAAAGTGAAAAACTTGCCTGAAAAATTATCAGATAATTGTTAATAACAAATGAACTACGCAATATAAAAAAAAATTCTACGTACTTCCATAGACAATGTATATTTCAAGATATTTTCAAAATTTCAAGTTAATCGGTTGAAAATTGCTTGAGTTACGAGTCCGGCCAACTTGAAAAATACAGTATTGAGATGAACGCGTTTAAAGTTTTGAGTAGTAGAAAATCATGAATAATTTCACAATACCTTTAATCTGCGATGCCTGCACCATACAATTGGCCTTCCAGATTATCTTCCTGCTCTTGCATTTCTTTTCTGCTTGACCTTGAAGCGATTCTTGCCTCTTTCTCAGCTCATGGCGATTCAATGGTCTTCTTCGAGATATTTTTGGTCTCTTTCTATTGCAAAACGACGTTTTTATTCCTTTCTTCGCACTGTACACTACTTTATCACTCATTGTAAAAACTCAATAATTATACAGGGAAAAAGAAATTGAAGTTCACTGAAATATCGAGGAAAACAAGTGTTCGTCGCCTAGCGTCCTTCTCAAATGCTTGGCTGTGCCCAACTAACTAAAAGAGACGTTCGACAAGGATAAACTCGTCTAGACCAGTCTAGACTAGTTAGGAAATAAATCTTTTCAATAACATCTACCGTATACCTGCTCTAATCCCCTAACGTACCTTCCCCCTAGCGCTCACAAAAGGAGCTCGCTGCGGACCAGATGGCCTTGTACTAAAATTCGAAAACCGAGTACCTAAAGGTTTTTCCCGGCCATAATCATCTGGGACATCATTTTTGAGGTCCTAAGGGACCATTTGGAATTGAAAAAAAAATAATTTTTCGAAAATTCTAGGGTGGCCTAAGGCCTTAATTCAATGATTATAAAAACGAGTTACCGGGGCTTTTCGGGGTCGCTAATTACGAATCTGAAGTCAGAATATTTAAATTTTCAAATTCAGTATGGCGGATTCAAATTAGCTGACAAAAAATTCAAAAATAATTTTTTTTTTTTTCAAATATAAAAATCCAAAAAAAAATTAAAAAAATAAATAAAAAAAAACCTAAAAAACCAAAACAAACATACAAACCAAAAATAAAAAAAAAAACAAAAAACAAAAAAAAATAGAGACAATAACCGTCACGTCCTCGTTCGTGTCTCTGGAATCAACCAAGCACGGTTGCTCTTTATCAATATTTTACTTTATATTTATAGTCAGCATTCCAACAAAAAACCTGCACATTATTATTATTTTTTGCAAATTTGAATCCAGTATTTTGAATTCGCTATCTTAAATGTGAAAATTTCAATATTCTGAATTCAATTTGTAATCAGCGACCCCTAGAACCCCCGAGTAACAATTTTCAGTTGAAAATAGCAAACAGAAAAATGTATGCAAAAATGCATATTAAACAGAAAAATGTATGTAAATGATAATGTTTTATCGCCTGATGAAAGTACGAATAAGTAGAAAAAGTATGAAAGTATGATGAAGTATAATATAAAAACTTTAAAAAGTAAAAAATGTACACTGAGTAATAAAAATAGTCTGAAAAATGAAAATAACATAATCAAAAAAAAAATCAAACTTGGCGTGCATGGTTAAGAACAAATACATGCCAATTTTAGATGTAATATCAATAGTCGCGGCAGCGACTTGAGACAAGTACATTTACCTAACTTCACGCCTTCTGAAATGAGGGCTGCCAAGACTCTTTACTCGAGTGAACTCGTTGAAGCATTGGTTTCGGTATATACCTTGCAAGTATGTTTCATTATGCATAATCAAACAATTATTTTCCAGATTGTTTGATGTATGAATATTTTTAATTTTTTTTTACTTTCAATCAAGATAGGTATGAACACTATAAGTGTAGGCAAAAAGAAATATTTAATATTTAAATTTGAATGACGTCGTTACGATTTCCGTTCATGACGTCATCGCACCGCAATTTCTCGCAACCTTTGGTGTTATTTTCATAACTGTGTTACGTCCCGAGAAGGGGGTTTTGATGCGAGACACGTGACCACCGAATTTAGAGCGCGAAAGTTTAAATATCTTTCGCCAATGAGTTGATGATGATTGGTCTGCGGCTCGCGAATGTAATAGCCAATTGAGTTTTCACACTCGATTCTCTTCGGAGATGTTTCGAAGGATGAATTCCGGAGAAATTTCGATGGAATTTCCTGAATGAAGAAAAATGTCCGTCGGATAACAAATTAACAGAGTATTTATTTATCAAAAGTAATTATCACTAAGTTGAAACAAAGTAGGTACAGTTTATATGTGTTTTATAATCGGTTTCGAATCGTTTCGATACGCGTCGGAGAGCTAAGTATCTTTTTTACGGAGATTTACAAAAGTTTCTTCGAAGTCCGAAATTTACAATCAGTAACGGACGTAACGACGACGTGAACTCGATAAAATTTGTATAACGATTGAACCAAGTTTGTGGTTTGTATCATGGTTTTATAATAATTTCTTGGGAAAGGTGCACTGTAAAAAATCGGCGGTGTTAACTGCCAAAGTGTGAGTGGTTAAAAAATGCGGTGTTAATAATAACACATTTTTCTAGTAAAAATAACACTTTGCAAAGGGTAAAAAAATAGACGGTGTTATTCTACTAAATCAACACCTAACGGATTATCTTCTTTTTGACAACCCAATTTTGTGTATATTATGGAGAAATAAAAATTCCGAACGAGGGAATTTTTATTCTCGTTATTTTGGTGTCATTTTTGTATCGGCTTAGATTTATTTGTACCTCATAAACCGTGTTAAAAGGGAAAATATAAAAATTTAACACTGATAAATGTAAATGTAATTTTGGGCTGCGACGATTCACGGGGCTTTGTCTTTTCCGTTACTCCCACTATTTTTCCTCTGCTAAAGCCAAGAAGTACTTGTAGACTCCGTCTGACTATAATTATTCAATAATTAGCAAATAATAATAATTATCGAATAATAATTATTATTATTTTTGAATAATTATTAAATACTTTATGAACGGAAGTAACTTATATTTATGTGTGGGTATATTGACGCTGCAATGATTAGTTTGGATAGAGATAATATACTAGGTTAACTGAAAAAAAAGCTTCGTGGAACTCGGTATGACCTATTTGAAAATCATTTTTACATTTGAGTGTAATTAGCCAGTGTGATTTTTGCTATGTTTACACTGCTACGTTTACACTAATAATCGTCAACATCATTTCGCGGTGTGATTGTGCTCTCCCATGAGGTTGACTTTTTCTGCTTCCCCCGCTTGTATATACGAATATACACGACACAGAGTTAAAGTCACCTTCGGCCGTGTTATTATTTCACATTTCGCGAGATTTTGTCTCCGTTGCTACTCCTACCATTTTTCTCTTTCCGCCACGGCCGAGGTCCCTCTACTGCCCTCTACTGCGAGTCAGAAGGGACTTACGAAAAGTTTTGTAGTTCAATCCGGAAGGCAAACGCGTTCAGCATGTCACCAACATCCAAAAAAACGAAGCGCTCGAAAAAATGCGAAGTGTCCAGCAGTGCGGACTCAGGCAGCGCAAGTGAATTGCCTAGTGAGGAACAATGTTCGCAGTTTTCATTACGAAAAATTAAATACAAAAATGAAATGAGATGGGTAAAAATTCCGGGAAAAGAACCAGTGTCCTACGAGAAGATCATCGAGACAGGTATGTACATTTTATAAAAAACCAATTTGTGTTTCATTATGCATTCTTTTTCCGTGTTTATCTTCGATTACCTCAATTGAATACATTTCTTTTTTAAATAAAGCTTGAAAATTGGTATGTTAAATTCTTTGTTCCGTGAAACACACCGGAAGTGTTTTATTCACATTCTGGGCAGTCATTTTCGCTATCAACAGTGTTCAATCATTTTATTTTTGTGTTTGTATGCTTGGAATTTCTCGTTCTTTGTTTAGAACTGAGAACAGTATGACTGCAGCAAAAGTAAAAATGACACGGTCGGTGTATTCCCTGAAACAAAGAATCATGAAGTTTTGTTCTCGCTTAGACCGGTGCGTAATTACCTTTCTCGGCAAAGTCAATTTGACGAACACTTCGATTAAAATTTCGAAAAAATTCTCTTATGTGAAGTAACTTGTTTCGCGACAACTGAAATAAGTTTTACGTGTTTCTCCTTAATGCCCTCGATTGAATCAATGTTTTGCTATTGAATAAATCCTTGAATATTTATATCATGTTCGATTCTTTGTTTCATGAAACACACCGAATGTGTCATTTTCACTTGCGCCGCAGTCATTCCCACTTTCTATGTTGTTAATTCGATTCATTTTTCATTTGATTTAATAATCTAAAAATTACATGCTAGAATATGTTGCATTTTATACAAAGTTCAAACAGAAACGATGTTCATTGTTTGAAAAAACTCATTGATTATACCAATAATTTATTATATTAATTTATTAACCGAATATTGATTCGGTTTTCACTTGATCTTTGTATATCATATTCACGACGCTCTTGCCCGAATCGGTGTTGTTGCCGCTCTCGCTAAGGTCACTGCAACGCAGATTTCGGTCAATTCGGTTCGACATTCATTCTGAACAAGCAGCAAAAAAAATAAACATGTTCGTTCTCGTGTATAAAGTAATACGTGTTATTTTTACTTGCGCGGCTATCATTTCACCTTTCACGACGTTAATACATTTTATATGTAGTTAAACAATTTTAAATGAGTTAATTAAGCAGTATTTTTTATGAATTAAAAAAAATGTTTAAACTTGTTGAATCAAAACATTCTAAGCTTCATTGAGATGAATATTTTTTATTTTTAGTGCGAGAAGTTTGTAATTTGAAAGGGATCGAAGATATTAAGATATCTGATGAGGAGGGAATAATCATTGGACCCGAGTTGATCGATTGTTTTCTTCCAACGACCGTGCTAAAAGTTATAACGAAGACCGACAAGCTAGAAGGTAGGGTTGGTTAAAATTGCATAATTACTATTTCAATGTTTTTTAACTTAACAATTTTTAAAAAATTTAGAAGCCGAAAATGCATCCGTGTGTTCCGCATCAGAATCTCTTAGCTCATGTGCATCGACTTTCGCGAATTTTTTGAATTCTCCGACTCCACTTCAACTGAACGATTTGGTAAGATGATGAAAATCATGATGTTATTTGTGTAATGGAAAATATATTAATCGACACTTTTTTCAGAATTTACTGGAAGACATCAAAGCCACCCCTGGTGGGATCGAGATCTGTGAAGAATACGCCGTCAAAAAAAGTCTCTGCTCGAAGTCACGACGGATGCTCGTAAATATCGTGGTGAACTCCATGATAAAAAAATTTGGGTATCATCCATCGACGGACGAAAAAGTCGCCTATGCTGAAAACATAATTCAGGAGTTTCCAGGACTTAAGGATCCCGCATCACCCAGAGGATACGTGCGTATTTTTGGTAAACGTTTTAGCCTTATTTTTAGTTATTAAATACTAATATTTTTCTTACGAATCATGCTGACAGGAAAGTTTTTACGATCCAACAACTCGATGTGGGTTTCTCTCGTGGAGGCTACGAACGGTCAACCGTAATATTCGTGAAAAAAGAAAGAAAATCGGTACTCTACCAGATATTCCAGCACCTCCCAAAGAAACGGAACGTCTCAGCCCAACAATACCTCCAACAACTTTATCTAAAGAAGAATTGACCGATAAAATTGCATTTCTCAATGCTGCATGTTCTAAGACTCAGAGATCAGAAATAGAGGCAGCACTCAAGGAGACTCTTCACATTCGTCGAGCGGATCCAACAAAGATTTTAGAAACGTTTCCGATATTTTTGAATACACCGTATTTGGTACTCAATTTATAATTCATGTTTTTCATGGTTTTTGGTTATTTATAATTTTTTAACTGTTCAATGTATTTTTTATAGATAAACGTTGACTTCGCACTTCTGTATCCAGGAATAAAAATAACAGATTTTCTACTGAAAAGATTTTCGAAGTCACTCGTGATCTGCCAACTTTCAATAACGCTGAAAGCTCGCAATTTGGTAATATAAAGTATCAATTAATTTTTTTTATCACAATTCTATAATATCAAAGCACTAACTTTCTTTTTATACGCAGACTGGGATACGACGACGAAAGCCTATATCTCTTTGTTGCGTTTACTGCCACCAACAGCAAAAGGCCGAAAACGAGCTGAAAGAGACACAATTGTTGGGGCGATTGACCGTCTCATAATCTTTGAAAAAGTGAGTGAACCATAGAAAATTTTATTTATAATTCAATGAATTTCGATAATTTTTTTGAATACATTTCTTTAGATATTGCAGTAACATTGACAATAAATATTGGTAATGAAGAATAGTATAATTAAGGATAAAATAACATCCAAAAAATAATTGTGAAACAAACATCTAAAAAAATGATGATTTTATAACTCATATACCATTTGCAGATCAGTACGCCCTTGCAGGAGATCACTGTGAAAACGACACAGCCATGCCTCGTTGCAATTGGAGCTAACAAACAAGCTATCAGCAAATATTGGATACACGTAGACAGCAACTTTCTGCCGATTGAATCATCATCTTCAAGCGAAGCATTCGACCAGCTTTTTAAAATCCATTTCGTACTGAATACGAAATTTGATGAAAATCTGAAAACTTTCTGGTCGTTTGTTCAAGACTTCTACTACAGAATGCCAAGCGAGATCACTTTTACTCCGAGGATGCGTGAAGTACGATCGTGGCTGTTTTCATCGTAAGTAAAACTCGCGTTAAATGAAACAAAATGACTTCTTTCGTTTGCTCAGCTTGTCATCAAAAATCGTACAACACGACAAATGTTAAAGAATTAATAAAACACTTACGGAGAGAACACGCTCTTTTTGAAGGATCGAAACTGGATTTAAAATGCTGTTGTCCCCCTTGTCAATTATTTTTCAAGACTTATAGTGGATTTCGGAAACACCTTCTTAAACATTGCTCGACTGTGACATCTAATGAAACTGTATTTAATAGTACACTCGATCTCGACTCAAATACGCATACAGAAAAAAAACTCTCAAAACTGGAAGATCAATCCCAAGTTTCACTCAAAAGTGATGCTAGATTAACATCATACTCATCTAATTCGAATACAAGTACCCATCTATCTGATACAACTGGTCCGATAAATGAAGAGGATACTGAACAAAAATTTTCTTTGCGTTCTGCTTTTATTCTCAAATTGGAATCAACGAGCATTCCTAAATCGTCTTTGCAGTTTATCGTTTCTGGTATAGATGAATTATTGTTACAAGTTTATGACGAAATTTCTAATATCAACAATAGTGGCTCAAAGAGTGAAGTGAACAATTATGTAACAAATCAAAAACGCGAATTGAAAGAAAATGCTACCAAATATAAAAGACACGCTTTTTTTCCAATCTAAAACATTTTGTAAATTCGGTACAAATTTCACTTGGAACTCGGTACGACCAAAAGTATGATCGATCTTTAGGAATTTTTAAAACAATTGCTTTGCCATGTACAATGACTTATATTCCAATTTTGCAAACAATTAAGTTCATTTTATCAAACAAACATATGCGTCGTTTTGTTTTAAATCGAGCCCACAATGAATCGGATATTTTACTTTCGTTCACAGATGGAACTTACTATGTCAATAATTATTTTTATCGAACGGCATCCTCATTAAGGTTACATTTATACTATGACGATTTCGAGAGTGTAAATCCTCTGGGGAGCAAAACTTCCGGTTATAAAGTGGGCGCTGTTTATATGACAATACAAAATTTCCCTCCCGAGTTGAATACACAATTACAAAACATATTTTTGGTGGCACTATTTTACGCAAGCGACGTGAAACTTTATGGGATGAATAGCATTTTAAAACCAGTTATCGACAATATTAAAATATTAGAAAATGAGGGCATCCAAATCGACAAAACTACATGCAAAGGCACAATAGGTGGTCTAAGTTTTGATAATTTAGGGGAAATATATTATACGGAATGGTTGAATCGTTTGCTGCAATCCATTTCTGTCGTCTATGTACTGCAACGAAACAAGCTTGCCGTACAATGGTGATTGAAGATGAAAATTTGCTACGATCGAGAGCTAACTTCCAATTTGATCCAACCTCCGAAATTCCACAATTAGGCATTAAAACTCCAACGGTGATAAACGAATTGCGTTATTTCAATACTTTTGATTGTCAATCCGTAGATATAATGCACGACATTCTGGAGGGTGTTGGACAGTTGGAAATTAAGCTTTTTTTGAATTTTCTTGTACAGGAAAAATTAATCCAAGTCGCGATATTAAATAATCGGATCAACTCATTTCATTACGGTCGAATGGAAATGAAAAATAAACCTAGTCCGGTTTTGTTGGATAAACCTGGCGTCCTTATCGGCCAAAGAGCATCACAAGCATGGTGCTTACTCAGATTTTTGCCGTTAATCATAGCAGATATCGTACGCAAAACTTCACCAAAATACGAATTGATTAAATCTAAATGGAAAGTTGTTGTTCTTTTAATTCAAATTACGAGCATAGTTTTTTCACCTGCTATTAGCAAAGGGCTTATAAAGCAATTGACATATTTGATAGAAGAACACCATTCGATATTTCAGAAAGAATTTAAAAGACATTTGTCTCCGAAACATCATTTCATAACACACTATCCCACGGTTATTCGACGTATCGGACCATTAGTTCACTTCTGGTCCATGCGATTTGAAGGAAAACACAACTATTTTAAACATCTTGTGCACGAGTACAGAAATTTCAAAAATATAACGGAAACGCTCGCGTCGCAACACCAGCGATACATGTATTACGAACATAAAATTGCGAAAAATTCGAATGAAACAAAAATCGAAACGATGTCAGGCAAATTTGTTTTATATAAAGATATTATCGAGCGTTTTGATGATTTGGATCAGTCTATTATTGAAATAGATAAAAAATCAGAAGTATACACAACAGATCAGATTAAGATTCAAACTTCCTATAGGGTAGGATGTTTTATAACTTTGGGAATAGACGATTCTTCAGATTTTCCAATTTTTTATAAGATTTGTCAATCATTCATATTCCAAAATAAGCCCTTGGCTATTTGCGAAACGTATATTTGCCAGGATTACGATGACGATTTGTGTGCTTTCATAGTCGAAAAAAGTTCGACACCAAAGTACAGTATTATTGACATAGCAAATCTATCGCACAAAGTATCTTACGACGCCCATCAAGCGTGCGATAAGAGTTATGAAACGTTTATTGTTCCCAAATATCAAATATTAAACTACTGAAGTATTTATGTTTGTGATCAAAATAGATATGTTTATAGAAATGATAAGACGTAAAGGAATTACGTCTAAAAAAGAATTAAAAAACGAGATGAATACGGTAAAAATCATAAACAAAATCTTAAAGAAACAAGTAAACATTCGTGTTAATTTTAAAAGATGTAAATTGTTACGCGAATTTTGGGAAATTAATGTCTAATTTTTTTTTGTGGTGATAAAAGACGTGCAGGAATCCACTGAAAATATGTTAATTTACAAACAAAAGTATGAACAAAACACGAACGTGATATTATTGTTTAGGTATACGACACTATAGCCGCTCATCTGTCGCATGAAGCGCGCACATAAGACTTATGAAAAACATGTGATACTATATTATGGCAGTGTATGATTTAAGGATTGAAAAGACTGAAGAAAAAAATGTCAATACCAAAAACAAAATATACGTTGTATACGTATAAGATATTTCTAATTATTATTATTATTTTTCAAGCTTGAACGGAACACAACCAAAAATAAAGGTTCAGCTTATTTGGTTCTTAAATTCAAATTTGAGACTTGTATTGCATAATATTTTTGCATTTCTATTAGTTAATAAAATAAGATAATTTTTTTCATGTACAAAAGTATGCAGAAATGTATATGTGACAAATAAAAGTTCAACGAAATGTTTCATGGTAAACGATTTAATTCATTTGGAGTTCTAGCATAAGAAATATTGATTTATATAATACTATCATTTCAGCGTTATTTTCTAACAGTGGTCGATTCGATCTAAGGCAATGCAATTTTTAATGGAAGAGAATTTCAATGAAAGCTTCACACTATAAAAAAAAAATATTTTTTATATAAAAAACTTTCATTGAGATTTTTAGCATTAAAAATTGCATTGTGTGTATGTGCACGAAGTATACACGAAGTATAAAATAAAACGATGACACCTAAATGCCTCAATCAGAATTGAGTTATTTAGGAAAAATTTGTTATCGTCTTACTTTATTTAGTGTCAAATTTATTGACAGTCAAATATCTTACACTCGTTAGTGTCTTTTACACAAAATATTAATTTGAATCGACTTTTTTCGGTATTCCTTTCTTACACATATTAATGTGAAAATTTAACACTGATCGATACCGATCAACACTGTATTTATAATTATTTACAACTCTCATGTGAATACATTACACAAAGATAATTTGCAAAGTTTCTATTGAGTGTAATGGTTTTAACACTTTGTGTTATTGTTTCGCAAAAAATTGTGTGAATAATCGATTCAGCAGTGTGTCATTTTTAACACAACTTCAATTATTGGTTTACAATATATTAATTCAAGTTTACCTTTTTTAGTGTTTTTTTAATATTGATATTAGTGTTAAAATTTTACACTAAATTTATGGAAGGAAAAACATATTAGTGTGTTATTTCTTTACACCGTACGTATTTTACGTTTACTCATTGAGGATTTCACACGAATTTTAAGTGTGAAACTTTCAAACATATATGTGTTAATGTTTTACACGCAATTGGCATTTGTCACGACGTTTCGTTATAATTTTTTACACGGTATTGATGAAGGTTGCATCTACAGCGTGTACTTTTTTACACCTATTTGCATAAAAAAAATACACCGAAAAATACATCAAAGGATTGTTTTTGGAATAATATTCTTACACCCAATTGTGTTTATTTGGGTGTTGATAAAGAATGCACCGAAAGGTGTGTACTTATTCGGTGTTGATAAAAAGTGCACTAAAAGGTGTAGACTTATTCGGTGTTATTAAAAAACATCGAATCTACACCGTTAGTAGATATATGGGGCGGGTTCTAGTGCCAGATCCCTGCACCGACATTTACCGACACTTAGTCGAGACACGAACCCCGATTTAGCCGGGACACGAACCCCCCGGAGAGGGGGTATTTTGGCCTGGATGTGAATTCTCGAGAAGGCAGAGTGGGAGGGGGAGGGGAGGGGGGTTCACGGCGCGTGTCGCCCGATTCCATCGAACGTTGTATATATCGAGCGCTGATTTATTACAAACTTTTTTGAAGACTCGAAATTTCTTGGAAGTGGTGCGTGTCGTTGCAGGACGGCACTTATCAACGCGTGTCGTCCGATTCCATCGAATGCTGTATATATCAAACGTTGATTTATTGTAAACTTTTTTGGAGACTCGAAATTTCTCGGAAGTGGTGCGTGTCTATGCAGGTCGGCACTCATCAAACGTTGATTATGAACTTTTGCGTAAACATGCACATGGAGAATGGCGCCGTTATGGCGCGGGAGGATTTATTGGAAACGGCATCGCGGCGGTCAATCATCAAAGGAGGGAGGTGACCAAATGAAAGGGATCATTTAGCTCAGTCCGATGCAATATCTTCGATCGCACGTGTCGGCACTATTGAATTTGTTTCTCCGAAAAAAATGGGCGCGTGTAACAAATACTCGGTTTTTCCCTGCGCGGATCCGCGAACGTTAACTAGGAACGAGCTGGAATATATTCCGAAAACATTGCTTTTAAAGTATTGGGGTGATCATATACATTTGCTCTAGCATCTCCTTCCGAGACGTTATCACATTGATCCTGAAGTATTGTCGTATCTTCCGTGTAGAGAGCATTATAATACTTCTGCGAATATGGATCATTTTGATGGCACCCCACCCCAACGTCGAGTGTGTGAAAAATGTTTGACAAATTCGCGGGTGGAGAAAAAGAATGAGTAATTTTTTTTTTTCGTGTGTGGGGAGGGTAAGGATATATAACCGGCAATTTCGTGAGCGGCTTCATTACAGAACGATCAAATGCGAGACAGATGAGTCGTGCTGAAACAGCGATTATTGTTACACTTGAAAAATATCAGAGAAGTGAAAGTCTTGTTGCAAAGAGTGTCGGTGATTCGAGATATCAACGAAAGTGTGAAAAATCTTTCAATATCCGAAGTAACGTTGCATCCGCACAAATCTTGCACCGTGAACAAAGTACCGAGCCACAACGACAACAACAACAACAATGGATCTCGAGGCTATCAACAAAATCGGCAAGATGGACGATTTTCTACCGACGAAAAAACTGTCGGAACTGCCGGTGTCAACAAATCAACGTATATCAAACGTGAGAGCTGTCCAGACGAAATTCCGACGACGGTACATCGTCGATATTAATGACGAATTTTCCGTCTTCCTGCCGGCCAGAATCACGAAAGCCATCGATGAGGATCCAACGACATTGGACAAATTCCAGACTGCGACTAACGATGGGAAATTATATTTGAATTACATCGGTGGAAAATATAACAAACTAAAATTTTTTCTGTTGTAGGGAAATTTGAATAAAAAACAAATGTCATATAAATGTGTGTGTTTTTTTATTTCAAAGAATATCGCGATTACACAAAGTTTGATAGGCCTTTAGCCAACTTTTCAGCGATTTCACATTCGCGCTGGCACAATTGTATTTCGTTTGGGCGGAATGATGCGAACAACCCGGTGGAATTTTCGGCAATTTCTTCAACGATGGGCAGTCCAGAGTCTCGAGATCGATAATCTCAGCGGTCGTGAACTTTTTCATCCATTGTGTTTTTTCGAGGCCCTTGACGTATACTTTGCGAGCTCGTTGCAATATGGCGCCAATCACCGTCTCTGCCGCTTCATAGGGTATTTCACCGTCCTCCCAGCTCATTCCATGATAATTGCGTGTTAGCCATAAATTCATGGCTTTGTATTTGACCGGCAACGACTTCCATGGCGATGGTGAATCGAAGAACAGAGTCAAAGGTGGACCGTCTTGTTGTTGCACTTCGAGAAAAGATATTTCTTTGAGGACAAACTCGTTAATTGGCCGTTTGAAGCCTTGAAGATCAACGATGTAATCCATTATATCAGCTTCTTCACGCCGCCGCTGATCGGATTATACTGAACGATACGATCGTGAAGTATGAGGCAGTAAGCCGATGTATGCGCAGGAATATTATTTTTCGACTCAAATTCAAGGCGAACATCCACCGGGCCTGTCTTCAACGATTCGTTTTGCTTCGAGCAGTCGATAATAATGAGCGGAGCATACTTCAGAAATTGCGACTTGTCTAACCATGGTTCGGGCTCTCTGTTGTAGTACGTGGATTGGAAATTTGCGTACATCTGATACAGCAAAGCGTACTGATTTTGATCGATGTTGAGATTCAAATTTCCATAGGGATAACATTGCGAATTGAGATACAGTTTGACGTCGGTGATTTTGGAATGATCGAACTTACTCGCATTCTTGTTTTTCTGATTTTTTCGATCTGTCTGAAATGCGAGAATGACGTAACGAGGTTTCTCGAGTTGCGTCGATGTTTTCACGGACCAAACGTGTTTCGAGGTGGCTGGCAGCAGCGGATATTCGTATAGTTCCCACGTGCGGAAACTCATGGAAATCGGCGGATCCTTGGCTATGTACTTCAAGAGTTGAATTTTCCGCTGATCCGAGACTGTCACGTATGGCACGAGCCATTCAATCTTTTGCAGAACGAGTTTGAAATCTTCATCGGCTGCCTGTACGACGGCATCATTGTCGGTCTTTGATCGCGATAGGATGAGCTCGTGTTTAGCATTTATCACGATTTTTCGATAATCCTCAGCGAAGCCCAGCAGCATGCTCAGCGGTATGCATATGTCGAAATTACCAGCAGCATCTACGATTTGCTTCGTTTCCTCGACGTCGAGCCATCCGGTGTTCTCCAGCATGCTGCTTTTACTCGGGCTCATCGACGAGTAGCCCTTAATCAGACTCGTGAGGCCGACATTTTTGCTTCGATCGATCTCGATGGCATTGAGCTCGTAACGTATTTCCTCGAACAAATAGCAAATGGCGTTATTGACGAGGCTCGTGGCGAGGGTCGGTGTGCCATCGTTTTTCGTCAATTTTCCGCATATATGTAAGGAGCTGTGACTCGGTAGTATGCAGAGATCTTGATTCTGAATAGAGATGCGGATTTCATCGCTGTTGTTGAAGGTTGCAGATGCATACGGCTGATGAGCATGAATCTCACAATGTGTGATGGATTCATCGAAGATGACGGGGTTCTGAATATTAACTATTTCCTCCTCCATTGTACACAGCATATGGCCAAAGCGCAGAACAAAAATTTATGTCTCACACGTTTTTTTCGCGAATTTTTAGGCCTAGACTCTGCAGGAACAACACGTTTTGAGGTGTTAACGCTCTGCGCGTTGATCGACGACTGTCCATCGCAAGCCATGTCGGTTTATTAAGAATTCTGTTGTAAACTATGCCCATTGCGATTTTATATGCAAACGAATCGTAATAACTTCACCGCGAAAATTGACTATATCACCGTCCTGATCGACTATCTGAAGTCTGATGCAATCTATCGTTCTGCTGGTGATCGGCAGATAAATCACATGTGCCGGTACTTCGATGATTTTGTAACCAGGTGGGACTGTCGGAAAAAACTCGTGAATCGTGTGTACTTTTCGCTCGTTGATGTAAGCTCCCGTGGTGATGTTACACTCAACTCGCAGGGCGTTCACTTTGAGAATGACTACCGGTAGATCGGAATTGTGTCTTTTATCGGCACTCAGAATACGCGGTGTAAATCCCAACAAGCGTCCGATAGAATCATTTGGTATAAAATTTATTTCGCGATTACACTTAATTTCACTACGCAAAGTATTATTATTGGGCTTTATATTGAGAATAATATCTTTACGCGACAACTCCGACTGTACGTATTTCTCAATATCTTCAATCTCGTAGCTGCCCGTAGGTATCGTCAATATCTCATCTCCAACGTAAAGTTTATTACTTTGAAAGTCGATGTTAGGAATGGAATTGAAGGTTAGCAATTCGATGAGACCGAGGCTATAATTTTTGTGAGGTGAGAGCTCGATCGGTGGAAAGTATTGCGCCTCGAGTATGGACGAAGTTCCCGATATCGTTAATGTGAAACTATCATCCATGATGGTTAATTTACGACTGACCTCCCTGTTTTACCCTGTACGTTTATATAACGCATACTTTTCACCAAAATCCAATTGATCGCAGAGAAACTTCAAGCACAAATGACCGCACTCGATTGTATCATAGTCTTGGTATCTCTCGTAGTTGTAATTCACGCTACCGACACCGAAATATTGCATGAGTTCGGATGGTGGTCGAAGGTTGCCAAAACTATCGAAATATTCGATCCTTTTTTCAAATTTTTTGTACGCAACCCAGTGTGTACCACGACCGATATTCTCATCCAAATTCACAATTGCCGTTTCGTATTTCAGCGGTCCGCTCTTCGGCAGTTTATCCCGCATGTAAACACCTCGAAAATGTCGAATGTTCATGATTCGTGCGTATTTACGGAGATCTGCGTCGGTGAGCGGTCGATGCGGTAGCTTCAATTCACGTTTTTTGGAGCTATATGAAGACCCAATCCCTGCTTGTATGGTTTAAGATGTAAGCCTTTGCCCAATGCAATAGCCTCGATCGTTCGATTGTGTCGTTTGTGTTCGTCCAATTCTCGTTTAGCTGCCTGAGCAGCGTTAAGGGAACCGTATGGTCTAGAGCACGAAAATTTCACCTATTTTCACGATTTTTTTTTTGCCATAAAAAATTAAAAAATCGATGTTTTAACTTTTCGGGTTTATTACTACCTTTATTAAGTATACAAAAAATTTTTTTTTTAATTTTAAAAACAGTGTTTATTATCATATAATTGGCATTGAAGACGACCCTCTCGAAAAATCCGACCCGGACGGTGAAGATCGATCCGAGACTTCTACTCATCTGAAACACAAAATTCAAGAAGATTCTTAATCAGAAAGAGTGCAGTTATGGTCGGGGCTGGAACAAATCGAAAAAATTAAAAATTGACAAAATGGCGCGCTTTTGAAAAAAAAATTCGTAAAATCGGGTTTTTTTCACTAGTTTTTTAGTATAAACAATAAGAAATTATTTAAATAAAATTATGATTGCAGCCCCGACGATAGCCATACATGTTGTGAACAACATATCCAAATTTCAAGTGATTCGGTTGAATAGTTTTTTTGTTTTCACCTGCGCGGTGCCGAAAAAAGTCGTTTCGAGATAAATGAGTTTAAAGTTTGAGGTACAGATATTTTCAAAAATTGAGCAAATTTTGAATACTTACAGTTAATCCGCGATTCCGGCACCATATAGGATTCCTTCGGAACGTTCATAATTCAAGATTTCCTCACTCCTTTCATTTCTTCGAGCTGTCCGAGCCTCTTTGGAGTTGTCCGTGCTCCTACGGTTGGCGCTCGATACTCGCAGCTCGTCTCGGTTTTGCGCTAGTTGCTCCGCTTGTGGCCCGATTGTTATGCCCATGGTCTCCATTATTTTCAATAGGGATGCGAATCCTTCATTGAATATGCAAGCGGAAATGTGAGTGGCAATATCAATGATTTTTTTTCCGGCAAACAGATGTTTCGGCGCAAGGTGCCACACGCAAGCATTGAAACTTTCGTTATTGTTCTGCGTATTACTGCCAATACACCTTTCCAATAAAGTCTCTGCTGTCAATTCTTCATAAATTGGTTTTAATATCTCTTGTGCTTCATCGCACAGAGCAGGTGGGTGCTCGTAGGTGTCTAAAGTACCTGCAGCCTCACTTTGACGCCACTTGCACCACGATTCGGAACCTGGAGGACAGTACGAGTGTTGCGGATTTTCATCTGTTGAAATTTTGTGATAATATGCTGCCCATATTTCACTTCTCATCCCTTCAGTCGAATCTGAATTACGTCTAATTGCTAGACCGTAATAAGTTGACAGCTCTTGCAATAATTTATTCGTCAATTGTTGACGCTTCGGTGTTTTATTTATCGATTTCCGCTGTGTCTTTTTTCCCTCTTCTTTTTCTGTCAATTTCTTTGTTGCTTTCTTTATTTGTGCATGTTTTTTTTCGCATCAACAGCACGTTTGTACAAACGTTTTTTAACATGCAAAACACATTCTTTTTTGCAAACTAAAAAATCATCCCCGTAAGGCTTTGTGTCCAATAAGGCTTTGAACGTTTTCGTGTCGCCGTCTCCGATATAGTTCGCGTATTTTACGTTGTACAACTCTTCCGATCTCTTGAACATTTCCACGATGCCGTCTACCTCCATTTTGCCAGCACTTCCGGTATGATTTGCGTCACAGTGATCTTCATGCTCTCGATACCACGCTTCATATTCAATCGTATCCTCTTGGCCTTTCCATTGAGAGCAGGCTTGACATATACTGCATTTGACGACAACATCTAAAATTTTATTACTGTATTTCCCTATTAACGAGGCAATACCGAGAAGCGATGAGAATCCACGTTTCGCCCACGATCCATCACCAGACACAGAAAGTTCATCCGCGGGACGCCCAGCTTTTACATTCAACTCGACTTCTTCTTTCAATGCTCTTTGGAAAACGATTTTCGCGACGGCTTCAGCTGCAATTTTTATATTGTCCACGATGCCGTAATATGTACTCTTACAAATTCCTTGTCCAAGATCCATGAGACCGCACAAATTTTTCAAGCCTTCAAATCCTACTCCAAGCATTCTCAGGGCGAGAACAAGTCGACGGTTGATTTCAAATGCCTTATCAATTAACGGCGAAGACAAAATAAAAGTTTCTTTACACTCACACTTCACAGAGAGTTTGAATCCTAGACCACGTTGTCCGTTTTTGCTAAAAGTGACCGCACCGTTACAATCTTTACACTTCAACAACTGTTGCAACGTTAAAAATATCATGCTGAATTCGATGATGCAATAATTGAAAGTAGGATTAACGTTTACTTCCAATTCCTCATTGCCTTTTAATTTTTTCGCAGACGTGCTCGTAAAATCAGTAGTATTTTCGATAGTGAATCGATTGCCCTTGAAATATCTTTTGCGACCTACAGAAGATGGTCGTCTAGAAGAGTTACGGCCTTGCTTTCTATCCATATATTCTGATATTTTATTTCAAAATTTTCGATGTTGGTTCGTCAAAACGTAACGTTGTACTGATCAAGTCAGGGGAAAGCGAAATGACCGTTTCCCTCACAAATGTTCGACAATAGGTATATTTCGGGGAAGGGAAAAGTATATATAGGTATATAGTATGTACTATATACAGGTATATATTTTCGGAGAAGGATTGGGACAGCTGCTGTGCTCCGATTAGGTTACCGGTTAGCGCTAGACCCGTTAGGAGCGCGCGGACCGCTCTCTACCTGCGTTATGGGCTGTAGAAGCTGTAATATTGAGAATTTCTGCATGAAAATTTCACAGTATATCCTTGAGATACTATACTTTCGACATATCGAAAAAAAAAAAAATCGATTTTTTCAAATTTCTAGACCATACGGTTCCCTTAACGGCTTTCGCTATACTCGCCGCACCACCGGCCAATGCCCCGGTAGCGCTGAGCCCCGCGAAAATCGGCACGAGAAACGGCAAGAAACCACCGATCTTTTTCGGCACGCGTATAACACGAGGAGCGCGCATTTTACATCCTGCTGCTGCTGCTCTTTTCGTCACGCTCCGAGCGTCCTTGAGAGCGGATCTGATGAGTGCTCTCGAATCATCGCTGCGAATCATCGTTGCTCGTGCTGCTGCGACAACTTTTTTGAAACTTGGCTTGACCCCCATACCGAATTTCCTTTTAACCTTCATGATATTAGCGATACTCAGGGCACTCGCTTTCTCGCCTAAGCTAGCGTCTCTGGCGAATACTCGTTTCCACGCTTCCTCGGTCAACACCTTGTCAGCCGCGTGTCGCGCCGCAATATTCTCCCGATTTTTCGAATACGCGATATCGTGTTCTTTGCAAGCCGCGTCGAGCGGATTAACGCCAGGATCGCCTCGCGCAAGCCGCTCAGACAATTTTGTGCCGGGCCCGCGATATTGATATCCCGGTATGTGTAACTCGAATGGAAGTTTATTAATCAAATCGTTGACGGCTCCTTTTCCACGTTTTTTGTTTTTCGCGCCAACGATCATGCTTCGCGTGACAGTTTTCGATGCTCGCGATATCCCTATTTACACTGTTTCTTCTTTTTATCACCAACTGCACCGTATCGTCCCGGATCAACTTCACCCGTAAATGGCGTACTTCCTCTAATGTTAGGATTGGAATAGTGACGATTGGCAAATTTCTTCAAACTGTCGGTTATAGGATTTTTCGGATTGTCTTGTTTCGGCATTTTCCACATATGTTCATCAGACGGGAAAACATTCGCAACTGAGACATCAATCGTTATAAGCATACTACTTATACCTATTTCCATCAGTCACGGTCAAGATGAGTTCACAGATAGGACTATTGCCTGTAATAAATTTCGATGAATTTACGCGAGCGGAGAAGAGACAAAAACGTCATGGTGATTTGCTGCCTGATACTATTCGTGCTGTGTTTTGCGGTCCATCGAATTGTGGCAAAACCAATGCTTTGCTCTCGCTCATAATACATCCCAATGGACTGAGATTTGAGAACATTTACCTCAATTCAAAATCGTTGAAACAACCAAAGTATAAATTGCTCGAACGATTGCTCGAACCGGTGAACGGGGTCGAATATCACCCGTTCAACGAGCACGAACAAGTGGTGTCACCTAGCGACGCGCGACCCCACTCGATAATCATCTTTGACGATGTTGCGTGCGAGAAACAAGACAATATGAGGGCCTTTTTCTCCATGGGAAGACACGAAATTGTCGACTGCTTCTATCTTTGTCAGACGTATGCTCGCATTCCTAAGCATCTCGTGCGAGATAATACGAACTTTCTCGTTCTATTCAAGCAGGATGATATGAATTTGAAACATGTGTATAACGATCATGTTAACACGGATATGACTTATTCGCAATTCAAGAGCATTTGTTCGGAATGTTGGAATTCTGATAAATACGGATTTATCACGATTGACAAGGATAGCGAAGTGGACAAGGGTAGATACCGACGGGGTTTTGATACTTTTCTCACCATTAAATGACTTTGTTGTATCCAACAAACAGCAGTATCATCAGCGTCGCTATAGCGACAACATGGAGCATAAAAAAGAGCGAGATGTGTTGCATCAGCTTGTTCGAGCGAGCGAAGCGATTAGAAAAAAACATCGTATGATGAAAAGCAGCAAGGATGATGTCGAACTCATGAGGCGGGAAGTTTTCAAACCTATAGTCACACCGCTGGAAACGTTAATACGGAATGTGGATCATCCAATCAAGGAGGAGGAAGTAAAAAAAGAAGAAAAAAACGTTAAGGAAGAACACGATGATTCGTTTGGAAAGGAGGATGTTAAAAAAACTGATACGTCTTATGATGATGATGTCTCCTTCAAATCGACATATGATACGAGTATGGATGAGAGTGATAATGATGATGACAAATCAACCCGCAACGTTGACCAATTAATCAACGAATATATCATGTTATTACAAACAAATCGAAAAACGAATTTCGATGTTTTTTACGGTGTTCGGCTTCTCGCCAATGACAAACTGAAAATTGGCGATTCATCGATAAACTTTGATTCACCGAAGATTCGCAAGGGAGATCGAGAGTATGCAAAAACTATCGGATTAATCGAGCTATTGTTCAAAAAAGTTCCCGATATCGAGACTATCACGGGGGATGATGTAAAAAATTATGAAGATATCGTAATTACAACGAACGCTCATAAAAAGTTTTACAAAGCCGGTGAAGCGACGCGAAGGGATAATACTTATAAATTTAAAACATATATCACAAAAATCGCATCGAGAAAACATATTGGCGGAGGTATCCATAAAGTGGTTGAAAAAAATACCAAATTCGATTATGTTTATTGGGATGATCCTAACGAATTGGTCGATCGTTTACGTTTACTCGTAGCATCTCAAGCAGCCGGCAACTTGTCTCATTCCAACGAAATTGTATCAATCATTGAAGAATTACGCGAGGCTGGAATTATTCATTAAAACGATTCTCACCAAGATCTTGTTGCACATTCGCAAGATGAGCGTTGACGTGTTTGGACGCCAATTGCAGCCGAAAAATAGAAGTGAAAATGTTCGCGGACCTCGAGGCAAAGGATTCAAGATTACTCGCGATGGACAATACGATATTGATAAAAAACGTTTGTGTAATTTGGCTGATCCGATAGACGAGAATGATGCGATTTCAGTGCGAGTGATGCGAAGCGCAATGCAACAAGAAGTACGTCAGATACATCACGTTACATCTTCTCTACGGGAGGATATTGATACTCATGCCATGATGATCAGTGCACTCGAGTCCCAACTCGCGGAGCATTTAAGACATCAAAAAATCAATCATGAAAATCTTGAAAACCTGACGAAACGCAATTCCGAGCTCATTGTGCTGTTGGAAAACGAGCTGAAAACATTGGAGCAAAGTAGTAGTAGCGGTGATTATACAGGGTGACATGTTAAGGGTGGCCACCCCCTTTTATTTCGCCCCCCGTAAAGATAATCGGACGGGTCACTGGTGATTTTTAAAGGAAATTTTCTGAACTTTTCGATAAAAAATACGGCGTTCATCGGAAAATGATAGGTTTTGCAGCACAAAAATGGCCACGACGAAAATAATATGAAAATATATTTTTTTCTGATAGGAATAAAGTAGACTTTATTCCGAATACGGGACACACGCGAAAATTTTTTTTTGAGTATCGCATCATTGAGAAAAGTTATGTCAAAATTAGGTGTTATAATACCAATTTAAACTTATCTAAACGAAACGATGAAATCGAATGAACAGGGCTGTAGTGTTTTGTCTCAAACTCGGTTTGTCTTTTGCGCTCAAGTTCACTCTCCCAATGTTAATTTTGTATCTGTCAGTGTGAAATGCCAAAAAGGTTATTTAAGAAATGTCAGGTGATTGAAAAATAGGCCGTCAACAAGCAGACGACGCAGCAAATCACTCTCGTACCGCTCGTTCAATTCCGTTTTTTCGTTCAGTCATATTCAAATTTATTCGATAACGCGCATCTTTGATATCACTTTTCTCAATGATGCAATACTCAAAAAAAATTTTTCGCGTGGCCCGTATTCGGAATAAAGTCTACTTTATTCCTGTCAGAAAAAAATGTGTTTTCACATTATTTTCGTAGTGGCTACTTTTGTGCTGCAAAACCTATCATTTTCCGATGAACGCCGTATTTTCTATCGGAAAGTTCAGAAAATTTCCTTCAAAAATCACCCGCGTCCCATCCGATTATCTTTACGGGGGGCGAAATAAAAGGGGGTGGCCACCCTTAACATGTCACCCTGTATGTTAATGATCGATAGTGTCAAGAGCCACTTGAGCCAGTTTAAAACGGACCAAGAAGCTGTACACGCGTTATCAGTGAAAAATTCCCAAGTGCTCGCGCTACTGGACAACCGCTTGCACGCGCTCGAACATGAGCGAGAAAGAGACCGTGGTGAGAGAGCTACATAAGCCGGCGCGAAGAAATTACATCCGTCGACGTGTTGATATACGCGGTCTCGATGAGACGTGGCAGGCCGATCTCGTCGATATGTCATCTTACGCTCACCGAAACTCTAAGCAAAAGTTCCTCCTCACCGTTATCGATGTATTCTCAAAGTATGCCTGGGCTGTACCGATCAAAAGTAAAACAGGAAGAGATACGACATTGGCTATGAAATCCATACTAGTTCAGGGTCGAACACCGAAAAACTTGCAAGTCGATCGAGGAAAAGAGTTTTACAATGCCGAGTTTCAGGCGCTTATGGAAAAATTCAACATTCACATGTACTCGACATACAGCAATTTAAAAGCTTCGATCTGCGAACGTTTCAATCGTACACTAAAAAATAAAATGTGGATACGATTCAGTCTTCGCGGAAATTACAAGTGGATAGACATTCTCGATGAAATGATTTCCGAATACAACAATACCGTACATCGTATAATTAAGATGAAACCAAAAAATGTTAATACAGCTAATGAGAAACAAATTTTACGCGATATTTACAAGAAAATCACGTCTCCTACGAAGAAACCGGCAAAATACAAAATCGGCGACAAAGTGAGAATCAGCAAATTTAAGAACGCATTCGAGAAAGGTTACACTCCGAATTGGACAACGGAAATATTTACGATTGATCGAGTGAAAAATACCAATCCAACGATGTACCAGCTGAAGGATCATCGAGATCAACCCATCGGTGGCGGTTTCTACGAACCAGAGCTCCTCAAAGTGAAATATCCCGATGTTTATCTCGTTGAGAAAGTATTGAAGAAACGTGGAAATAAAATATTTGTAAAATGGCTTGGTTTTGACAATACTCACAATAGTTGGGTAAATAAATCTGCTGTATGAAATTGATTTATTTAAAACTTGTATACAATTTTTTTCATTCCTCATTTTCACTCTCACTCAACATTGCAGCGCGTCGCTCTCGCCATGCCAGATTTTCGAATTCGCACGATTCATACCCTGCAACAGAGATATTTCAAAAGCGTAAAAATCTGAACGGCATTTAAATTATGTAGAGTTTTAAAAATGATATCAAAATTACCAGAATCTGCTGGTGATGGAATCCATGTTGATGCATCATCATCATCATCATCGCTACCATACTCTTGATCAGCATCGTATTCATGGTGCACCCAGTTGTCCGCAGCATCGTCTTGCACCGGTGCCTCCTCAACTGGTGGGGATGGCGATCTTTGACACATATCGCACACATTAAGAGACTCTTGCGATGGTGTTAGTGGTGGTGGAGATGTTTGATTTCGACCGGATGGTCCGGCTACAGCTCCATCAGCTTGCTCGAACTCGCGTGAATATTGATTTTGATCCATCCATCGAACGCGTTCTTGAATGCTTCCCCATCGCGATGCATCATTGATTAAGCTATTTTCATCCTTCTCCGATCCTGATGGCTCATCAATATGATGTATCGATGGAGATAATGACGAAGATGATTCATCACTCGAAATTTGGCGAAGTCGAATTATCGCTTAAAATAAGAAAATAAACCCAATTAGATGGTTTCTAGAGTTGTTCAATAATGATGAGCTTATAAAAAATATGCTCTTACCATGGTCCTTCAATATAGGCGCAAACATGTCCAATTCCGCTCAGTCAAATTTGGCAATGATTTTAACTGCGGAATCCAATAGCTCGTAGTTGCACAATAAGCCATTGTCATATGCTTTCCTGATATCCGCACGCGGCACCAAAGACAATACTCTCCGTAGTTTCCGGTAGACCGCTGATTCTGGGAGTAAGCGTATGTCGACAGCTCGCAAATTTGGCCATATGTTTGTCAAATATGGATTTCGATTCAGCAGGAAAATCAAAAGAGTATGGACTCTATCGATGTCACGTCGCTGTCTCATTCTTTTCGAAAACTGCAATAGAATGGATTTTATGAAAATTTCTTCTTTATTCGAGATAGTGAGGCGAAAATTTTATAATACGTACCCGATGAATACTTGGCTCCAAATGATCCGCCGAATATTGCTCGAATGACCAACGTTGACATCTTCGATGTTATTGATAGCCGCCGTGTGTATAATAGTTTCTGATTTCCAGCGCGTAAGAAGACTGTTTGTTCTTAAAATTGTTTATATTCGGTATATACAGCTCTCGTTTTTGTCGGCATGCGAGAAGTCACGTCCGAAATTATTAGCGCGCACGAAATATCGGGTTATACTAACGAGTAACCCCATGGTAGTGTATCAGTTGAATCATACATCAACATTCTCTTATCATCTCTCCAGCTTAGAGCAATTTTTTTCTGTGTCGCAGTATGAACAATGTGTTTTTTACTTTGAATTAAATTTTGAGGTTTGACTACATTTTTATGTTCAAACAGACACATTTTGTAGTCGTCAAGCGTAATAGTTTTGAGCGTTGAGCCCTTGATGCCTTTTGCCCGCTTTTTTTCGCCATTGTCGCCAAAAATTTTGTAAGCATACAATTTTGCCCTCAATCCGATAAACTCCTCCATGATATTACCATTGTTTTCGTCCTTCATCAGACCCAATACTTTTTTATTAGCTCGACAATCCGTATTACCATACGGATTGTCAACCGGATAATCCGAAGTGTCAAATTTGTGTATATCTCCTTTTATGATTTGGTAAACGTTGGGTACCTTGATGTGATAGATGAGGCTGTCGGTGTCTGTATATAATAATTTCGCTTTTTGTCCAAAAGTCGTCTTCATGTAATAATAGTGAAAGTCGTAGAGCCAAAGTTTGGAGATGTCGAGGATCGAATATCCAACGTATATGGGCTTGTTGAATAAAACGCTGGCCTTGTTGAGTTCTATTATCACCATATCACGGTCGAATATAGTGCAACTGTGGAACGTTGGTTTAGCGATCTGTGCTTTTGCCCCCCACCGTCCACGCCATTCCGTCACGAGCCTCACTTCTTTGTGCTTTCGCACATTTTCCATTGTTTTCCCAAATACGGCATTATTCATTAATTTGTAAAAATTTTGTTCAAACTCGTTGTTCGATTTTTTTCTCAGTTCCGTGTTTACGTCGATGTATTTCTTGAGCCAGGGCATCTGTCGAAATTTCAGCACGCGATTCATGTGTGTCACACGAAGACCCAATTTTGTGCACTGTTTCAAATTTCTGTAGTGAATAACGTATTTCTCTTTCGCCAACAATGTTGTCATTAATTTTTTCAAACCTCGAGCCTCAGAAGCAAAATGTTGGGGACACAATGGAAGGTCTTTGTGATTTTCGTGTAACTCGCGAGGATACTCGAGATCGACTTCGAAAATATAACCGACCGGAGAATCATCTGGAATATTTTCAATGTCCTCTTGGAAATTTTCCGCCCAAGCGAAAGAGCCGCAAGGTAATGCCTCGCTCATAGCCGCACCATAAAGATTATTAACGTCGAAATACATCAAATATGATTCTTCTTTTTTTGAATCGTATTCGTCTTTCATGTAGCGATTGTTGGCTTTCGCGTATCTATTCGAACACTGTGCCACACCCCGCGGATTCCCTTCTCGATGAACATTAACATGTCAACATCGGTCAAAAGTTCGAGTTCGATACCAGTGCACTTTGGCATCGCGTCGAACGAGAGACCCGGAGCCGTATAATAATGCAGAGGATCGAGAGCGTACATTTCCATGCAATTTCGTCGAAAATTTTCGAAAATGTCCGTCAAAAGCAGTACATCGGTTTTCAGGTACAAATCCGAATATTCGCCCAATGTGCGCACATTGAACGTTGTCCACACGTCGCGAGCATGAGCATAATCATCGTTCGAGATGTTTGAGCTTTGAAGTTTTGAAAAAAAGTCTTTTTTCTCCGGTAATTCGGTCTCGTCGAGTCTCCTCCAATCATCAACGTAATCATACGGAAAAACACCTTTTCGCGTTAATAATTGAAATTTCGCATCAGTATCGCAAAATCGTCGTGTTATCGTTTTTTGCTCGTGTTTCAGATACGATGCTAATTTGTCGATGCTGCTTGCCATGAATCTGAACGAATCGATGAATCGATATTGCACACGTGTTCCTTTGACGGTTTTGGTGAACGAAATATATTTCTCCTTATTCACCGGCAAAAGCTTCACCGATCCTTCAAAGTTTTTCGCCAAAGCTTTTATCAAAAAATGCGCATCATAACCCGACAAATTATGAAATACGATGGGAACAACGTGAGAATTTTTGTAATTTAAATTACAGCTCTGATGAGCAGCACCTCGATATTTTCCCGTGAAATGACAATGATCTCGTACTTTTGTCGCGGTGACGATGAACGGTTTTTCACAGATGTGACACTTTTTAGCCGAGCGAAAATTGTCACTTTCGCGCGAGTTCAACGGATTCATCGGCACTATTGTCTGGAAAAGCGTGTTGAAAGACACCGCCATTTCTTGCAATTTACGCATAAACCACTCCACGCAATCTTTCCCACGATGAAATTCATATTTCGACGTCGAATCATCGAAACTACAGTGTACGTAATGGGCGATACTGTGAGGCGTATGCTTCTGATAATTCATCGTATTCTTTTGCGGGCTTGTTACCGGCTCGAGAAGACATTCTAAATCTGCATAGATCGCGAACGGCACAGCTTCTTTGTATTTATAGTTTTTGAATTTTAAAATGGTCGCCTCATCTTTTGGAAAAACAACACGACAATGATTAACGTTTGCACAGTCTATTTGATGTTTATTCAGAGTATCTTGTTTTTTGAAGTGGCACAAACATCGGTCGCACAACCACGCTTGACAATTACTCTTTGATATTTGCGCGCTCACCAATCTCGAGATGTTTTTTATCCACGCAAAATGATGATAGACTTTCTCGATATCATCATCATCATCATCGTCGATCGAATCAATCGCTTCTATCATAAGCAAATGTATCGTAGGTCTTTTCGATATCTGCTTACTAAGATGTACTGGCACAATTTCGCTCCGCCCATTCACACGTTCTATACCGTACACATGAATCGATAATCCATTAATTTTTTCGAATTTTTCAACATGCGATAGACGCATCGGAAAATCGAATCCTTCATAATTAAGCACTTCGCTAAAGTGCGGATAAGAAGTCATATTTTCAGGATGTGAATGGGGAGGTGGAGATAAAGCTGCCACTATAGACCATAGGAAGCAGTAGGCATCAGTGTTCCGAATGTTTACAACCGCTCGCTTCAGTTGAATATCTCGAGGCATAGGCGTGTATGTGGATGAGCCACCGAGCAGCAGTGTGTTAAGCCCGATTCTTTTTCCTGAAAATCTTCGATTTTCACGAGCAGTTTTGATTGCACATATTCCACAAACCATTCATCAATATCCGTTGATAAGGAAATGCTCGCGTTCCTCGTTTGAAATGTTTTTTGCTCCTCAACGATCTCGTCTATCTTCGAAAGGTGAAATTTGCATACTAGCGTAACGTTGACCTTGATGTTATTTTCTTCTCTCACGACTGCTTTTAATTTCGGCACCATTACTTTCTTCGCATCTTCGAGGAAATTTGACACATCTTTGTGGTCCAAATTGATTATAGCACCCGTCTTTATTCGACCTTGAAACGCTGATTCTACATCAGCCCATTTCACCGCACCGCTCGCGACACTCAAACTAGCACCACTTTTTCGCGGGTTGATGCGCACAATTTTTTCCTTCAACGATAGCAACTTGGCTACACTAGCCTGAATTCGTAATTTTTCACCTGTCTTGAGATGAAACGTTCGAAAATTCAGCGTTAGTTCTTTAATGCTAGCATCGCAGAACTTTAACATTTTTTCAACTTTAATGCGGGAGACGTTACTTTTGAGTGCCGCATACGCTCTTTCCAACTCGTCGATAATTTTACGATATTCATCAGCGTCCATCGTAAATGCAAGCTATTCGCTCAATAGATCAATCGCAAGTGTGGCAATTTTCAGCGTAGCAGCATCTTAAAAGAGCGCTTATCGCTTCACCACTCTCCTCCTCCTCCGCTTCGCATAAACAAAAGGATGATGTAATTTTTACGCATGAAATTCGTCGTTGCTATCACCTTTAGAGAGTGTACATTTTTTATAAAAATTGTACATTAACTCCCCGAAAAAGCATATTTATTGCATACCATAAACTTTATTACAGCTAATGCAGATTTCAATCGCTCAAGATAATACTCTTGTGCGTTTTGAAAATTCATACAAGCTGTTCGGTACATGTCGTTGCTTAGCCACGAATGTCTCAAAGTATAGACGATCGGAGAGGAGGCAGGGTGAAACGTCTATAACATATTTGGAGAGGCTGGCATAAACCGGCCAACGTAAACCATTTCTCTATATCCCTTTTTTTTTTTTTATCTTAGACGTTCTCGAACTTTTGTATATATTTTTCTACCAATACGCCATGCGTCCGGCCAACCTTTGACTGTGTCATATGTTCAAGTGTTTTTGCGCTATGTGCTCTGTGGTTTGTGTGAAGCAGCTAGTTTTAGTCAGTCACACGGCGACATTCGTACGAGGAAGGAGCAGAAAAATATTAAGCGCGTTTGAGAAGACGACAAAAATTTATAATACAGTAAGTTTGTGATTCTCTGAAAATCTTTAATCAAATATTCCAATTTCTGTGAATATTTATATATACAGCCTGTCCCAAAAGGGTCGAAGGATCTCTGAAGGGGTGGTAGATCTCGAAATTCTGAATCGAAAAGTCCTCAGCGGTTTTTCGATCCGATGCACCCCTGATGAGTTATTAATAATTAATGACAGCCAATAATACGCGTGGGCTGGGCGGCGCGTGGTGGTGTGCGTGTGACGGTTCGCCCGGCCGCACCGCGAGAGGCAGGGCTACGCCGCGCGACGTGGACGTGTGTGTGTGCATGGGTATGAGAGTTTTGAAAATATTTACCTCTCGGGATATTCGCTATTTCCTTCTTCAGAAAAACACCTTAAATTCAATTATCTCGAGACGATTCGTTCGAGAAGTAAGGAGGAAGAGTCATTGATCGAGTTGATTATCTCACTCATCAATTAACTAAGTCAGACAATCATGAAAATAAATTAATTAGCATGCGTTAACTTCGACCATTAAAGCGCATAATTTTTTTTTGTTTTCAATCAACAATGTAAAAATATCGTATGACAAAACGCCAAGTTGATGTTTATTTTTAGTTTAAGTAAATAAAGAAATGGAATTTTAACGGCTTTAGTAGAAATTTCGCTTTCCATTAAGGATTTATAATGTGACGTCGGTCTGACGAGTTCACAATGAAATGTGACGTCAAGACGCACTTAAGGTTAAGAAACCTTGAAAAATGGTCGTTCCCTTTTTGCCCTAGCCTCTCGGCCAATAGACTGGATGGGAGTCTTTAATTGAGGAGTGCAAATAAATGTGGAAACGTCGTGTTGGATTTTATCTGACTCAAAGAGTCTGTATTTTAGAAAACAAATTATGGATATTACAAATAAAACAAATAATGGACTTACAGTTTGATAACGATGAAGACGGCAGAACGAAATCGGTCAGTCGAAAGGGTGTAAATCTTCGTTGACCTCACAGTTCCTCGAAATAACTTCAATAATTCTTAATTCTTCTTTGACTTAATACTTTTCAGTTTCGACTTTAAACTTTGAATACTTTCTCTATTAATTTCAAATTTTCTATTACTTTAATCTTTTATTATTTCTTTGAATTTATTTATTCTCGGTCTCTTCTTTATTACTTGGACTCGGTACTTTTTGACTCTGATTCTTCTTCACTCTGACTCTCTTCTGGCTCTTCTGCCACTCTGACTTCTCTTACTCTTATTCTGCCACTCTGACTTGATTTTTCTTCTGCGCGTCTTTTTATCATTTCGGTTTATAGGCGTTCCGAAATTTTAAGTCGTAGAAGGGTTCAACCAATGATGGTCCATTTTCATCTTGATTTTCCCTTTTCTTAAACTAAAGGGCCTAATGCTTCGGGAGCGCACACTCCCCTCCACATAGGTTATCCTATTTTTGTCGCGTAGGTGGGTTTCGCCTCTCCCTGACGGACAAAGATGTTGCTTTGGGAAGGCCCATCTTCCCTCCACAACTTACGTCTTATGCGTATTATCGAATACAATATTTTATTTATAATGTTATTCAATGTTTGTTAAATCGCATATTGTTATTTTAAACATATTAGCATTTTCTTTGCAATTTACTTCATGTCTCTTAATGACAACTTATTTAATAGCGTTACATATATTTTCTTTTCGTGTCGTCCGTTTCAATTGTTATAATTATTCCAAATGAATTATCTATTATTTTCATTGTTATTTTGTTTCCTCGTTATTATAAATCAATTATTAATTTATTTACTTCAACATTGAGATTTCATTTGTCTGTTTAAAATGTTTTACTGTTAAAAGAAAAATATTTCAATGTTGAGAGTATTTGAAAAGTGTTACGTTTGTTTGAAGAGCAGCTGCATAAAGTTTTTATGATCGTGGAAATATTTAAGATTTTGTTTTTCTTGGAATTTTGGTACTTAAAAATATTCATGTTCTCTATCTACTTATGGCGTCTACTAGTCGCGAGATAAGCGGTTCTCGAAAGGTTGTGGCATCTCGTATCACTCCCTTTCGTGGGAATGCATTTTCTAGTCCCCATGCGTTTCCCCTTTCGGTCCGTTGGTATTTTTTTGAACACGTGTGTTTATTTTTAAGACTCGTGGGAAGTTATATATAGAGAATGTTTATTAGAGTCTAGATGTTCTGTGTGCTCTTGTAACGTTATCTAAAGAATTTCTCGAAGAGAGAAAAAAAAAGAACTACGGAGTTTCGACGGACGTCACACCCCCCTACATAGACGGTAGTACGAGTGAGACAAAGTGAACGAGAACGACCGAAAGAAAAAAAACAAATTATACCAATAACGAAAAGTTATTTCGTTTCCCAATATGAACTCCTTTTAATTAATATTTTTGTCTCATTTTAATATATATATTCACGTAATTCTATTCATGTGTACGAGAATTACCTATTTTCTACGTAAATCGATTTTCTTCCTTGTTGTAACTCCTGAGTTTCCCATTCAAATTGTTGATGATGACGACGCTGGTGATGTTGAACGTGTTGAAGGATGTTGTGACAGTTTAGTTGGAGGTACATGTCCATTCGTACTTACTCAGTCGATTTCGAATATCTTCTTATTTTTCTTGTCGTTTATTCAGCTTTTCATTTTATAAATTTTTTTTTTTTTTTTTGAAGATTTTTCTTAACTTATTAATTCACAAAGACTCTTTTAACCTCGATTTGATTTTCCTCCGTTTCGAGATCGGGGTAAATTTTTGTATCCGCAGCTACTGGTGGAATGAGATCTTCTCCTGCCTCTAGGTCCGATAGACGTACTGCTTGCTGTTCTGCTTCTGTGTTTCGTTGGTTATTTGCCAAATGTAATAACAAATGAGTAACTGAGTCCCACACGGCTCCGATTAATTTGAGTGACCATCCATAGACGGTGTGTAGAGTGTATCCATGTACAAAGGTATCTACAATCATTTTACAGATTTTGAGCACCATGAATATGCCAATGAAACCCGCGCTGATTGTGCCGAATTTCAAGAATCGACCCCATGTCTTTTCCCATGCGTTTTCTGCAAGTTTCTCGAGTGATTCTTCATCGAAAATGTTGTAGAGTGATGCACTATTCCTGTGTGATCCATTTGTTACTCGTTGTGCGACATTTTCTAGTATTGCGGTTTGTTCCATTGTGAACATTATTCTGTTCCGCATTGTGTCTAGATCGTCTTCGCTGTAGATTCCGCTTGTAGCCAGATGAATTGGATTTTTATAATTCCATGTTATTTTAGTGTCGGGCTTTAAGCTCAACGGTGGAATTGCCTCTACAGGTTTTGGCATAAATTTGTACCAAGTATTCCCCAATTGATAGAATTGTAATAATGGTGAATTACAGGGAATTTTCGTAGCGTGATTGGTAATAATGTGTGTCTTTGGCGTTAAGAAATAAGTTTCGTTTCCTCTTACAACTGGTACACGGTTGAAGCATTCTTCCGTATGCTGTACCTTTACTTCGACTGGTACGCATTGAATGATGTGGACTACCTCTCCTGCCAATACTGCCATGTATCCTGGTCCTTTCATGAATCGGTACGCGAATTCATCCGGTTGTGTCGATGCTATCGCTAAACTATTTTTTAAGACTTCTTTTTCTAATTTACAACGGTGTATCATAACATCTCTGTATAAAGTTTGAACTTGTGACCTCACATGTCTCTCGACGTAAACAAATTTCGCATTTACATATAAAAACATATCCATATTATCAGGCTTAATTTTAACAGCATTATTTTTTCCAAGAATTCCTAGATCTTTACCTTCCATAATAAACAATTTAGGATGTTCTGTCTTGAGTATAGTGAGACCACACGAATTTTCTATTCCAGTAATAGCTAGTGAAAAACTTGTATCTTCTACTTTAACTGTATATACGGTTTCATCTTTTGTTTTTAATTTTGTCGCTAAACCTGTGTATAGCATTGAATACGTATAATCTTGACAAAATTTTCTCGGTAATGAGTCCCAAAATGTGTATCCTCCTTCTGGATCGATACAATGTCCTTGGTTTAAAGTACAACTATGTCCTGAAGTAAGATAAACCTTATTGCTATTTACTTTTACTCGAATCATTGATGATCTTAAACTAATTTTTGCAGTTCCCATTACAACTACATCATCCCAAGTGCCGTACGGGTCTGAATATTGTGTACCCATACATGAAGCATCATGTGCAGCTTTTCCTGCTAAAGTAATACTTCTAGTGGTGGTTGTATTTATTATCAATCCATCAATTATTGTATTTCCAATTCGCGCCGTGCCATGATTGTGCGCTATCTGACACGTTTCTCGTGAAATAGGAAGTATGTAATCCATGTACGCATTGTCAACAATCGCCACATGTGAATGCATACCGCAATAATGAATTGTTCTACTAATTTCGATTTTACATTGAAATGCATCTACAAAGTCATATTCGTTTGTTTGAAGAAGAAATACGTTTGTATGAGAAGTTTCTACGTGTTGAGATTCTATATCGCATTCGTCAATGTCCAATAGCGATACCGTCGTCATATTTAAAGATTTTGTTCCACAGTCGTAACCAATTATGGCTATTGCAGATTTCCATAATATTGACATTATTAAAATTTGTAACATTTCCATTTTCCTGTAACAATCAAAATTATATTATAGTTTATAATCTGGGTCTTTTTCCCTATTTTTATTTTTTATTTTCTTCTTCGTTTGTTTATTAGCTTCTGATAATGAAATGTGTGATTTCTTCAATCGATTTGGATGAACGATTTTGGCTTTATTTTTAATTTGTATTTTTACATTTCCGTTTGGAAAAACTTCTAAAATTTCATAAGGTCCATCATAATGATCTCCTAGCTTATTTGGTTTTGGTCCTTTGGAGAGAAAAACATTATCTCCTTTTTGTAATTTTATCGGTACTATTTTTTTATCATAATATTTTTTCGATTTAAACTTTGAATTTACCAAATTTTCATATGCGAGTGTCCTGATATCTGTTAATCTTTTCACTAAATCAGATATATAATTGTCATATGTGGGAATGCGATCCAAATCGTGCAATGGTTCATTCGTCGGTACTCGAGCAATTTTTCCATATACTAATTCATACGGAGTATATCTCGTACCTTCGTGAACACATGTGTTATATGAGAAGGTGGCTAATTCGAGCCAATCATCCCATTCTTTTTCTTTATCTGTATATTGTTTTAAATATTCTCCCAATGTATGGTGGGACCGTTCCAATGATCCATTTGATTGTGGCCTAAATGCCGTAGTTTGTATTTTCTTTATTTTGAAACGTTTTGTTATTCGTTGCATGAATGCACTAATAAAATTTCGACCCTGATCAGTTAATAATGCTTTTGGTGCACCGAAAATACAAATGAATTGTTTTATAAATGCATCAGCTACTGTAACAGCTGTCATATTTTTCAACGGAATTGCAACACAAAATTTTGATAAACTATCTTGAATAGTTAATATATATTCGTTTTCTTTACTTGTTTTTGGTAATGGACCAACAATATCCATCGCAATTTTTTCAAATACTGTTCCTGGAGTGTCAGTTATTATCATCGGCTGTTTTGTCTTTACTCTAACTAATTTCTTTAATTGACAATCCAAACATTGTTGAATTCGTCGTTGCACATCCTCTTTTAAATTTTCCCAATAAAAATTATGTTTGATTCGATTGTATGTTTTCGATACCCCTTTGTGTCCACCCATTGGCGAATTATGAGATTCGAAAAATATTAAATCTCTTTCCTCAGTTGGAACATATCTAATTGTGCCAAGACAAATAATCACTTTAATTTTTTCACTTTCGAATATTGATTCTATCATTGTCATTATTTCTTCCCATTGGATATTTTCAATATATTTTGAATAAGCAATTGAAACTGTATCAATGTTTTTTTCTTTCATATTTATTTTTAATCGAACTAAACTTTTTGCAATATTTGATTTTATTTTAATCAACGATTCTCCTCTTGATTCTCGAATTACTAACCCAAAGTAAGATTTTTTATTTATCTTCCGATGACATACACTACCCAAGCTAACGGCTTCTACGGGAGGCAGTCTATCCAATTTTTCTAATTTCTTGGAGCCCTCATCACATGGATGTCCGCTTCCGTCGACAAAATATGCCAAATTGTCTTTTCTAAATTCAAACATTTCTTTTGAAACTACTATGTTTGATTTTACTTTATTATTCATTTTCTTTTCTTCTGACTTTTCCTCTAATGAATCTTCCGATTCGCAGTCTGACTCTATTGCCTCTTCAGAACTCGAATCATTCATTGGGAAATAATTACAATCCTCAGGATCACGAACATCCTCACTGGGTCCTTCCTTGTGTCCTGTTTTAATGGATTCATTTACCTTTGCCTCTATGGAGTCGAATACTCGTTTAGATGGCCTACCCCTTTTTTTCCGAGGTTTCTCAATAGTATTTTTTTCTTTTACTATATTTTTATTTTTCTTACTTTCAATTTTATTATTGAATTCATTTTCTTTTGGGTTTATTTCGTTCGATTTTAATTTATCAATTATTTGTTGCATTTCAGAATCGAGAGAGTTTTCATTTTCTTTTTCTTTTTTCGTTTGAGCACGCGTAGTAACGTTTACTACTTCAACTGGATTGCGTGATAAAGCATCCGCGTTTAAATTAACTTTTCCTGGTTTATATTTAACATCATATTCATATTCAGCTAATTTCAACCGCCATTTTAACACTCTGGCATTTGCATCCTTTGCTGTTTGAAACCAAACTAACGGTTTATGATCTGTGACCAATGTAAATTTATGTCCGTAAATATATGGTCTGAAATATTTAACTGCTTGCACAATCGCAAGTGCTTCTTTTTCATATGTATCATATTTTAATTCTGCTCCTCGTAAGACTCTAGAGAAATATGCTATCGGTTTATCTTTTCCGATTTCTCCTTGAGATAATACTGCGCCTATAGCGAATCCAGAGGCATCAGTGGTTATAATAAAAGGTTTTGAAAAGTCTGGATATTGTAATACTGGTGCAGTACATAAGACTTCTTTTAAATTTTCAAAAGCATTTTGAGTTTCTTGAGACCATTCAAAATGTCTATCTTTTTCTAACAATTTTGTTAAGGGTTTTGCAATCTTTGAAAAGTTTTTAATAAATCTTCTATAATATCCCGTTAATCCGAGAAAAGCTCTGATATTTTTTTGTTTCTTAGGTACTGGAAATTTCTTTACTGCTTCTAATTTAGACGGGTCAGGTTTTAAACCATTTTCACTTATAATGTGCCCTAGATAATTCACTTCTGGACGTAAAAATTCGCATTTATCTGGTTGTAATTGTAAGTTGGCTTTACGCAATCTTTGCATCAAATCATCTATTCTTTTTTCATGTTCTTCCAAATTTTTCGCAAAAACTATTATATCGTCTAAATAAACAAACATTGATATTCCTTGTAGACCGCTTAAAACAGTATCCATTAATCTTTGAAACGTTGCTGGAGCGTTTTTTAAACCAAATGGCATTCGGTTAAATTCCCAATGTCCTTGTTGTGTCGAAAAAGCTGTTTTGTGTTTATCTTTTGGTTCCATCTCGATTTGGTGATAACCAGACGCAAGATCGAATACAGAAAAATATTTTGAACCTCCTAATTGATCGAGTATATCGGTTATGTTAGGTAGTGGATAAGCATCTGTTATTGTGTTTTCATTTAATTTTCTAAAATCAATGACTACGCGCCATCTTTTATTCCCATTAGAATCTGGTTTTTTAGGTACGATCCATACTGGACTGTTATACGGAGACTCTGAAGGCTGAATAATGCCTGTGTCGAGTCCTTCCTCCATTTGTTCATTTATTTTCGATTTTAAATATTGTGGTGTGCGATATTGTTTAGTTGTTAAAGGAATATCTGAATTCGTTGTGATTCTATGTTTATAAACACTTGTTGAATTTAAAGGTTCTCCTGGAATATGGAAACGATCGGAGTATTTCTTTACCAAGGTTTCTACATGAATTTTTTCTTCGTGTTGTAAATGATCCCATCTTAATAATTTTTTAATCTCATTAAATCTTTTTTCTGTTTCGTGCACTTTAACTAGCAATACCATCTTTTCTGTTACTTTTGACATTTTATTATTATTTTCCCTTACAAAATTTATTCTTTCGCTTACTGAACTTTTTTCGTGAGCAATTGATAACGGAATTTTTATTTCCTCGACTTCATGAACTTCTAACGTAGGAATCTTTATATCTATTTCTTCCTCAGTTGTATTATAAATTTGCATGTACGCACGGTCATTTTGTACTTTGACTAAACATTCACCTGCATATACGCCTTTACAAATCTTTAATTTCCGGATATATCCTTCCGAAATTTCTGGATTTTTAACATAGGCAAAAAATGTCGTTTCGCTTCGTGGAGGAATGCACATTATGCCATTTTCAATTTTGTTTAATTGTTTAAATGGGTATTTTTCATTACCAATTTTAAATACTCTGTTTTTATAATCAATTTTTGCCCCATGAGTTGCGAAGAATCGAGATCCAACGAGACCTGCGTGTGGAATTGTTATCTCATCTTTTATAATATGACACACAGTCTCTTTACCGAATAATTTTACTTTTACACTGCCTAACGTTTTTACTGGGATATCTGCTATTCCATGCAGTTTAATTATTTCATCTGAATTTATTTTTGTATTCTTGTTCACATATTGTAACTTAATTAAGTTGGGCGAAGCACCTGAATCAAGCATCATTACTACATCTCCATTTTTATCGGTTTTCCCTACGACTGTATATGGTAATTCATCAAAATTAACATCTATTTCGTATACTGGGAGTCGTTGTTTGACTCCTGCTCCTGAATTGTGTTTACAGGGCGGCTTTGAGTATTGTCTTTCCTCGCGCCCGCTGAGTGAGACTTGTTCGAGTTTCCCTGATCGTATTTTAGCGCTTTTAATCTATAACACTGAGTGTCTTCATGTCCCGCTTTTTTACAAAAAGTGCAATATTTCTGTGTATTACTTACAATATTTTGATTCGAATATTCTTTATTATTTGTTCGACACGTTTTAGCAGAGTGCCCGTGTCTTCCGCATATTTGACATTTAATATCTGTGACTTTATATTGATTTCGCGTTTGACTATAGCAACTTTTTGCTGTATGACCTGGTTTGTTGCATAATTGACAGTTTTCTTTCGAAATTTTATCGTATTCATTACATTGTTTTGCAAAATGTCCTGATTTTTTACAACGGAAACATACTATCTCTGAGTTTGACTGAACATTAGGATTGCTATTTCTACTAGCTTGAATGTACGTTTTATTTTGAGGACTATTTATTTGGTTTTTCTTTACATCATTTCTTTCTGAATTAAAAAATTTTACTGGCCTATTCATTTTATAGTCCTGCTTTTGTTCCTGACTTGAATTTTCTTTATTCGGATCTCTGCGTAAATCTTTTCGCGCATTTAATTTTCGTTCAATTTCTATTGCTTTATTTAATGCTTCTGTTACCGTATCGCATTCTGGCATACGTTGATCAATATCATTTTTTAAACCCTGAGAAAAACATTGTGCTACCGATGTGTCAATTTCGTCTTTAAATATTTGTATTTGTTGGTCTGTTAATCCTGTTTTACTAGCAATGTGACTTTCAACTATTTCTCTTGCTTTTTTTCGTAACCTATTAACAAAGTCTACAACTGATTCATTATCTTTCTGAAACATTCGTCCTAATTCTCCTTGCAATTGAAAAGTTGTTTTTGTTGGAACATAAACCTTTTTTAAATCTTTTATTAATTCTTTAATTGTTGAATATGTCGTTTTATTTAATGCATCTTTTACTTTTTGAGATAAGCGACTACCAAAAATTAATTTTGTTATATTTGATTCTGCAGCAGCTGGTAACATGTCTTTTGCTTCTGTGCAACTTTTTATGAAATCTATTAAATCTTCGGCGATTCCCTCAAAATTTGGTACACAAACGAGTGCATCTTTTAATGAAATTGATTGATTTTGGCTTAATTCGTGAGTAGGCATGTTTGTTGAATTTATTGTTCTTTCTGTATTATTTCCAGTTTCTTCTACCGCGTTTAATTCCTTCACTAAAGTATTGTCTCTATTTTCGTCCCCTGAACTTTCGTCAGATGTTAATGTTTCAACGTTACGTGTAAAATCTCCTAGTCCTGAGTCTATCGTTTGATCTATCGATTGACCAGTGAATTTAAAAGTTCTTTTCCTGATAGTTGGAGGTAACCCTTCTGAATTTGTTGCTTTACCAGAACTACGCAGTGAGTACTGTGGTTCTTCGTCTTTAGACAGTTTTCCTTTATCCGACATTTATTATCATTTCCAACAGTTATAAGCGTATTCCTCAATGAAAGACCTGTTTTCCGCAAGTCGAGCTTCCAAAAATGGTAGCAGCGATCGGACGAGCAGTGGTCGTACGATCGGACGAGCAGTGGTCGGACGAGCCGCGGTCGGACGAGCCCCCAATGAAAATGTGACGTCGGTCTGACGAGTTCACAATGAAATGTGACGTCAAGACGCACTTAAGGTTAAGAAACCTTGAAAAATGGTCGTTCCCTTTTTGCCCTAGCCTCTCGGCCAATAGACTGGATGGGAGTCTTTAATTGAGGAGTGCAAATAAATGTGGAAACGTCGTGTTGGATTTTATCTGACTCAAAGAGTCTGTATTTTAGAAAACAAATTATGGATATTACAAATAAAACAAATAATGGACTTACAGTTTGATAACGATGAAGACGGCAGAACGAAATCGGTCAGTCGAAAGGGTGTAAATCTTCGTTGACCTCACAGTTCCTCGAAATAACTTCAATAATTCTTAATTCTTCTTTGACTTAATACTTTTCAGTTTCGACTTTAAACTTTGAATACTTTCTCTATTAATTTCAAATTTTCTATTACTTTAATCTTTTATTATTTCTTTGAATTTATTTATTCTCGGTCTCTTCTTTATTACTTGGACTCGGTACTTTTTGACTCTGATTCTTCTTCACTCTGACTCTCTTCTGGCTCTTCTGCCACTCTGACTTCTCTTACTCTTATTCTGCCACTCTGACTTGATTTTTCTTCTGCGCGTCTTTTTATCATTTCGGTTTATAGGCGTTCCGAAATTTTAAGTCGTAGAAGGGTTCAACCAATGATGGTCCATTTTCATCTTGATTTTCCCTTTTCTTAAACTAAAGGGCCTAATGCTTCGGGAGCGCACACTCCCCTCCACATAGGTTATCCTATTTTTGTCGCGTAGGTGGGTTTCGCCTCTCCCTGACGGACAAAGATGTTGCTTTGGGAAGGCCCATCTTCCCTCCACAACTTACGTCTTATGCGTATTATCGAATACAATATTTTATTTATAATGTTATTCAATGTTTGTTAAATCGCATATTGTTATTTTAAACATATTAGCATTTTCTTTGCAATTTACTTCATGTCTCTTAATGACAACTTATTTAATAGCGTTACATATATTTTCTTTTCGTGTCGTCCGTTTCAATTGTTATAATTATTCCAAATGAATTATCTATTATTTTCATTGTTATTTTGTTTCCTCGTTATTATAAATCAATTATTAATTTATTTACTTCAACATTGAGATTTCATTTGTCTGTTTAAAATGTTTTACTGTTAAAAGAAAAATATTTCAATGTTGAGAGTATTTGAAAAGTGTTACGTTTGTTTGAAGAGCAGCTGCATAAAGTTTTTATGATCGTGGAAATATTTAAGATTTTGTTTTTCTTGGAATTTTGGTACTTAAAAATATTCATGTTCTCTATCTACTTATGGCGTCTACTAGTCGCGAGATAAGCGGTTCTCGAAAGGTTGTGGCATCTCGTATCACTCCCTTTCGTGGGAATGCATTTTCTAGTCCCCATGCGTTTCCCCTTTCGGTCCGTTGGTATTTTTTTGAACACGTGTGTTTATTTTTAAGACTCGTGGGAAGTTATATATAGAGAATGTTTATTAGAGTCTAGATGTTCTGTGTGCTCTTGTAACGTTATCTAAAGAATTTCTCGAAGAGAGAAAAAAAAAGAACTACGGAGTTTCGACGGACGTCACAATAATTCCACATGAATTCATTTAATTAATTTATCATCCATTTATGAAAATGTATCATCGCGGGGCGCTACTTATATGCACACACACACGTCTACGTCGCGCGGCGTAGCCCTGCCTCTCGAGGTGCGGCCGGGCACACAGTCACACGCACACCACCACGCGCCGCCCAGCCCACGCGTATTATTGGCTGTCATTAATTATTAATAACTCATCAGGGGTGCATCGGGTCGAAAAACCGTCCAGGACTTTTCGATTCAGAATTTCGAGATCTACCACCCCTTCAGAGATCCTTCGACCCTTTTGGGACAGCCTGTATATATATATATATTTTTTTTTTTTTTTTTTTTTTAGATGTTGCACTCGATCCTCGTAATATTTCTGAGTATCTTCGAAAAACCTGAAGAGCCTGCTCCTCTTCAAGAGGTGGAGGAACATGAGCAGTGGGTGTTCGAGTATGCACCCCAGTTTCATCCACCTCAATTTCCTCCGGTGGAGGAAGAGGAGCCGGAGGAACAAGAGGAGCAGGAAGAAGAGGCTCAGGAGGAAGAGGACGAGGACCAACAGGAGATGGATCAGGAGGAAGAGGACGAGGACCAACAGGAGATGGATCAGGAGGAAGAGGACGAGGACCAACAGGAGATGGATGATGAGGCGCTGGGTATTGTGGACAGGAGGGACGAACACCACCTCCTGCCGCCATACCCACTCCCTCCCATTAATTTCGACGAGGAATTTTGGGAGTGGCAGTACGCGCAAACTTGTCCCTCCTGTTGGGGCAATCTCCCGTGCCCGTACTGCAGGTAAACGAACATTTAATTATACATTGATGCATATATAAACACACATATGCATTTACTAATATAAAAACATTGTTTGTTTGTTACAGGGAATAAACACATGTATCCAGCAGTAGCATTTAATAATAATTCTATATTTTTATATTTTTTGCACGTTTTGTAGTTTATATTTTGTATTTTGTAATTTGAATTTTGTATTTTATACTCTGTGTGTGTGTGTGTGTGTGTGTGTGTGTGTGTGTGTGTGTGTGTGTGTGTGTGTGTGTGTGTGTGTGTGTGTGTGTGTGTGTGTGTGTGTGTGCTATTTTTATAATAAAAGAAAAATTAATTGAGACGCTGATCTTTTTGTTTTTCTCTAATGTTTTCTCCCTTCCGCCGTGTCCCCCGGTACGGGCCGCTTTTCAGAGGCCTCTTACGTTGGCCATCTCTCTCTCTCTCACGCTTCATGGTTTGGCCTTTCATCGGGAAATTCTTTCGTAGTGGTCGGTCGGTCTGTTGGCGCTCGTTTTCTCTCTTCCTCCTGCACTCGCATCATTCGGCTCTTTCGTTGACGGGTTGGTCGTTCGGTCTCTCTTTGAAAAAATCAAAACTGGGCATTCGTTTTTTCTCTCTTCCTCTGTGTCTCAGCACGGACGACTCTTCAGAGGTCTCCAATGTTCGACGCTCGCATCGTTTGTCGCTCCCTCTCTCTTGCGCCTGGTACTTCAGTCTTTCATCGAGAAATATGATGCGCTCGCATTGTTTGTCTCTCTCTTTCTCTTGCGCTTGGATATATAGAACGTTCGACGGAGTCGGGCGACACGCGTTGATAAGTGCCGTCCTGCAACGACACGCACCACTTCCGAGGAATTTCGAGTCTCCAAAAAAGTTTATCATAAATCAGCGCTCGATATATACAACGTTCGACGGAATCGGGCGACACGCGCCGTGACCCCCCCCCCCCCCACCTTCTCGAGAATTCACATCCAGGCCAAAATACCCCCTCTCCGGGGGGTTCGTGTCCGGGCTAAATCGGGGTTCGTGTCTCGACTAAGTGTCGGTAAATGTCGGTGCAGGGATCTGGCACTAGAACCCGCCCCATATATCTACTACCGTTCACTTGACACCATCCATTAACACCGTGCTTTACACAAAACGGTATGGACCTATATAGACCACTTGGTGGTGTTAAATTGGTGTTGTTTTTAACACCAGATTTTTTACAGTGTGGGAGTTGATTAGCGCCTCCCACGGTTCAGTTTTTGAGATGGAAGTTAAAAGTCATTGGTTAGTCAAGATCGTGGATTGGGCAGTTGCAGGATGAACAGATTGCATTTGTGCATTTAGAAATTAGGGCGGTGTTAAAATGCAAGGGAGGCTTAATAGTCATCCTTGGTTTCGGAGTTTCTTATCTCTATAGAGTGGCGCGACGGCGACGCTTAGGCGCGACAGAGTGTAAGGGTCGTCGTCGTGTTTTTTGGAAAGTTATTTGATATTTGATATTTTTCTATGTATGGATGAAGGCGACATTTGTTCGCGACAAGGTTCATCTTATTTTTCAGAAAGTCTGTTTTAAAAAAAATTCTTTGTACATGGATGATGGCGACGTTCGGTCTCGACGGGTTTCAAGGGTCGTCATCCTGTTTTTCGAAAAGATTGCTTGGGGTTTTTTTATACATGGGGGATGGCGACGCTTGGTCGCGATGGTCAAGAGTCGTCATCCTGTTTTAGGGGAGTTCGGCTTTTATTTTCTTGAAGTTAAGTTTGAGAAAATTCCGCATTTTGAGACGCATGTGGTTTGAAGTATTTCAGTGTCTTTTAGATAGAGAAAAAGAATAAGTGAAGCATATATAAAAAAAAGGTTTGTGTTTGGGAAAGATCCTGCAGGGACTTTCCCGTCGCTCTTTTGAGTTCCACATGTGGGAGGAATTTTCGGGGAAAACGCTGGATGCGATTGCTGCTGAGTTTTAAGACAAATTATTTATGCCGAATTTAGGGAAACTCTATGATAAAAAAAAAGGAGTGCGGCGACGTCGAGTGAGGTCTCTCTGTAAATGTAGAGCGTATGTGTTGGGTAGGCTTTTCCCGGAAGGGGAGTATTTATGACTACCATAAATCTAGGGGTACTTGTATACTACAAGTTAGGCAGTTCGACGAAGGAAGATACTTGTATGTGCGTGGTCTGCAAGTACCTACTGTCGGCATTGCATAATTTTTTAAAGGGGGCGAAAAAAAGGTTCGAGCCTGAGGCTGGGACGTAACAACTGTTGCGTACAGCGATAAAATACAGGTTATTATATAAGACGAAAGTATTATATAAGACGAAAGTCAGTTTTAATTTTTAACTTTTGAGGTTGAAACTTATGAAGAAGCTATAACTAGCACTTGTGCCATGAGCGAAAACGACGCAATGGTGAGTTTTGTTAAGTTGTTAAGTGAGTTTTTCAATGATACATTGAAATCATTCGTTATCGAAATTGCGTCCGTTACTTCTTCTCCGAAACGGGTTGGACATCTGATATAGTAAATCCACGAGGCGCCGTTGGGCGTTCCATTGATGGCGCGATCGCATTCCTCTTGTTATTTGATTGCGTTCTGAAATAAGTCGAAAATTATACAATAGTTAAGCGATCAGAATGTAAAAAATGTTAAATATTCATCGTTTTAAATCTATGCATATTCGAGGCGATACATGTCACTTCAGTCAGAAAAAAAAAATTCCACGAATAATGTTGAAAAATCGAGTTACTTTATGTAAAATCATTCACCGAGTATCGAAATAAAAAAAAATCTGACGCTTTTACTCGTTGATTACCATTTCTGAACATTTTTCTATTCAAATGGCTGTATCTTCGATAGAATATGACGTATTTACATTTGTAAAAAAAACATGATGTACGTCTTTTTACAGCCCGCCAGAAAAAAATGTATGTAGATCTTATTGAACAAATTAAACATCCGTTTTAGTGTAAAATATGAACAATGTTTTTTTCTTAAGGAAAGACACTCGTTATTTCATTTAATAATAAAATATCCCGAAATTGTGAATACGGAAAACGGATTTTTGGTATTTTTTATATTATGGGTTTTCCTCGTTTAAAGCTGATGATCGCTTTGAAAGGAGCATTCAATCGGTAAAATGACATATTACCGATTGAGAGTCCATAATATGAAAAACCAAAAATCCGTTTTTCGAAATATTCACAATTCGTTAAATAGGAAAAAAAAAGTATGAGTGTCTTTCGTTGAGAAAAAAAGAGTATATTTTCATATTTTACCCTAAAACCGATGTTCCACTTGTTCGAATTTTGTCAAAGATGCAGTCATTCAAATAGAAAAATGTTTAAAAAAAAATAAAAATAAAAAATGGTTATCAATGGAAAAAACCGTCGGAAATTTTTTTATTAATTTCGACACTGGGTGAATATTTTTCGAATGATGTAACTCGATTTGTTAAAATTTTTTGTGGTTTATTACAATAAATACCTCTGATGTTGCCACGGGTCGGTGCTGAATGCTGCCGATTTTCCTGTTTGCTTGCATTTTCCGCTGCAGCTATTGAAGCATAAGATTCTGTGGATGAGAGAAAAAAAAATTAGATTAATAAAATAATAAATAATTTCAAAATATTCAATAAATTATGTAGATTTTTTCTAAATACCTTTGTTTTTTTGTGATTCAAAATCTGATGCGCTCTTATGCCCCTTGGGTTGTAGGTTTTTTTTTTTCTTTTGGCCCATCACCGTTTGTTGCCACAGACAACCGTTGCCCCTCCCCTACTCCTTCTAATTGTTTGAGTAACGCCTCGTCGTCCATCTCTGTAATAATTTAAAAGAAATGAATAATAAATGGAATTTGAATTTAGTTTATTTATAGCATATTTACGGCATAGTAGTAGATTACAAAAAATTATACTTGAAAAAGTCGAAAGTAATGGAAATTAACGCAAAAAAATTTGCCTTCATCTAATTCAAACATTGGCAGATTGAACTGAAAAAAGAGAAGCATTATTCAATTTTTTTATTTAAACATGAAATTTTTTTTTGAATCAATAATTTTGAAAGTTTTTTTTTAAATCTACAATTTTGGTCTTACCTCTTGTTCGGTGCTCATATCCGCTTTTCCGCTTTTACAAATTTCACGTGTTCTTTCACGAGATGCTCGAGATGCACTGTTACGTTTGCTTTATTAATGGTTGCTAGAATAAATAGTTAAAACAAAAAAAGAAACTGGGGAAGAAAGCAAGAACGATTGATTAAAACAAAAAAAGAAACTGAGGAAGAAAGCAAGGAAAATGGAAACGAACACAAACAAGATCGACTATGGAAGTTTGATGTATTTGAAGTGCAAATAAGTTTCCGCCATTTGACAAGAGATGGCTCCATCAGTAGGTTATGTGGAATTTGTCAGATATTCGACTGCATGGGATAAATAAATACAAAAAAACTGTCAGATGTTAACCGTAATACCATGAGTTAAATAAGTAGTAAAATAATAATTTGTTGTTGTTTTGAATTTTGAGTTTTGCCAAAGTGGTATGAATTGCAAGAACGATATATATTTTAGTCGCTGTCATCGTATTTGTACAGAATGAAGGCAGAAGGCATATATTGACCATAATCAATATATGTTGTAGCCGGTGATGACAATGGTCTATCATAAGAAATTAAAAAAAAAATTTCTGAATACTTCATTTTGCCATGAAAATAAATAAAGATGCATCTATAATATAATTTACTGGCGTCGGAAACTTTCATAGAAAGTTGAACAATCGTTCGGGAGTTTTATTATTGTAATTTCGGACACGTCTGTTGTAATTCGTTTGCGTTTGAAAATAACAAAAAGGTTGCATTCTATTCGGTGTGTAAGACCAATTGTTCGATGAATCGTTTTTACATCTTTTATATTGTACAGGTTTAAATACTCATAAAAACGTTTGTACATTTTTCATTTTGATAAACAATTAATATCAAAAATTTCCCCTAGACCCATCCGGAAGGTAACGAATTTAGCCTTTTCACAATGGAAATATTGACTTTTTCTTTTACCAATCGTTTTTACATCATTTGTACACGTGGGTGTACTCATTCAAAACTTTTGTAGACTATTTATTTTGATAAAAAATTAATATCAAAAATATTTCCTCTAGACCCGCATGGTAACGAATTTAGCTTTTTCACAGTGGAAATATTGACTTTTTCGTTTACTAATCGTTTGTACATCGTTTTTACATGTTTATACACTCATTAAAAACGTTTGCACACTTCTCATTTTGTATTAATATAAATATAAAAAATTTCCCTTAGATTAATTCCGCATGTTAACGAATTTAACCTTTTCACAATAGAAACATTTACTTTTTCTTTTACCAATCGTTTTTACATCGTTTGTACACGTTTGTTTACTCATTCAAAACGTTTGTACACTATTTATTCCCGTATGGTAACGAGATTAGCTTCCCCATAGTGGAAATATAGGGTTATTGCGTGTACAAACGATCTACAAACGATTGGTAAAGTCAATTCCATTGTGGATATCGTTACCATGCGTGACAAGCATAGAAGAAATAATCAAATTTCGATATTCATTTTTATAAAAATAAAAAGTGTAGAAACATTTTTAATGCGTGTACTGAGACATAACCGATTATGGACCGATCGCAACGCCTCTCCCCACCAAACGGACGACCACCAAAGCGTAAGATGTGACGACACAGATGAACTAACATCATGAAAATACATAGATTGACACACTAACGGAATTCTGCGAAAACAAAACAGGGACACACACTGAGGGAATTTCATCGAAAACAATAATTTTATTTAACATTTACGACAAATACATACGAAATGTCACACAGGCAAGCGTGGAAGGGGAAATTTAAACATTGAAAACCAGGTATAAATACTGGGGGTCTGCAAGGGAAGAGGTACTTGTTTGGGAGCATCAACAGGAGCAGTTTCATGCTAATAGATGCGATAACGAATATATCGAGCAGAACACGCCGCGTTATTGAGCACATACGCCCTTTATAAAGGTGGAAGTAGCGACCGAGACACCCAACTGGCCCTGGTAGTAAGAAGGGTGTCAAGGAAGCGAACAAACCGGAATAAAGGCGAATGTATTCAGGAGAGCCCAAGGAATATCCCAAAAATCATTAGTACGAGCGCCCTTGTGATTCTGGCCTTGGTAGTAAGAAGACAAGGGCGTGAGGAAAACGAGATGACTGGAGATTTAACCGGCAGAAAACGCACAGTGTTACGAGCAAATTGCAACTACTGATCGTCACTTCCGAATACTGAACGCATAGTAAGGAAAGGAAGGACGTAAGGAAAGTAAGGTTGCTTAGGTGGAAGAGTTTGAGGTGGAGAGTATCGCAAGTACTGGTCGTTGTTCCCGAGTACTGAACGCACAGTAAGGAAAGGGAAAGCGTAAGGAAAACGGTCTTTCTGGAGAAGTGAAAGAGAGAAAAGAAATAAGGGAGTGAATGAAAGCAGAGACAGACATTGACAAGACGAACACCGCTACAAAGAGGGAAAGAGAAGGAAAGCACAGGGCAAGGCAAGCGCATGCGGAGGCGGCGGAAGAAAAACGTAAACAAACAAGCGAGACAACGGCTGCGAAGTAATTCAATCAAGCGTTCCCCGAATTTAAAATAGACCAAACATTTAAAGCGCTAATTATCATATGTATTAAATACACGAACCAACATTAAATTTCCACGTACATACGCACTTGTAGATCTAAGGAGGTTATGTAAAGGAGAAATACAGAATAAAACTGGGTCATATTATCTATCGTGTGTCCACAAATTAATTTGATCCCTGATCGAGTCTCGAATCTATATAAATTTAAATATAACGAAATAAAACACGTTACAGTACAAACGTGTACAAACGATATAGAAACGATCGGTAAGAGAAAAAGCCGACAATTGTATTGTGGGGGGCTAATCTCGTTACCATGTGCGATGGGTCTAGGGGAAATATTTTTTATATCAATTTTATATCAAAATAAAGAGTGTACAAACGTTTTTAGTGTATACATAAACGTATATATACAAACGATGGTAAAAGAAAAAGCCAATATTTCCATTGTGGGAGGCTAATCTCTTTACCATGCGTGATTGGTCTGTGGGAAATGTTTTCGATATCAATTTTTTATTAGAATAAAAAGTGTGTTACCGCCAGCCTCTCCGCCGCCTTTCCTTCCGCTGGAACAAAAAATAAAAACACCAACATTAGTATTATAAGTAAAATATAAATTCAGCAATTATACTATGACCATACCTTTTACATCCGAGGAAACATCGAAATCTGAAACAGAAAAGCAAAGTAATTAAAAGAACATTATAGAACATTCTAGGTTATAAAAACTGTCACTTACCTTCTCGAAGTTTCAGTCGCCCGGAATTTTCTCGAAGCTGGAAAAGAAAACAAAAATTAATAAAGTAAAACAAATCACACAATCACAACACTGTACACCGTTTGTAATTTTTTCGATCACTCGCGAACACACAATAAAAATCACTTTATAACTTCGAAACTTCGCGAAATTGCTCACCTACGCGAAGGCGGCTGGAACATTCGCGACCACGGACATTCGAGAAGCGAGCGAGCGAGATAGCGCGCACGCATGCGGCATAGCAGCGAACTACTATATAAGCTAAAGCTCCGCGCCACGAGAGGCAGTATTATTCTGACTGCGAAACCTAGCGGATCTCTCCTGCCAAATCGAATCCAAATTACCAAACTGCTGAACAAGCAGTTATCCTTCAAAAATTACCAAACTGCTGAACAAGCAGTTATCCTTAAAAAATTACCAAACTGCTGAACAAGCAGTTATCCTTCAAAAATTACCAAACTGCTGAACAAGCAGTTATCCTTCAAAAATTACCAAACTGCTGAACAAGCAGTTGTCCTTCAAAAATTACCAAACTGCTGAACAAGCAGTTAAAATAAACCGCATCCCGCCCAAAAATACTTACCGATCTGCGCGGAAGTAGCGGTCATATTACCGTCTCGAAGATTCTAATTTCTTTTGACTAAAAATTCCTTTATTGCATATTGTATCTTAAGCCTATGTGATTAATCGTTACCACGGTCATATAACCAATACGACTGATTCAACTTGTTGCGTTGTATTTTTTTGAAGTTTATTTCTATCTATTAAAGTAAAGCAAAGTATCTTATTCCATTCTTACCAAAGAAGAGTAACTCGCCTGTAATTAGCTTCATTTACGGTTTTAATTAATAAATATATAATATAAAAGAAAATTCAGCAAAATAAAGAACCTCATTCATGCAACGACCTCCCACCTACTCGCGAAGGCTTGATCGTCGCCTAGTCAACAAGGAAAACGTCGATCCCCAGAATTCTGCTCGTCCGAGCGAAAAAACAGAACAACGTAGGTCTAAAACTCCAACCTCCGACGCGGAGTTTTCCTCACTATTCGACCAAGTCGAGAAGGCCTTTCGCCAAAAGATCGAGCAGCACGAAAGGAAGAAGACATCGTTGAAACCTCCTAATTAATTTCTCCCTCCACAAATCGTTCGTTAACAATTTGGCGCCCAACGTGGGGCCACGAGTCGAAGGTTCGACTCACGTACCCAACCAAACCGCTGAGCTCTAATGCCCGTCGGGCATACACCTAGACGAACAGCCCGATCAGTCGGACGACCGAGGAAACTGACAGTCCAAAGGACTCCAATCCGTTGCTCAGCCAGATTAAGAAGGGAGGAAGCAGCATCACTTCCGGGAGTGACGAAACACCCGGTGGCGCCCACAATTACACCGAATCTCAGAATGGAAGAGCACGAATCATCGACACCAAACGTTGCACGCTCGGTAGACGGACCAATAACCACAGCAATCGCCGAATCCAGCCAAGCTGCACCACCTGCACCAGCTCATACAAGGGAGGAACCAAGCATGCAAACTTCTGGACAAATCCTTCCCACTAATCCAGATGCTTATCAACAGCTAGGTATATTATTACAAGCTCTACAAGAGATACCACGACCACCGATACCCACCTTCGCTGGCCTTGATCACGAGGACCCAAAGGTGTTCATCAGAAAATGCGAGGAGTATTTCGCGATTACAAGAACCAACGTTATCCATTGGACAAAAACGGCAACAAAGGGTCTCCAGGGAGAAGCTGAGAAGTGGTGGGCCTGTTACGAGCCACTTGCGTTCGAATGGGACAAATTCAAGGAGCTACTGATAGCTCAATACGATAATCCAGCAATTATCTCCAGACTCAACGCACAACTTTTTTCGCGAAGGCAAAATGAGAAGGAAAGCGTGGGGGTATTTCTGCAACGAAAATACCTCCTTTATCAACGTATCAGATCGGAGGACGCGGAATCCACCAAGGTTACCACCCTGTTGGAACTTCTGCGACCTATGTTGCGATTAGCATTACGACCACATAATATACAAACATTCGCCACTCTACTATCAAAGGCCTTGGAGGTGGAGTACGATCTTGCTGAAGCACAAGGTCCCAGCAAACAAAGGAAAGAAGACGTGAGGAACGAAAAACCACCAACGAAGACAGACGGCAAGGGCATACCCAAATGTTGGCACTGCCCCGAGTACCACCTTCATCGAGACTGCCCCGTTCTCGCGACAAAATTGACCAGGAAAAACAACGCTGTTCCGGGAAACGACGAACGGGCAGCAGACACGCCCAGTCCTGCTGCCAACCAGAAGTAGGGCTCACGGACGAGTGCACCAGCAGCCGGGGTTTGCCACACGTAACGGTGAATATCGGGGGAATTGAAATCAACGCGGCGATAGACAGTTTTGCAAATAACTGTTTTATTCAACCAAAATACATACCATCAACGTGTAAAATCGAGGAATATACCTCTACCGCCAATTTAGCAGGGGCTAATACACACATGCCACTTCAAGGAACGGTAAACCTGGAGATCCAAATACAAGGCCATACATTAGCTGTACGTGCCCGAGTCGCACCAACCGTTCGAGAAGCCCTGATCCTCGGTTACCCTTGGCTGCAAGCTCAACGGGTACTATTCGATTGCGCCAAAGGCATCCTATACCTCGGAAAAACGGAGAGATTCTCGATACACATTCTTGATGCTCCAGTTGCGATGCCCCCACCACTCGAGATAAACCTTAAGGAGATCCAGCAGGGCTTTCCAGCCGATTATGCAGAGGACTTCGAACAACTAATCAAAAAATTTGCACCATTGTTTCAACCGCACGGTCATTTATCACAAACACAGAGCGTAAAACATAGCATCAATCTTACCTCAAACAAACCATTCCGGCTGGCAATGTATCGTTACTCAGACACCAAAAAAGAAGCGATCCGGCAACAAGTATCCGAGATGCTGGCAGATGGGATTATTGAGTCCTGCACCTCTCCCTACTGTTCACCAATAGTGGTCGTTCAGAAAAAGGACGGGAGACCCCGATTCTGTGTAGACTATCGGAAATTAAACAGCATAACCGAGGATACAGCGCAACCAATGCCACGCATCCATGATGCATTAAAAGATATCGGCACCGCACGTGTATTCTCATCCATCGATCTAAAAAGTGGTTATTGGCAAATCCCCATGGACCCAGCCTCCAAACATCTCACTGCCTTCTCGACACCTGATGGGGGTACCTACCAATTCAAGGTCATGCCATTCGGCTTAAAAAATGCCCCAAATACTTTCCAGCGGTTCATGAGCCAGGAAGTACTAGTCGGCCATATTGAGGACTTCTGTATCGTTTACCTAGACGATATAATAATATACTCTAACACCTGGGAAGAACACCTCTACCATCTTTCCCTTGTCTTCGAGCGGCTGAATGCTCACCAACTTACCTGTGCGGTAGAAAAATGCCAATTCGGGAAAACGGAGTTGCGTTATCTGGGCCATATCGTCTCCCAAGAAGGTAATCAAGCTTGTAGTGAGCACAAACAAATTGTGACCAATTTCCCAACACCTAAAAACAAAAAAGACGTCCAGAAACTTCTCGGCACTTGCAATTGGCTCCGGGAATATATCCCACGCTTCGCCGAGATATCGGCACCAATAACGGAACTACTCAAGGATGGGAAACCTTTCCGATGGTCGGAAAAAGCCCAGGAAGCGTTCGAAAAAATTAAAAACGAAATGCAGAATCCGCTTAAATTGAGTCGGCCAGATCCTACACTACCCTACGTCTTACAAACTGACGCAAGCGGTATAGGGATGGGCGCGGTCCTGTATCAAACAAATGCCAACGGAAACAAGCGAATCATCAGCTATGCCAGCGCCAAGTTCAATCCGACCCAAATGAAATATCACTGCAACGAACAAGAATGCTTGGCAGTAATTTGGGCAATTAAACGGTATCGCCCATACCTGGAGGACCGGCACTTTACACTAAGGACGGATAGTAATTGCCTCACCTGGCTAGACCGACTAAAAGGCGAAAAACAAAAATTGAGCCGTTGGGCCATCCTGCTACAAGAAATGAATTTCACCGTTGAACACTGTCCAGGAAAAGAGAACCAGCTACCGGACCAACTTTCTCGCCACCCTATGGGGGAAGAGACCGAAGAAGTTAACGATCAGGAGAAACTCTTACCACCCAAGGGGAAAGCTTCAAACGACGAAATCCCCAACCACCCGGAAGTCTTCGGTATGTGCAGTACAAGCATAATGGAGACGATTCAACGTGAACAACAACTAGATCCAGAAATCACAAGCCTCGCCCAGGAGTTACCTTCAAGTGAAAAACCGGAATACGATATAATCGACGGGAATTTATGTAAAAAAATAAATAATCAATGGAAAATCATCGTGCCAGAAACCGCAAAACAGGAGGTACTCGTAGAGTACCATGACTCACCCCTAGCGGGTCATCCTGGCATTGACGAAACACTCCGAAGTATTCAAACCCACTTCACATGGAGACACATAAGACGAGATGTGCGTAAGTACGTACGTCAATGCCAAATGTGCGCACGTACCAAGCCCGCTCATACCAAAAGGACTGATTATTTACGACCCCGACGGCCGAAACAACCCTGGGAAATAGTGGCCCTGGATTTGATGGGACCATACCCGCGCACGAGCCGTGGCAAACGGTTCTTACTGGTCATCACGGATCTGTTCTCTAGATGGGTAGAAGCCTTTCCATTAGGAACCTCGGAAACTCCAAACCTAATCAGAACATTAGAAAACGAAGTCTTTCCAAGATGGGGATACCCTCGCATTCTACTATCAGATAATGGACCACAATTCATAAGCCAGAAATGGGCAGACGCCTGTCAGGTATGGCATATCCAACCTTGGACCACTGCAACTTACCATCCACGCGCCAATCCTACAGAACGCCGAAACCAAGAAATTAAAAAGGGGCTCCGCATCCACATAGCCCAGGGAAATCATCGACATTGGGATCAGCACATACCAAAAATACTCTTCAACCTCCGAACAAGGAAAAACCTCGCGACAGGATACACACCTAGCGAAACGCTACTAGGTACAAATCTCAAGAGACCTGGTGGATGGGAAATCCCGGATTCAAACAACTCTATTCCTGACAGAGCACTACGAATACAAGAAATTCAGGAAAACCAAGACCATTATCAAGAAAGGTACTGCAAACAAGGCAACAACCTTCCCCGCTACCAACCAAGAGACTCAGTTTATGTAAAAAATCACGCCCTGTCGGATACTTTGAAAGGCTTCCACGCAGGGTTTGCACCATCCTGGAATGGACCATATACAGTCGAAACCCATCTCGGAGGAGAGGTTTACTTGGTCAACTGTAATGGAAAAAATCATAAAATACATGGCAATATGCTGAAACCTGCCCATACTCCAGATGTACCAACAGTACAAATGGAGAACAGGATCGGTATAGAAGTCGACTCCGAATGAAAACACGCCGATGAACGGCCACTATCAGCCACCACGACTGAACGCAACGAGAGGCCCCCCATAGTCGAGGAGCTTCCAGACGGCACAGTCAACCCCACAACAGATGAACCAGGAACATCCACGAGATCAGACGACGCGAACCAAAGACCAACGGTTATCGTTCCTAAAAGGGGGCAACGCGGACGCCCCCGGAAAAACCAAAATTCAACAACGGACTCCGCGGAATCCTGTGATAATACACCAAATGTAATGCCTTATAACTTAAGATCACGCTCTAAAACAACGGAATGAAAGACGGCCGCTTTCCGGGGGGCGAATTGTTACCGCCAGCCTCTCCGCCGCCTTTCCTTCCGCTGGAACAAAAAATAAAAACACCAACATTAGTATTATAAGTAAAATATAAATTCAGCAATTATACTATGACCATACCTTTTACATCCGAGGAAACATCGAAATCTGAAACAGAAAAGCAAAGTAATTAAAAGAACATTATAGAACATTCTAGGTTATAAAAACTGTCACTTACCTTCTCGAAGTTTCAGTCGCCCGGAATTTTCTCGAAGCTGGAAAAGAAAACAAAAATTAATAAAGTAAAACAAATCACACAATCACAACACTGTACACCGTTTGTAATTTTTTCGATCACTCGCGAACACACAATAAAAATCACTTTATAACTTCGAAACTTCGCGAAATTGCTCACCTACGCGAAGGCGGCTGGAACATTCGCGACCACGGACATTCGAGAAGCGAGCGAGCGAGATAGCGCGCACGCATGCGGCATAGCAGCGAACTACTATATAAGCTAAAGCTCCGCGCCACGAGAGGCAGTATTATTCTGACTGCGAAACCTAGCGGATCTCTCCTGCCAAATCGAATCCAAATTACCAAACTGCTGAACAAGCAGTTATCCTTCAAAAATTACCAAACTGCTGAACAAGCAGTTATCCTTCAAAAATTACCAAACTGCTGAACAAGCAGTTATCCTTCAAAAATTACCAAACTGCTGAACAAGCAGTTATCCTTCAAAAATTACCAAACTGCTGAACAAGCAGTTGTCCTTCAAAAATTACCAAACTGCTGAACAAGCAGTTAAAATAAACCGCATCCCGCCCAAAAATACTTACCGATCTGCGCGGAAGTAGCGGTCATATTACCGTCTCGAAGATTCTAATTTCTTTTGACTAAAAATTCCTTTATTGCATATTGTATCTTAAGCCTATGTGATTAATCGTTACCACGGTCATATAACCAATACGACTGATTCAACTTGTTGCGTTGTATTTTTTTGAAGTTTATTTCTATCTATTAAAGTAAAGCAAAGTATCTTATTCCATTCTTACCAAAGAAGAGTAACTCGCCTGTAATTAGCTTCATTTACGGTTTTAATTAATAAATATATAATATAAAAGAAAATTCAGCAAAATAAAGAACCTCATTCATGCAACGACCTCCCACCTACTCGCGAAGGCTTGATCGTCGCCTAGTCAACAAGGAAAACGTCGATCCCCAGAATTCTGCTCGTCCGAGCGAAAAAACAGAACAACGTAGGTCTAAAACTCCAACCTCCGACGCGGAGTTTTCCTCACTATTCGACCAAGTCGAGAAGGCCTTTCGCCAAAAGATCGAGCAGCACGAAAGGAAGAAGACATCGTTGAAACCTCCTAATTAATTTCTCCCTCCACAAATCGTTCGTTAACAAGTGTACAAACGTTTTAAATGACTATCCAAACTACAGCCTGTCCCAAAAGGGTCGAAGGATCTCTGAAGGGGTGGCAGATCTCGAAATTCTGAATCGAAAAGTCCTCAGCGGTTTTTTGATCCGATGCACCCCTGATGAGTTATTAATAATTAATGACAGCCAATAATACGTGTGGGCTGGGCGGCGCGTGGTGGTGTGCGTGTGACCGGTGTGCCCGGCCGCACCGCGAGAGGCAGGTCTACGCCGCGTGACGTAGACGTGTGTGTGTGCATGCGTGTGAGGGGCCAAGCTAGGCAGCACGCGTTGATTGTATTGAAGGAGAACGCGAAAACAATAAGTAGCGCCCCGCGATGAAACATTTTCATAAGAAATGGATGATAAATGAATGAAAAATGAATTAAATGTAAAAAATGTTACAAATATATTTTTTTTGCAATGATTCATTGTCATTTATTGTTATTCGTGTTATGTAATTATTATACAACACAAAAAATGAGAGAGGCAGTGGCCTAGTGGTAACGCGCCTGGCTCACACCCGGTGGGTCCGGGTTCGATTCCCGCCGCCGACACCAATGGATTTTTCTAAGTGTCTTAAACTGTTCTCTCGTGGTTCGGAACCCACGTAAAAAAGTAGGTCTATTGGAGGAAATCCACCCACCCAGAAAAACAGAGGAGGTACGAAGGAGATATGATACAGAATGGGTAGTAGTTGGGTGGGTGGCTTGTAAAAACCCGTAAAGGGTGTGCAAGTAAAACTCCCCAATTATTATTATTACAACACAAAAAATGTCAGTACCAACATTTCAACATAACATTTCCTAATTATTATTTCCGGAATCCTCGGAGGTGTCGGGTGCATTTTTATAACATTTGAATCCTTCTGTTATTCTTAATTCTATTTAAATTCGAAACAATCGTTGGAAAAAAAATTATTCTAATAATTGTTGAAACACTGCTATGAATTTTTGACATTTTTCAATTTTTAGTCTTACAGCTTTAGCAGTTTGTTGTAATTTCTTTCTTTTTGTTTTTGCATAAGAATTTTTTTTAACGATTGTTGTGAATTTAAATAAAATTATGAATACAATTTTGTTTGCCGTGCAGATGTTTTTGAAGTATTATGTATTTCGAAGGATTCAAAAGTTATAAAAATACACCCGACACCTCCGAGGATCCCGAAGAATAATAATTACAAGATGGTGTGGTGAGATGTTTGTACTGACGTTGTTTGTGTTGTATAATAATTACACAACACGAATAACAATGAATAATGATCAATCATTGCAAAAAAATGTATTTCTAATATTTTTCACATGTACATACTCACCGTTCGAAGGGATGCTTGAATTTTTAAGGAGAGGATTTCATCCACTCCTCAACGCTAGAAATGTTTGCAAATTATGATTTGTTGAAACTAAATACATTCTGTGAAATAATCACAGACTGAAATGTTAAAATTTCTATTTCTCCGTGTCGAGAGTTTTGAAAATCTTTACCTGTTAGGATATTCGCTATTTCCCTCTTCAGAAACACCTTAAAATCAATTATTTTGTTACGAACCCTCCGAACCCCACGAAGCTATAAAACGCAATGGACTCAAAATTACTAATAGGGTACAGGGCGTGAGACCTCACTCTTTTATGTTTCACGCACCATACAAAGGTGAATTGCAGTATACGCACATTTTCATCCGTGAAACATTCCGGTAACGCTATCATGAAACTAAGGGACTCGCTACCACCCCTCAGAATTAAGAAAACTCATAAACTTGCCCCCTTTGAAACATCGCCACCCAAGTTATATCGGGGTGACGAAGCAACATTTAACAAAAGATGAAACCGTCAATTCGTCACTGACCAGTGACCTAGAAACGCTAAATAACATTTACACCTAGAAAACTGAAAAAGCTACCCTTTCTCATAAACCCTGTCAGCCGACGGATCAGAACGTGCAATAAAATCTTTCCAGCCGGATAAGTTGAAATGAAATAGAACTTTGCGAGGATTGGCGCAGCGAAAATAAAAAGGTACCACCACTACCAAGCTAAGACAGCACGTGGAAAAACCGGATGAAAATCAAAAAGCGGAAATAGGTGACTCAACACCCCTTCTCTAGAACAATACGCAAAAATCTTACCACCGAGAGGGTATAAGAAATCGTGATTCCGAGTCTCAGGACGGCAGTTCGAAGTCAGAATTCATGTCGGTCAGTTCGAGATCTATTTTTCATCAAAGTACCTTTTCGGACTTTGTCAGTTTGTCGAGTCGAGTCTCACTCTAAAAATCAAAGTCCATCGTACCGACTTAGAAAAACCTTTTTATTCTAACTCATGCTTCTATTATAACATCGGAAGCAATTTCCAAGTTATAATCAAGAAGAATCGATTCGTGTGTTAACGTTTAAATAATATTATAATCAATAGATTTACGTATAATCGAGTGTGCTTATATTTGCGAACAAACACTACAACTGAGTGTGTAGTATAGTGTGTGAACTTGTAACCAACGCTGGGCCGATATTGTAACCGGCTGCTTGAGTGTCTATTGTACCACGGCGACGAACCGTTGAGAGCCACCCCAACGATTGCGCAACTCCATTAGCAACAATTGTACAACCTACATCATTGTAAAGGGAAAAGGAACCTCCGGATTTGTTTGCTCAATAAATCTAATCAACGTGAGTAGCATCTTCTTCATAACATGTGTGCAATCATCCAACATCTTGCGGCCACTGACTAGACGGCTCCAAGGTCATCCCACATTCCCGTATCGTTGACGAGACTTCCGTTCCTGGGTAAAGGACTTAATTGTCTTGACCCGAAAGAGAAGTCGTTACAACCGTGTTACGTTCTCCCTTCCGTACTAACCTCGACCAACTCCCGAGGACGTAACAATTTCGAGACGATTATCTCGATCAACGATTGCGTTGATTATCTCACTCATCAATTAACTAAGTCGGACAATCATAAAAATAAATTAATTAGCATGCGTGAAATTCGACCATTAATGCGCATAATTTTTTTGTTGTTTTCAATCAATAATGTAAAAATATCGTATGAGAAAACGCCAAGCTGATGTTTATTTTTAGTTTAAATAAATAAATAAATGGAATTTTAACGTCTTCAGTAGAGATTTCGCTTTCCATTAAGGATTTACAATTCCACATGAATTCACTTTTCATTCATTTATCATCCATTTCTCATGAAAATGTTTCATCGCGGGGCGCTACTTATTTTTTTCGCGTTCTCCTTCAATACAATCAACGCGTGCTGCCTAGCTTGGGCCCTCACACGCATGCACACACACACGTCTACGTCACGCGGCGTAGCCCTGCCTCTCGCGGTGCAGCCGGGCACACCGTCACACGCAACCACCACGCGCCGCCCAGCCCACGCGTATTATTGGCTCTCATTTATTATTAATAACACATTAGGGGGGCATCGGATCGAAAAACCGCTGAGGACGTTTCGATTCAGAATTTCGAGATCTACCACCCCTTCAGAGATCTTTCGACCCTTTTGGGACAGGCTGTATACAAACGATGTACAAACGATTCTTAAAAAAAAGGTCACATTTTTCAATGTGGAGGGCCAACTTTGGGACCATTTTTTATCATTCGTTTCTCAAAAGAAGTAAAAATGTACAACCGTTTTTATTGAGTGTACAAATATGTATAAACGATTCGTAAAAAAAAAGTTGCATTTTCCACTTTGACGTTGAAGCAGTTTTTTAAATCCATCTGAAGCGTGTCAATTCTAGTAATTTTTCACTTGTTTTTCGTGTGAGTTGCCCCGAGTCGAAGTCGAAAAATTGACCGTTTTTGTGGAGCGAGTAATCCCTGGATATTCAAGAACTATATTTAAAGAACATTTTCGGTAAGTAATAGTTGTCTCTATTGTATCACTATTTATGAAGACCATGGAATCTTGTTTTTCTTAAAATAATAAGATAACAAATTATATAAGATAAGATAAATATAAGATAAAATTACTCACATTTACTACTTTTCCTTAATAAAGTTTTTCTTTATTTTAGAATGTATCCAGAAACTTTTGAAATGGTTTTGGGAGTCATCGGTCCTGCAATACGCGTAGTAGATAATGCATCAGGCCGAAAAACGATACCAGTGGAGAAGCAATTATTAATCGCCATTTGGTTTATGGCTACTCCTGATTCGTACAGGTATATGTATATTTTTTCCTGTCACGTCGTTCCTTTGTATACCCTTTCAGATTTTTCCAACAGTTGCGATAGTTCCCTCCTCTACACTATACTTGTATGACTAAGCATCTGAGTAACAAACATGCTTTCCTATTGCTTAACATTTGTAACTGCCTACCACCTATGCACCAAGCACTATTCATTTGTGAACATAGATGTATATTCATCATTTAATTTATATAATATATATTGTTATTATCATATAGGTCAGTAGCTACAAAATTTGGAGTTGGGCGAGCGACGGCATTTCGGGCACTCGGGCGAGTTATATATGCTCTCCATTGTGTATCACCCCGATTCATTACATGGCCACGAGGCCAGATTGCCACAAATGTAATCGAAAGATTCTCAAGATCCTGTGGTTTTCCGAATACACTTGGTGCAATTGATGGTACACATATGTATACGAATCCGAGCACTATCTAAAGATGCAAACTGTTACGTAAATCGCAAAGGATTTCATTCCATGAACGTGCAAGTGGTATGCGATTCATTAGGACGTTTTCTATATGTTTATGCTGGACAAGTTGGATCGGTCCATGACTCTCGAGTTTTCCGAAATTCACCAGTAGCCCGTTTTATCGAAATGCCGGAAGAGTATTTCCCAAATGATTCCCATCTTATAGGAGATGCTGCATATGGAATTCATCGGCACATCATGGTACCTTTCCGCAATAATGGACATCTGACGCAGCAACAAAAAAATTTCAATTATTGTCTGTCGTCTACAAGAATGGCAGTTGAACGAGCTATAGGATCACTAAAAATGCGCTTCAGAATACTTTTAGATTGTTTGCCATTAACCAACACAAAAAAAATTCCGGAATTCATTGTAGCATGCTGCGTATTGCACAATATGTGCTTGCTTCATAACGATGAAATGCCCATGTGTGCAGAAATCTGCAACCAGCAAGCCGACTTTGTCGCCCACGACAATGCGAGAGAATTAGGGAAGCAAAAAAGAACAGAGATAATGAATTCATTACGAATGAGAATATGAATGAGCAAGCTATTGACCTCACTCATAATCATTATTTTTTTAAGACTCAGAGACAATAAACAATCAAATAAACGTACTTGCTTTGTTAAATCTTCTGCATTTATTACATACGTATAAATACCAGCAGTGATACGCGCTGGAAGTTATAAGCAAGTTACGCTGATTATCATACAAGATGAAAAGAAAAATAAATTGCGAAGAAGAAAAGCAATTTTATAAAATGAAAATACGTAATCAAAAGTTGCTTCTGCCTTCTCTGTTTATTGCGAACCAGACAGAAAAATGCCAACGGGTAGAAAATAAACAAGATATCGGAATTAATTCAATTTCGAGTAATAATAATTTATTCCATTTCTAACACCGACAAAATATTTATCGGATTTAATTACAAATAAAAAAATATTCGTCGTCATTATGTACCAGAAAACGAAGTGAAAAACATTGAGTTCATCTATGAAATATTACTTGAAGAAAATGTCTAATAATTTTTCCATTTGCCAATTTCATTATTTAGTTTTCCTTTGAGTAAATAAAGAATCTTGTTATTTATTGAATAACGTCATCTATATTTATCATATTTCAATAAAAAATGTTGTGACGATATTAAAAAAATGGTGAAATTGATTAGACGTACGCTTTCTAATAATTCTTAATTGGATCAATAAATAAAAAGAAAACATTTTTATTAATTCATATTATTCGCCAATAATACTCATTCGTGTAGATATTTATTAATGTACAGAATCAGTCTCTATTATTGAAATATTTATTAAATTTATGCGTTTACATAAGTAGACAAAATTTGCTTTATTGTAGTTTATCTGTGCTCAATGTATGAAAAGAAGAATTCGATACAAGGAGAGAAGTTGAAAAGAATATTTTATTTATGAATGTCATACAATTTTTTTTCGATTCATAGCGATAAATTATAAATGAAACATTTGCGACATGTTTTACTGATTAAATTAGGAAAATACCGAAAAATACAGGCTTATAAAAAAAAATTGGTTTATTCGTGCCAGTGTTTACATGTATTTGTTTTTATTGTTGACGAATCTTTGTTTTTCATTCGATTCTTTGATAAATAATTCGTTTGCAATCTATTTAGAATGAAACATCAATATCTTTCTGGTTTTGGTCGTGACATTTGGAAAATTTTTCGATAAATTATTTTTCGAAACTTGAATAGAAGACTGCTTGTAAAGCTTCGTGTAAAGACCTCTTAAAGAACTTCTTCTTTTTTTTTGTTCATTAACTTAGATTTTTTTTGGGGAACAAAATGAATCACAGACAACCAGTATATGAAAAATAAGAGATATCTGGCGTTTTGAAGAAGAATCTGAAAGAACGTTAAAAAATAATAATAATATCTGTATTAGAATAATGCTTTTCCGAAAAATCACGGTTTTTTTTTCTTTTTTTTGTTTTTTTAATCCTGGTCGATCGTACTGCGATTCGACGTAATCTTGGTAAGTACAGTACGGTTATTTCGTTTTCAACTGAAACATTCTTTGAACCAATCATATCGCCTATTATCATTGATTCAAATACATTTTCGCAGCGTTCTATGCAAGCAGAAAATCTACATACATGAACATTGTTCTAGGCTGTTGGCTTCGTAAAATTTCATCTGACACATTCTTTCAGCAAACTAATATTTATGGACATAAACCTTGATTTATTGCAGCAAGGGAACCAACGTTTACTTTTAATGTTCTGTATTTATAACTTCGATTATAAATACAGAAAATCGTATAAAATAAATACTTGATAAAATTGAAAAAATAGAAGCAAAAGTTGCTTCTGTCATTTCGGCAGCGGGAATCTTCAGCGATATTAACAGTAAAACTTAATTTGTTAAATATCGCATAAGATCCACGCTGCAGAAAAGACAGGACAAACTTTTGCATTTATTTTTTTTTTGACAAATCCTGCAAGACAGCTAAAAATGATTTTTGAACCTCCACGTTATCATTATGCATTTTCTGCCGATCTTTTCTTTTCTCTTGGTATTTCGCTTCTCTATCTGCTTCTTTCTTCATTCTTTCTTCGTTCCGATCTTTTTTTTCACTATCTCTCTCGTGCTTTATATCTTTGACGAATTTCTCTAAAATACTTTCAATTCTTCGTTTTTTCGGCGCTCCTGAAATATATTATAATACGTACGGAACTATGTAAAATGTATTATAATATGGATTGTATATGTCTATTTGAAACCGATTCGTCGTGTAATGTGGTCTTTTGACTCGGTGGTATTACTTCTTTGCGATATCTCCGAGCAAGACAATGACGATGTTCCCGATGAGCTAGGTTGATTTGGTGGTTCTGAGCCATCGCTCGATGCTTCAACCGGTGGTTTTATATACGCCTTCTCACCAATTAAAGAATCCATGGCCTATAACCCGAATATAGTTCGTTTATACAAATGAGTGCTTCAAATCGATGAATATATGATCATATATTTACAGAAAAAAACGCCCAACTGCTCTGAGAATTGCCACTTTTTTTATTTTGGTCATAAATGTTTTTGTATGTGCGTCGTAAGCCGGAGAATTTCGTAGAGCATTGAAGGCCGGTAACTGCCTACTTTGCGTCAGCTTCTCTCAATTGCACAGCAATATCATTCCAAATCGAATTATGCCTTTTTGTGCCCGATTTAAACTCCGGCTCCATTTCTCTGTAGAGGTCAATGAGTAGGAGTACCGCAGTATCAGGACACGAAACTTTTTCTGTCTGATTCATCTAAAATTTCTGTATGAATTAAGTTTTTCTATAGAGTGTGCTAATTAACAAGATTTGTCGAAATAATTAATGTGGCCCAGTATATTCTACAAATAGATATACTTCATCTAACAGTCATGAAAAATCTTATTGTAAAAATTACTTCATTCTTTTTTGCTCGTCTCGGCTGTCGTCGAATCGTTGACTGCAGAATTTTGCTGACATTCACGCACAAGTTCGCGTAAAAATTTCTCGTCTGAAAACATTTTTATGGTTACAAATATAAATGAACATGATTTATGGCTTGCGAGTATACTAATTACTCTACGTACCTTCAGCAGCCTTCAGCGATGCCTTTTTTGTGATAAGGAGCGTTATTAGCTCGTTGCTCTCCGCCAGTATAACTGGGAACTCAATCAAATTTTGTTCCATCGTAAATGCGGTCTAAGTTTTGATAAAACGATTTTCGTGTCGAAATGCCAATCGCGCATGAACTGCTTCACACTTGACCTGCTGTAGTTAGTGCACACTAGATGCGCGTTGAACAGTGGGGAGGCTAGGGAATTCTCTGCGCCATCAGCGCTCGCATTAGTGCAACGGAACGGTCCTTCATCTAAATATGCACATTATGCGTGAAACGGAACGGACCCTAACCAAATATTTATATTTTCGGTGTATATTCTTCAATTTGGAGCGGAATCGCTGGCATTACTTGCAATATTGAATAAATAAACGAAAAAAATTTACTTAGCAAATAAATTTGTCAATCGGTCGAAAGAAGTAGGTCAGTTTTCAAGCATTTGCTTGCTTTAGTATTTAAGCTTCAGATGATGATGTATGCCTTCTTATCGCCCCGCACAAAGTAGTTATTTTATCTTCTATTGTAATATCACGAAATGAGGACAATTGAGTCAAACAAACTTCTGCTTTTTCTTTCATGGATTGCAGATGCTTTTGTATTTCATATAAATATTTCTCTCTAACATGAAAGCACCATTTAATGATCCACTCAGCTTTCAGACGACTTTCAACTGTCATTCCTTTAAAGGCCTTAGAAACGTTCATGATATTCTGTTCCTTAGAAAGCAATAACTTCCATCCCCTAAATACTATCCTAGTTTGATCGTATTTTTTCACTATCTTAGTTGCTATCCTTGAATACCATTTTGCTTGTTTTTTCAACGGGTCATCCGAAGTTTTGTGAAAACGGGATAATTGATTTAATAGTTTATTATTTTTCAAATCACTCATAAGTTTCTTGCTCCGTTTTACTAACGACTTTACGTAATTGTTATTAATTTGACATTTATCTTTATTGCAAGTAGTTCTTATTTTTACAACTTGGCTTTCTTGTAAATTACTTGGATCTTGTTTCAATTTCTTAGATGGCGAGCAACTTGGATTATTGACTGGCCGATTGTTGCTCCTTTTTTGAGTCTGTGTACCAAGAACATCGTTTTCAATATTGAGCGAAGATCCTTTATTCTTCTCATGTTCTGTATCCAAAAATTTAAGATTTTTCAAATCACTCGTAAGTTCCTTGCTCCGTTTTACTAACGAGTTTACGTCATTGTTATTAATTTGACATGTATCTTTATTACAAGTAGTTCTTATTTGTACAACTTGGCTTTCTTGTAAATTACTTGGATCTTTTTTTAATTTCTTAAATAGTAAGCGACTTGGATTATTGTCTGGCCGATTGTTGCTCCTTTTTTGTGTTTGTGTACCAAGAATATCGTTTTCAATGTTGAACGAAGATCCTTCATTCTCCTCATTTTTTGTATTCAAAAATTTAAGTTGATTTGATTTAAATAACTTTGGCACACACCTTGAAGTGTCTGCAATACCATCATTATTAAAATCAGCACCTATTTCTGAAAAAACTCTTTTTCAACTATGATACCATCACTGTTGCCTGGTTTCTTTAAACTTACTGCCACATACTTATTTCGCCTTGTAGCATTTACGCTATCTCTACAAAAATGCCACCGCAACTTTTCGATTTTTTGTTTTTCTTTTTTAGTTTTTTTTCTGCACGCGGTTGATTCTGCATATTTTTTTCGTCTGTTTTCATTAATTTTCGCCTTATTTTTTTGCTCCAGTTCGAATCGTGATTTCCTTGTAGGTTTGTAGCTATACGAACACATCCGAATTGTGAATTATTGTCAGTATTTTCTTTTATTAAAGCGGGGTCCTGGTTAGAGACCGGTATATAGAACATGTTCATTGGACTGTTGACTGTTCTGAACTTTTTATTATCAGCTAATACCTTGGCACATCGTTCAATATTGTCAATATTGCGCTTAATTGAAATGGTCATGGTTTTTGGAGGCAAATACACGTTTACTTTGCTGTCGCATGTGGAATGCACTGTAATATTTTTCCTTGTTGTTGACCCTGCGTTTGCAACACACTGGTTTTCATTTGGCAATCTGCAATTTTGACCAGTTTTTTTCTGTCCGTTATTATTGCTGACATTTCGATTTGGTGCTATTTCCTCAGCTGATTGTTCTAAAACAGGAAGTTTTGAACAGGACCCCGACATAATAAGACTCGGAAAATGTTTTAAAATATTTGACTCAAATATTGCCAAAATGTAAAAATTTTGCGTGTCATAATAAGTACATATCCAATGGCCACCTTCATTATTACTGAAATTCTCGCAGCTATGTAAAATTTGGATATGCCTTCTGTCTGAAGATATTGGCTCGATCCACTGAGGAAATTGCACTTTCCATGTATGTTGTATATTGAATTCAGCGTTTGTTTCATTCAACAGCTCAGCAAATCGATGAATATGTCGGTTTGTAGCCAACGCCCCTGAATAATTATTTCTTCAAAAGTTATAGAAATATCATTGACAATTGAAGATGGATCTCTTTTCACGGGCATTTCGATTCAAGAACTGAAGAAGTGTCAAGGAATGGAACAAAATAATATCGACCTTTCTTAATTTTCTTTGTCACGTTATTAACAGATGCGTAGATTACTGAGTTTTGTCGCAGACTAATGAAACCCGCATAGCAGCGTATTTTTCGGCGCAGAGCAGCCAACGTTACGCGCACAGCAGCGAATTTTTCGGCGCACAGCAGCCTAATGTTACGCGCACAGCAGCGTATTTTTCGGCGCACAGCAGCGTATTTTTCGGCGCACAGCAGCCTAATGTTACGCGCACAGCAGCGTATTTTCAGGGACAAAGCTACCTTTCTAATTACACGTAGCAGTCTGCTTGCAGATCTATATGTCGCTTGTGTGGCCTGAAAAATTGAAATTAAAGTCATTAATACTATAGAAATTAAGCGTAAACAAGGTCGTTTTCAGTACATATTTGAATGACAGGAAGATATACATACTTTTGTGTTTTTTGTGTCTTGTATGTCGAGGTATCACCAGGAATGTCGAGGTATCACCAGGAATGTCGAGGTATCACTAGGAATGTCGAGGTATTACCAGGAATAACGTTTTATTGAACTTGAACAAAAAAGGATCATGCAATCAATCCATACATTTTTTGTAGTTTTTCATAAAGTAAAATACTGCTATATAGCCGGAAATTTTTAATTTTCATCGAATCACGTTCTACCAGAGGGCAATCAGGAGCCAATATTCGATTGAATTATTCGAACTAATATTTCTTATTATAATATTTTGCATTGAGACGAAATTTCGTAGTCATATATTTTGTAAAAGCGTGTCCACGACGGGATCTTTCAGTAATTAATACAAACAATAAATATCGCGAAAGCAGGTCATCCATTTCATTTTCAGATTCACTCTAATTATAAGGATTATTATTTAATCGACAAATGTTTCCATTATCTAACAAACACCAACGAACAACCAATAAACGATAGAAAAAGAAAAAATTAAAATAGCTAAAATCAACCAGTGAAATTAACATAGCCTACATTACAGGGGGACAATGTAAAAAAAATGCGGGAGTCTTTTAGAGAGGTGGGATGGCTATATAGGAAAAGAAACGTTGCGGATGCGCAAGAAACCGGATCATAAGAACGGAGGCCTAGAAAAAAGAAAGAGACGGAAGATATTGTAAAACACCTACATAGTAAATAAAACTCAGTATCGTTATTACTACTAATGCTATTTTACTTCATAAGGAAAGTATATATTATTAAGAAAATACCATTCAAAAAAGCAATACGCATTGACGAGTTATATTTTTTATATTACTGGCAGCGATATTAAAACTTCATTAAATGTACATAAAACGAAAAAAAATTGGCGGAACAGATCATACACATGTCAAAGGAAAAAAGTTGAAATACTAACCCAGTAAACCAGTCATATAACGGCAATATAACATGGAAGTTACAATTAATATCACAATGTTACACTTGTGTAGCATATGTGTTATGTGATATGGAAATAACACCGCTATGTTTCACTCGATACCTGTATGTCATATAGATGTAACGTACCATCGTAACATCATGGTTACGTTACCAAAATGCATAACAGTCTCATAAGATGTGTTTAACAAAGTGAGTATAACATTCATAATATTCAGGTTATGTAAACGTTATAAAAGGGTATAATATTGCAGTTACTTAGCCAACACCTTGTAACTGTTACATATTATGCTTATAACGATATGAAGGTAACATTGGTAATATTCAGGTAATGTAAATGTTATGAAACGTTGCAATATTGCTGTTGTATAGCCAGTACTTGCGGCAGTCGCATAATATTTTTACAACCATGTGAGTATAACAATGGTAATACGTACATAATGTGAATGTTCTATAACGGTACACTATTGCAGTTACATAACTAACAAATTGTAACTGTTACATATTATGCTTATAACGATGTCAACATAAAATTGACTATATTCAGGTAATGCATATGTTATGAAATGTTGCACTATTACAGTTGCATAGCCAGCACTCGCAGCAGTTACATAACATCTTTACATAACATCAAATGACTACCAAATGTTTCAAATGTACTACCATTGACCACCAAACAATTTTACAACGATGAGGCATTTTAAGAATCCATTTGAGCCGAAAAAAGGTGATGCGGCCAACTTCACAAACTTTAAATAATTTATTTACCCACAAATAAACGACTATTAATTGTTTAAATTGCATTACCAATCAGCACCAAACGATCTCACATTGATTAAGCATGTTAGTAATCGATTTGAGTCCAAAAAAGATGGTCCGGCCAACTTTACATCAATTTTGAATAATTTATTTACCGAAAAACAAATGACTACCAAATGTTTAAATTGAACTACCAATCACCACCAAACGATTTGACATCGATGAAGCATTTTAGGAATCCATTCGAGTTGGAAAAAAAGATGGTCCAGCCAACTTTATAAATTTTAAATAATTTATTTACCGAAAAACAAATGACTACCAAATGTTTAAATTGAACTACCAATCATCACTAAACGATTATACATCGATTAAGCATTTTAGGAATCTATTTGCGTTGAAAAAGAGATGGTCCGGCCAACTTTACAAATTTTAAATAATTGATTTACACAAAAACAAAAGACTACCAAATGTTAAAATTGCACTACCAATCACCACTAAACGATTTTACATCAATTGAGCATTTTGAGAATCCATTTGAGTTGAAAAAAAAGATGGTCCGGCCAGCTTTAGAAATTTTAAATAATTTATTTACCGAAAAACAAATGACTACCAAAAGTTTAAATTGTGCTACCATTTACCACCAAACGATTTGACATGGATGAAGCATTTTAGGAATCCATTCGAGTTGGAAAAAAAGATGGTCCAGCCAGCTTTACAAATTTTAAATAATTTATTTACCGAAAAACGAATGACTACCAAATGTTAAAATTGCACTATCAATCACCGCCAAACGATTTTACATCAATTAAGCATTTTAGGAATCCATTTGAGTTGAAAAAGAGATGGTCCGGCCAACTTTACAAATTTTAAATAATTTATTTACCGAAAAACAAAAGACTACCAAATGTTAAAATTGTACTACCAATCACCACCAAACGATTTTACATCAATTAAGCATTATTGAGAATCCATTTGAGTTGAAATAAAAGATGGTCCGGCCAACTTTACATAAATTTTTAATCATTCATTTATTGAAAAACTATTGACTACCAAATGTTTTGCGTACGCTACCAATCACCATCAATCGACCACCAAACGATTAGGTAAATTCAATAATTGACATTCTCAAGTGGTACGGCTAACTTTACGGAGGTGTTGGGAAAAAGCATAAAATAAATGCATCAGCTGTGCTGGTACTGAGCATGCGAGTGCATGAGCCCCGTGAAGCATGCATGGCCCCCTACTATGCTCATAATCAATTGTTGTAATTAACGCCAGTCGTTTGAGAATCGTTAGAGAGAGTTTGAGAGAAAAGAAAAATCGTTTGAGAGTTGATAGTTGAAAAAAAAAAATGTTTCAAATTTTTGCGTCAAGTTAGCCCCCAAATGTTCTAAAATCCGTAAAAATCAACTTTTCGTTTTTATTTTTTTTTTTAACGTTTGAGAATCGTTTGAGAGGGTTTGAGAGTTTAATAACAACATTGGAGGGTCCATATTTTCTGAAAAATAACGAGTTTTCGAGAAGCTCAAAATAGCGTAGAGCTGTATCATGTATGAGGAGGGGCACCCTGCCAGTCGTAACCCGATCACAAAACATGAGCCCCGCAAAGATTGCCCTCTAATATGCTCATAATCAATTCTAATTAACGGTAACCGTTTGAGTGAGTTTGAGAGTAAAGAAAAATCGTTTGAAAGTTAATACTTTTTCAAAAAAAATAATTAAAATTTCTGCGTCAAGTTAGCCCCCAAATTTTCTGAAATCCGTAAAAATCTACGTTTCGCTTATTTTTTTTTTCTATAACGTTTAAGAATCATTTGAGAGGGTTTGAGAGTTTAATAAAAACATTGGAGAGTCCATATTTTCCGAAAAATAACGAGTTTTCGAAAAACGTAAAATACTGCAGGGCCGTCGTATCATGTATGGGGGGGGGGGGGGGGCGCCCTGCCACCCGTAACCCGATCACAAAATATGGTATATCGTGTCTAATATGCCTTGAATGTACCGAAAATATTCGGGTATCTGTGAAAAGTGTTTGTGAGAGTTCGTTGAAATCATTTGAGATTTAAATTTTTACGAATTATAAGAATATTTTGCCTTGTCACAATTTGTATACGAAATATCCCTAGATCTCCTAGATATAGTGGAACAGAAAAACGAACGTGACAGCAGCGGTGGTGATGGATCGTTACCGATTGTTTATTGCATATTATCAACATGTTGTTATCAACCAATCAACTAGACACCAGTGCAGCCAGATCGCGCGTAAAACTTACTGTTACGTCTCGAGAAAGAGGTTTCGATGCGAGACACGTGACCACCGAATTTAGAGCGCGAAAGTTTAAATATCTTTCGCCAATGATTTGATGAAGGTTTTGTTGGCGCGCGGCTCGCGAATGTAATAGCCAATCGAGTTTTTACACTCGATTCTCTTCGGAGATGTTTTGAAGGATTAATTCCGGAGAAACTTCGATGCAATTTCCCGAATAAAGAAAAATGTCCGTCGGATCACAAATTAACAGAGTATTTATTTATGAAAAGTAATTGTCACTAAGTTTAAACAAAAATCGGTACAGTTTGTATGAATTTTGTGATTGGTTTCGAATCGTTTCGATACGCGTCGGAGAGCTAAGTCTCTTTTAACGGAGATTTACAAAGTTTGTTTAAGTCCGAAATTTACAATAAATAACGCACGTTACGACGACGTGAACTCGATAAAAATTTTATGACGATTGAACATAGTTTGTGGTTTGTATCGTGGTTTTATAATAATCTTTTGGAAAAAGTGGGAGTTGATTAGCGCCTCCCACGGTTCAGTTTTTGAGATGGAAGTTAAAAATCATTGGTTGGTTAGGATCGTGGATTAGGCAGCTGCAGGACAAACTGACAGTGCAGCCAGATCGCGCGGAATTCTTACCCTCTCTCTAGTCCCTTCCGCGCCTACCACACAACCAGAGAAGCGCGTGTCCGTGAGCAAGCGACGCTCGGACGCCGTCGGAAAGAGCCGAGCGCGGTCGAGAAACTTCGACCGCGCCTTCGGCAGCTGCACTCATACATGGGGACGCTGAGCACGTTCATGTGGCGCGCAAGAGGACTAGAGAGAGGGTAGCCTTTCCGCGCGATCTGGCTGCTGGCTTCTGGCTGCGCGCTTAGCACGGCTCGCGCGTGACGTCACCCGACGGCCCGCGCGAGACTCTTCTAATAAATTGTTCCCTCTTCACTTACACCCGTCCTAATGCTAAATGCATTATAATCCCTATAAAGAAGCGGAAATATATTTATATTACTAATATTATATTAATTCTCATACTTTTATCGAGGGATAAGCAACAAAACAGCTACCGAATACAAGCCAATTATCTATCCGGCCGCGATGAACAAGTACGAGAATGTGCACCTATACCTCAAGCGATTAGATGGTCCAGTCGGTAGCGTGCCTGACTACGGTCCGAAGGGGCGCGGGATCGATTCCCGCTCTAAGTATTTTTTTTTATTTTCTTTTTTTGGGCGAATTGTTCATTCGTGACACACGCTCATTGAAAGAACAACAATTTTGTAATCGTATGATAATACATCTAACATTTAGATGTATTATTATACTATACTTCGCTTACGATTGATACGATAATAATACATCTAAACTTTAGATGTATTATTATATTATACTTCATCATATTTCCATACTTTCTCTATTTATACAAACTTTTATCAAGCAATAAAACATTATCCCCGAAAACAAGCCAATCATCATCCATCCGACCGCGAATCACAAGTGCCAAAAGATGCACTACTTCCACAATCGATGGGGTGGTTCCGTGGTAGCGCGTCGGACTCCAGACCACAGGGGCGTGGGATCGATTCCCGCGCTCAGTATTTTTTTTTTTTTTATGGGGCGAGTTATTCATTCGTAAAATACGCTGAAATAAATTGCAAAATAATATATATATCACATTCGTCAAGTGGCGAAGTAGGCAAAACACCGAAAAATCAAAGCGTCAGTGCTGAATGTCGAAGTATTTTAACCTTTTCCGATGTCAAAGTTTTAACGCTTGAAGAATTTTTTGTTGTTGTTTTTTTTTACTTACATGATTACTTTCGGTGGTTTCGTACAAAAAGAAGTAAAATCCACATTTAAAACTTTAAAAAGTAAAAAATGTACACCAAGTAATGAAAATAGTAGTTTTCGTCGAAAAGTATTTTTTACAAATAGTGTGAAAAATAGAAATAACATTTAAACAAAAAAAATCGAACTTGGCATGCATGGTTAAGATAAAGAGGTGCATGCACGTCAAGCTTGATTTTTTTTTTTATAGTGTTAATTTTTTTTTCACACCATTTGAAAAAAATACTTTTCGATGAAAACTTCTATTTTTATTAGTTAGTGTACATTTTTTACTTTTTAAAGTTTCAAATGTGGATTTCACTCCTTTTTGTACGAAACCACCGACTGTAATCATGTAAGTAAAAAAAAACAACAACAAAACAATTCTTCAAGCGTTAAAACTTTGACATCGGAAAAGGTTAAAATACTTCGACATTCAGCACTGACGCTTTGATTTTTCGGTGTTTTGCCTACTTCGCCACTTGACGAATGTGATATATATATTATTTTGCAATTTATTTCAGCGTATTTTACGAATGAATAACTCGCCGCATAAAAAAAAAAAAAAATACTGAGCGCGGGAATCGATCCCACGCCCCTGTGGTCTGGAGTCCGACGCGCTACCACGGAACCACCCCATCGATTGTGGAAGTAGTGCATCTTTTAGCACTTGTGATTCGCGGTCGGAGGGATGATGATTGGCTTGTTTTCGTGGATAATGTTTTATTGCTTGATAAAAGTTTGTATAAATAGAGAAAGTATGGAAATATGATGAAGTATAATATAATAATACATCTAAAGTTTAGATGTATTATTATCGTATCAATCGTAAGCGAAGTATAGTATAATAATACATCTAAATTTTAGATGTATTATCATACGATTACAAAATTGTTGTTCTTTCAATGAGCGTGTGTCACGAATGAACAATTCGCCCAAAAAAAGAAAATAAAAAAAAATACTTGGAGCGGGAATCGATCCCGCGCCCCTTCGGACCGTAGTCAGGCACGCTACCGACTGGACCATCTAATCGCTTGAGGTATAGGTGCACATTCTCGTACTTGTTCATCGCGGCCGGATAGATAATTGGCTTGTATTCCGTAGCTGTTTTGTTGCTTATCCCTCGATAAAAGTATGAGAATTAATATAATATTAGTAATATAAATATATTTCCGCTTCTTTATAGGGATTATAATGCATTTAGCATTAGAACGGGTGTAAGTGAAGAGGGAACAATTTATTAGAAGAGTCTCGCGCGGGCCGTCGGGTGACGTCACGCGCGAGCCGTGCTAAGCGCGCAGCCAGAAGCCAGCAGCCAGATCGCGCGGAAAGGCTACCCTCTCTCTAGTCCTCTTGCGCGCCACATGAATGTGCTCAGCGTCCCCATGTATGAGTGTAGCTGCCGAAGGCGCGGTCGAAGTTTCTCGACCGCGCTCGGCTCTTTCCGACGGCGTCCGAGCGTCGCTTGCTCACGGACACGCGCTTCTCTGGTTGTGTGGTAGGCGCGGAAGGGACTAGAGAGAGGGTAAGAATTCCGCGCGATCTGGCTGCACTGCAAACTGATTGCATTCGTGCATCTAGAAATTAAGGCGGAGTTAAAATGCAAGGGGGAATTAATAGTTATCCTGGATTTCGGGATTTCTTATCTCTATGAAGTGATGTGACGGCGACGCTTAGGCGCGACAGATTTTAAGGCTCGTCATCGTGTTTTTCGGAAAGTTGTTTGATATTTTTTCTATGCGTAGATAGACACGGCATTTGGTCGCGACAGAGTTCAAGAGTCGTCATCCTGTTTTTAGGAAAGATTGTTTAGTTTTTCTATACATGGATGATGGCGACGTTTGGTCGCGCCAGAGTTCAAGGGTCGTTATCCCGTTCTTCGGAAAAATTGTTTGTTTTTTTGTATGCGGGTGATGGCGACGTTTGGTCGCGACGGTCGACAAGAGACATCATCCTGTTTAGGGGAGTCCAGTTTTTATTTTCTTGATGTTACGTTTGAAAGAATTCCGTATATACAACGCATATGTTTTGAAGGGTTTCGGTATCCTTTAGGTAGAAAAAGAGAGAAAATGTATACAATGCGTTCCAATTGAAGTGGAACACTTTGATTTTTGTCGATCTCCGGCGCAAATCGATCGATTTAAAAAAACAAAGAAAACACTTTCTTGCAAATTTTATTTGCTTTTGAATGAGCCTAGTCCGAATCCGATCGGATTAGAATTGGCCGAGCACCAGGAGTCGACGTAAAATCATGCAAATCGGGTTCCGACGCTCAGCTCGAAATTTCGTATTTCCGGGAAGGGCGCTACGATTTGTCATACACCGTTGGAAAGGGCATTTTACCCCGAGAAAAATGCGCACAAGCTGGAGTCTGTGCGATCATCCCAGAGGGAGATATAGCACTAGGAAGCGAAAACGGTTTATCGACGATAACTCGAGAACCGTTCGGCCGAATTCGCACAGCTTTCGCATGAGCTTTTTTTTTTCCATCCCCCAGAACTACGTGAAGTCGTTTTTCCCGTGGATGCTCCCTCGGCCGAGAACCAGAGATCATCATAATTTAAACAAATACGTTATCATTTTGCATTATTCTGCGACAAAATTCAAACAAATTTCGACACATTACCAATAATTCACTGGTTCATAAGTACACTAACAACTGGGGATTGGAGAAGTAGTTATAAAAATTATTTGTCCAATTGTTGTTTGTCTGAAGTGTGTCAAAAAATTATTTTTCGTTTCGTGTTTGTAAATTTTTCGTGTTTCATTTTGTGTCATCTAATTCGGTAAAGGAAAGAAAAAATATCGTGAGCAGCTTTTTTTGTGAAAAAAATGTTTAAACAAATTGGTTGTTTTTTTGCAAAACACAAAATTTAGCAAATTACAATTCTCTTCAATCGAGTAATGTAAGAAATCTCGTCACTTCCCCGTTCCCTACATTTATTGAATTTCGCACAAGATCTGCATGCACGCACAGCCTTCGTTTATAATTTGTTGATAAATATATAAATATTCATCTGACTATCGGATTGTGTGTATACGCTGAACCGTCATCTTTCGGGTGCGACAGAGACATCATCATGCACAACCAGCAAGGCGCGCGATAGAGCGCTTGCAGTCGCTCAGCGGCCAGTGGCGCTCAACGCGCGGGCACGAAGATCGCGGCAGAGTCGATTCGCCTGGTGTCCCGTTGTACTCTCGCGTTTGATCGTTGATAATTTTGCATCCCGGAATCGCAATCAAACGTTTTTTTTAAATTTTCTTCGTTGAAATGTCGTTGATACGATAGGCTAACTTGCATTACCGAATGTCGAAAAGTGAGGCGGGCAGGTTTTCTCAAACGAAAAAGTGACACCGAAATGCAACGGTTTTCGGCGGTGCATCGTTGGTGCACGGGATTCTCGTAACACCTAAGTAACCCATTATTTGGACGGTGTTTTCACACAACTTCTCACGGAAGCTCGGCGAAATCGGTCGAGTACTTTCGGAGATATCGCCCTTTACTCATTCCGACTTTCGAAACGGCGTATGTCCACTCCCAATTGTCGGACAAAAAGTTTAAGGGTGGTTTCGGATTCAGCGAAAGGTATACTATCACCTTATCATTACAAGATAATCCACTGAAATAGCATTGTATATCTTTTTTCGCAATTTTCAAAAATGTTCACCTCGGCGAAAATACACTTTTTTGCAAAAGTCGACGCCATTTTGTTTTTTATCGTCCAATCGAAGTGGGACTAGAACCATTCGAAAGCTAATTAAATTTCCTATGCACCCTAATTTTTTCAAATTTTTTTATCGACTATTCGCGACGTGCTCCGAAAAAATCGAAGTGATCCCTAACTTTCGCTCACGACTGTATATATATTGTTCTTTTGTTTTTCTCCTTCATATTCTTCTTTTCTTACAATCTTCTCTCTTTTACATCCTTCTTTTCTCACAATCTTCGTTTCTCACATTCTTTTTTTTACAATCTCCTTTTTCTTTTCACAACCATGGGATTAATGGGGAACTCAGTTATTGGGGTCGTACGCGGCATATACACCCTCTGGGGTAGTCCAAGCGGGATGGTCCCAATCTTCCTCTGGATGGACTTGTCCCCATCGCCCTTCCAGAAGCCACCGTAAACAGCATACATCAAAGCCGACCCCAGTGATGTCCAATTGATCGGCAGTCGATCTCAGATCTTGCCGCATCATTCGTCGCCGTCCCACAACCTTAAAATCAGGTTGGACAATCTAAATAACAGAAGACAGAATTAAATCATATATCTAATCGGAAACCATTTCTTTTTTTTCTCTCCCAATTGTTGACTACTTACGTTCATAAACATCGAGCAAAGCTCGTAAACTCGCTTGCCGAGAACGGTAAAATCGGACATTTTAAAATAATTCTTTTTTTTTTCTCTTTCTTCGTCCACCTCCAAACTTCGTGTGTCGGAACACTTTTAGAGTATGGTTCGCTCCTACGATGACACGAGCTTATATACCGAACTCCAGTTCGCAAAAAGGACACCCCCAGCAAGGGTAGGGACAGATAATGAAAGAAAAATACCTGTAACCGACGGGTACGAATCTTCGATCACTCAAAAAAAAAGTAAAGAAAAACTGTTAACAAGTTCCAAAACTTCCGTCAAACTCAGGGCAATAATAAATGAATTTAGGACACATTATATTTCGATTAAGCTATAACGCAACCTTTTTATATATATACACTATATAAGGTATAACACAACATCTTTCTAATTTTATTTTACGCAACGAATATCATGTATATCGCTTATGTCTTCGAATATCTGTAACAAATGATCGCATATTATAAATCATAATCAATATATAATAATATGCATGCACTAAAAAGTAAGCACTTAATCAATTTGATTAAACTGTTATAATTGCAATCAATCAAATATTCATTAATATCTAACCTTTTTTTTCACACATAAAATATAAAATTCAATTACTTCAATACTACTACATATTTGCTATCTCGCATAATAGCAATTATAGCATTTCAAAATATAAAATACGTATAAAATATATTATACTTCCTCTTAGATTACGATTTATCTCTGTAAAACTTTTGTAATCGACGAACGAAGATACAAACAACATTACAATGTCACTTACGATCAATCATTTCGCCAATTTTAATCGAGCGAGAAGCTCAATCTCGGGGATGGGAAGTGTTACGTCCCAGCTCTCACGCTCGAAGTTTTTTTTAGCCCCATAAAAAAAAAAAATAAAACACGCAATACCGGCAGTAGGTATATGCAGGACACACACTCATCAGTATCTTCTTTCGACGAGACGTAGAGCACGTAGTCCCTAAGCACACCTAAATTTATGATAACCATAAATCACCCCTCTTTCGAAAACCAGATGCATACGCACCTTTCCTTTCTCTACCTCCACTATCTTTTCAACAAATTATAAACCACCGCATATAGGAGATTCCACGGACTTTGTAACAAACTTCTTCTGATATTTATATTAGACGTCTTATGGAAAAACGGTGAAAGATAAAAACAGCGTAAGGAAAAGACTCGATAAGAGTTTTCCCACACAGATATTTTCTTCTTCCATCTTTTTCTAGTAAATCTTTGGAATGTAATCTTGCATACCGATTCTACATTAAAACCAAAACCACGGTATTTCTTATCCAAAGCAAGCAAAAGATAGGAAGTCGCCCAAACCCCGACGCAGCAACGCGTCGCCTATCACATCAATGTTCAAATCTTAACAACTTTTCGGGAACCAAGACGCTCATGCCTAAACTCTGTCGCGTCTATGAGTTATCCTAATCTCTTATGCACAAGACGCAGCCAAATAATCTTGTTGCTGCATCTCTTTCTTATAACACCCAAAAGCAAGGGGAGTAATCCCTCCCACATTTAAAATAGACCAATGTCTAACGAGAAGAAAATATCTTTTATCAAACTGTAACATATGGGAGGCGTTTACCAACTCCCACCGTATTTTCAGAAAGTTCTATATAAACTCCGCATAAGTTACAAAGGCAGCTCTCTTCGATAAAAAGTTCAACTCTGTTCACGTCGTCGTTACGTCCGTTAAAATTCGAACAAAATTAACTTAGAAATTATCCGGACTCCTGTTACGTCCCGGGAGAGGGATCGAGAACGAGTTTTGTGACCACCGGATTTGGAGCGCGAAGATTTGAATATCTTTCGCCGGAGAGTCTGTTGTTTGGTCCGCAACTCGGGAAATGCAAATTTATTATGAATGTGGGTTTTTATACCCGATACTCTTCGGAGATGTTTTGGAAGTTTTTAGATCGGAGAAATCTTTGAGTAATTTCCCGAATAAAATATTAGCCGATTTAACAAATTAACAGAGTTTTATTTAACATTTCAATCACTATTGTT